>OX384046.1:3537492-3587492 GCA_947534325.1 Agonum fuliginosum
CGAAATTGTATCACCAAAAGCTATAAACATGACTAATTGTAATAACTGTACATTTAATATAAATATTTCCAAATAATTTGTACATTAAAAATTATCTATATATATATAAAGTAAAGTGTCCTGACTGACTCATCAACGCCCAGCCCAAACCCGTAAGCCTAAAAATGTGAAATTTGGACAGTATATTCGCTTTATGATGTAAGCGCTCACTAAGAAGGGATTTTTTGAAATTCGCCCCCTAAAGGGGGAAAAGGGAATAAAATGCGTTTTTACGAATTTCTCAATATCTCTTTACTCAGACGAGATATCAACTTGATTTTTACATACAATGGTAGCGCATCGAAATATTTAAGACCCATGTTTCAGGATTTTGTCCTAATCAGCTTCTTTAGGGGGGAAATTTAATTTTTGGGGAAAAATTATTTAGTTTATAAGTTGCTTTGGAAAACAAATAAAAAATTGAAAATAAAAACATGTCACACTATCGTGATTTAGTTATAAAAATGTATGTGTCAAATACATGTGTCAAATAGATATCTATTCATAAGAATGCATAATAAATAAGTTAAAATAAATTAAATAAAAAGGGAAAATAAGATTAACAAATATGAAACCCTGAAAGAGTAATTAAATTAAGGTTTGTAATCTTATCGTGCAATTTTAATTTTCAAATGTTTATAAGCAGATGGTGATTTTTGCCTTTTATATTTTTAGCACTTAACTATTTATCTATTTCATAACACGCCTTTCACCCAAATTGGGTGTGGTAGCCTCACATATTGTGAGTAATCGAAAAAGATATACAATAAATTAATCCGTGTGTAAGGTTTTACTAGCACTAGAGTGAGCAAGTACTAGCTGTTAATTCACGGGTACTCTATGGTCATAAAGTCATGGTTATGGTAGTTATTGGAAACTACACTCGGGAGAATGATATTTTTGTACGTGTCAAAAGCGCACGTTAACCTTCAATAAAAATCTGCTGTGGCACTCATAACAGGCTTTGTGGTTTTGCAATAACATAGGCAGGCAGTGTTAAAGTGACAGTTGTTAATGTCAAAGTGACAGATGCCAATATCAAAGTGACAGCTGACAATGTCAAAGTGACATCTGTCAATGTCAAAGTGACAGCTGTCATTTTGCGACGTTTAAAATTCGAGAATTAAAAATTATTATTTTTGTAAAAAACAAATTAAAATTTTGAGTCGAAAATTCATACGCCTTCTCAAGTTATTGTGCTTACGGACAAACCGAGGGAGAGACAGACAGACCGAACTGATTATTTTTAAAATATGGTTTTTGGGTTCAGTAGGGTCTAAAACGTGAAGATTCATCATAATAAGTGTTAATAAGGGGTAATCTTCATAAGAGTTCCTATCAAAACCGAGTATGTGGGGCTCAAGTAGGGTATTTTTGGATCCTTTCCCCCCACGTCTTCAAATTAAAACAAACCGTAGCGAAGCACGGGTAAAACGCTAGTAAATCAATAAAAGTTTAATTTATCTTTAAATAGTCTATTTATTAAATAAATGACACTGTTACTATGAGATGAAATTTACTTTTAACGTGCGTTAAAAGTGATTGGCAGTTTACTTTTAACGCACGTTAAAAGTGATTGACAGTTCACTTTTAACACGGCGTCTTATAATATTGCATTTTTAACAGCAGTAGGCCGTGTTAAAAGTTTAATTTTTAATAGTGTTTGTAGAAAAACGTATTTAAAATTAACATGTACGACCACGCTGCTCTTCGTATCTCGTAGAAAATAGGAAGAGATGAAAAACATTATAGAGACCATGCGCCTGTACAAGTACCGCTGCACAACGGCGTGTTTTGTAAGTAGCGACGGGAGATCTTGAATTTGTTACATATTTGTTGTGCGTTTATATTTGCACGAAGTGTATTTACCCTAGCAAATAATAGTAATAGACGAGGTAATAGTAATTGTTGTGTTGTTGGGTGTACTAATACCTATTGCAATACGGAAAAAACATTAGTTTTTATAAATTTCCACCTAAGAACAACGCAGGAAGCATTCGTCGTCAACAATGGATTACTGCTGTAAAACACCAAAAGTAAATAAAGAGTTTATAATGACGTTTTTAAATTATTATTTTATTTTATTATTGCTTATCGTCGTTGTTCGGAAAAAACCTCCTATGTGAAACATTAAGTTTGGCAGTAGACAAAAAACAAACTATTTTTTTGAAGGTTTTGTACTGTTTAAAAACACATAGAAGATTTTAAAATATATATTTTGAAATCTTACAATTCAGAAAAGTACATAGCAGTTTTTACCAAGCGAAAGAGCATACTATCCTTAATATTATTATACATGAAGTCGATTTTGGCATAAAATGTCATATAGGAGGTTTTTTACGAACAACGACGTTATGCTTTTTTGCCTATAGTTTAGATGATACACCGTGGATTCCTACAAAAAAAATTCATTAATTTGTAGTAAACATTTTGTTGGAGGGAAAAAAGCTGAACATCAAAATCACCCAGCTTACAACCCGACAATATTTCAACAACAACAAAAAATAAATACAAATGATTTACTAGGTTTTCAAAGAAAAGTGTAAGAACGCAATCAACAGAAGGAAATAACCCAGCAAACACAGTTAGATAACTGTGATGTGGCATACATAATACACGTACACCATTCATGTCTACTGCCATATGGCATTCAACATATATGGAGCTTGCATGCGCTTTTCTATGTCAGCCATACTCACCATGTATGCCACATGGGAGTTACGTTTGAAAAACAACGGTACTGCAATATGGTCACAGCAGGTTACCGCCATATGGCATATAGAAATGGCAGATACATTTCTGTATTACGTACTTTAACTTTTAGTTATAAAATGTTTCTTAAACATGTGTTTTTTAATATAAATAAAATAATTATTGCTACATTTTATACAAGTACGTAATACAGAAATGTATCTGCCATTTCTATATACCATATGCCGGTAACCTGCCGTGGCCATATAGCAGTAACGTTGTCTTTCAAACGTAACTCCCATGTGGCATACATGGTGAGAATGGCTGACATAGGAAAGCGCATGCAAGCTCCATATATGTTGCAATCAGAACTATTAAATCGCCTCATCTCTTAATTACGGGGGATTTTAATTCGGCCGCTAAGGAGTGGGGAAGCAAAACCACTAGTAGAAGAGGACAACTGACCCTGGATTGGGCAGCGCCCCTTCAACTCATCATCATAAATGATGGGTCAATAACTTTCCAACGTGGCGCATCGACATCATGCATTGATCTGACATGGACAAATGCCAATACTGCAAAAGAGATAATATTATGGAAAACCTTGGAAGAGGAGAGCTTAAGCCTACACAACGCTATTATTACTACAATAAGGGACTGTCCAAAGAAAAAAGCAGCAGCTGAGGGATGGAACAAAAAACACCTAAACAAAGATATTTTACAAAAAGAACTTCAAAAAGCTATAGGTGCTGAAACCAAGACTTATATACACTTGACCAACGCATTAAAACATGCCTGTAACAAGGCAATGCCAAGGAATAAAAAACCAAGACGACTCCCCGTATACTGGTGGTCAGACAACATTGCAAACCAGAGAAAAACTGCCCTGAAAGCAAGAAGGATTTACCAACGAATGAGGAAAAGATTACCAGATGAACAATGCCAGACGGAAAGAGAAAATGCAAAAAACGAAAGAAGAATACCAAGAGAAAAGATAGATAACGCCAAACAAGCTGCATGGAATAACCTATGCGATGACCTGGACCGAGACATATGGGGGCAGGCTTATAAAATTGCCACACAAAGATTAAAAATCCGCGAGCCACTACCAAGCTTCGAGACAGAAGAACTGCGGCAGATAGTCACTACACTGTTCCCCACGGACGAGAAAGTAAACTGGATCGAAACAGAAGTGACTGATCCAATCCCACCAATAACAAATGAAGAACTTATTATGGCAGGAGAAAAACTCAAAACCATAAAAGCAGCAGGACCTGATAACGTCCCGCCGGAAGTAATAAAAATGGCAATAAATGAAAGGCCAGACGAAATTAGAAAGATACTCAATAATCTTTTAGATGAAGGCTACTTCCCCACGGAATGGAAAATAGCAAAATTGATCCTTATTAAAAAACCTGGAAAACCAACAAACGACCCGTCTGGATACATACCACTTTGTCTGCTAGATGGTATAGGGAAAGTATTTGAATACATCATACTACGAAGACTGACACAAGAAATGGAAGAAACAAATAGCCTATCAAGTAGACAATACGGGTTCAGAAAAGGTAAGAGCACAGTATACGCAATCCAAAAAGTACAAGAAATTGCCGAAGAAACAAGAAGGGGCCCTTGGAGGAAAAGACAAATTTGTGCTTTCATTGTCTTCGATATTAAAAATGCTTTCAACACGGCTAAATGGAGAATTATTGTCAGAGAATTAAAGCAAAAGAACGTGTCACCATACCTAACAAGAATAATAAAATCATATTTGATGAATAGAAAAATCATCGCAGGGCAAGAAGGCGATCAAATAACATATGAAATGACCAGGGGTGTACCACAGGGCTCGGTGCTTGGCCCTGAACTTTGGAACAAACAATACGACGGAATATTAACACTGAAACTACCACCGGATGTAACACAGCAAGCATACGCAGATGATTTTGGTGTGCTAGTCAAAGCAATGACAAAACATGAGTTAACTGAAAAACTTAATGAAACTTGCAATATAATAAGCACGTGGATCAAAAGTGTAGGGCTACAACTAGCGCCTGAAAAAACGGAAGCAGTTATATTAACGGGATGGAGGAAGGCAGGCAAGGTCACCTTCCAAGTAGAAAATAAAACTATCACAACCGGGACTCAAGTGAAGTACCTGGGAGTGATACTAACACCTGGATTAACTTTTGGAAAACACATAAACATGTCCGCAGAAAAAGCAAATAAAGCAACAATGGCACTTACGAGGCTAATGCCAAATATAGGGGGACCATCATCAAATAAACGAAAACTGTTAGCTCATGTAGCTAACTCAATCATGTTATATGCTGCTCCGGTCTGGATCCAAGCCCTTGAAAAAGAAGTACACAGGAAAACCCTACTAAGAATTCAGAGAAGAATGGCGCTGAGAATAGCATCAGCATATAGAACGGTGTCTGAAGAAGCAATTCTTGTCATAGCGGGGATAGCACCCATAGAATTCCTAGCTGCGGCAAGAATAAGCACCAAAACCAAAGAGGAGAAGAAAAAGGAGCTACTAGAGCAGTGGCAAGATAAATGGAACAAAGGAACTGCAGGGCAGTGGACCAGGAAATTAATACCTGAACTGGAGCCTTGGATCAATAGGAGACATGGAAATGTCACATTCCATCTGAGACAAGCTATGACCGGGCACGGCTGCTTTGGGACATACCTTCATAAAATAAAGAAGGCCGAAAATGGTCTATGCAAGTACTGCAACATAGGTTGGGAAGACGATGCAGAGCACACCCTCTTCAAATGCAACAGATGGCAAAATGAAAGACAGCAGCTAGAAAGTAAAATTGGAGAAATGTCCTCACTGAACATAGTTAGCAAAATGCTAGAAAATGAAGAAAATTGGAAAAATGTAGAGGACTACATAACAACCGTAATGAAGACAAAGGAAGAGATAGAAAGAATGGAAAACGGAGAAATAATCCTATAGACAAGAAGGACAATAGAAATCCCGTTTACCCCGAAGAAATTGTGAAAACAGTACCAAGGTAATACGGTAGTAAGGGAAAGGTGTTTTAGCCGGTAAGAATCCGGCAGTACCTGACAGTGCGCACCCTGTTAGGTCTCTTTTGAAGATTTCCTCCCTGCCCACGTTAAAAAAAAAATATGTTGCATGCCATATGGCAGTAGACATGAATGGTTTACGTGTTTTATGTATGCCACATAACAGTTATCTAACTGTGTTTGCTGGGGAGAGAGATACAAATATTAATTTGATATTTTTTTGCTGGATCGTGCTGGATTTGAACCATGTAACTGGACCTTCGGGACAATGTTCCTACGCTGTAAACCGCTCGGCTAATCTGACATATCGTATAGTTTATAAGAAAATATCAATTTAGAGTGTACAGTATAGTAGTGTAAATAATACTCAATAATTTAAAACTAATATTTTTAATAATATTGTAAATAATTGTTGTTAATAATATGATTTTAACGAGTCCAGAGTGCTGGAACAAAATCCATAGCACACAAGTATACATTTCAAAAAGACAAATGCTTATGCGAACAAAAGCTTCTATTTAAATAAATTCTTTTTTGTTGTAGTGGCTAATGGCTATGGATGTGAAGGTATTTTGATATTTCATTGAATCGAATTACTTAGTTGTTTGTTGGTGTCAAACTCATACATATTTTGAATGTGTAATAATCTTGTTTCATATTCACAGCTACTGAATTAAAGTTTATTATATTTTCAATAAACTAGTTATCTCTTAAAAAGTGATTCATACCTAAAAAAAATAATAATGAACAATTAGGCGGAGTAATATATCATTTTATAACGAACCTGAATACACAAATATTAACATAAGTACTACAATCCATTTAAAGAAATCTACATTTCTCAGCCCGCATAATATTAATGGTTAGTTTTACTGCATCCAGTAAAACAAATAAATTAAAATCAAATGCTTTAAGTACAAAATACGCAGACATGCCAAGCTCCAAGCTTCTGTCAACATGAACATGAAAGTGACAAAGTGAGGTTATATTAATCGATAAGATAGATTTCTTATGCCTAGTTCACACGAGGAAAGTTTTTCTTAATATGTTTCTTTTTTCTATTTATTATATTAAAGATCACTACGTTTAATATATTTTATAGAAATAATTAGTTTCTATAAAATATAACCGGTATTAACAGTTTCTTTTATATAGCTCCTAGCACTTGTTTTACTTGCATGAAACTTTTTACGTAAATCTTTCCTAGTGTGAACAGGCATTTGAGCTAATTTTATTTAAATACAAATTATTATTTTAAAATTTTGTAAAATGGTATATTTTCTCAGGTGTCAGTTGTTATTTGTGGTTTGTAAATAATTTGCTTCAAAATAAAATTTGTTTAAATGAAGGCAAAAATGAATCTAAAGAAATCTTAGTATGTTGACCAATGAGATGAAAGTATTCATTGAATGTTGGATTGGATGTACATTGAACAGGTGATTCGTTTCCATTTCCATCTTACTATGAACTGTCAGTAAATATGAGATTATTTATTATAATTTCTGTCATTTTTCAAATTATTATTCATGTCTGTAAAGTGATGTCATGGAGATATGGCTACAAAAAGTTATAATCAGATGGCAGTGCCATGTGGCGAGTACGTAAAATATGCCATCCCAGCAAACACACTTGTAAAAATTATATAGTTAAGATATCACAAAGAATTTTCAATATAACATAGCATTTTTATGTAGACTATACATAATATTCCCACTGTGGAATATCTCTACGATATTATTAATGGAATATATTATCTATGTCAAAATATATCTCAATTATATAACACAAATAATATACTCTTTATATAGTTAAATATATTATTTGAAGATAGTTACATTGTATGTATTCTACTTGAATATTATTTTCCATTTATATAAGAATTTTATTAATCTATTATATATTTTTAGATTACTTTATGTCATCTGTACGCACGCAACATTTTTTTGTTACCAGTGCCAGTTTATTTATTTATATTTGTGTTCTGTTTATTATTTTATTAAAATGAAATTTATTTATATTTTGTACTTTATTTGAATAAAATTAAAATAAATATATATGGCCTCATTGGCTAAAGTGTAGAATAGGTGTTTAAAAGGAATTTCGTTTTTTTTTTGTGTCAATCGGTTCATTCCTATTCTCTGTCCTAGAATAAAGCAACATTTTGTTTATTTTTAGGGTAAAATTTTTGACAACTGTCAACACTGGTTATGCTGAAAAATTAACAGATTAAACATGTGATTTAACGTTTTTATACATTTATGTAATAGAGATATCAATAAATAAATATATTTTTCACAGATATAAGGCTTTTATTACCTGTTTTTTTCAGTTTTCGAAATTATTTGACATAAATATAAATATATATAATATAAATACAATATTACATTTGTTTTAGATTAATATAAATTTCAATAGTGTTTGCCATGTTAAAAACATGAATACAAAAAAATGAGTTTGTTTATAACAACCATTGTTTAATTGTTGTATACGATGTCTGCTGTAGTAAACATCATTTCGTTGTACAAGCTTTGTGAGGATAAGTCTGCTCTTTTGCACCAGTTGCAGGAGTGGAACTTGATTCCACGAACTAGACGGTGTCGTAAATGTGGGGGCAGCCTGACGTTGACCGAGGATTCTTCTCGTATAGACGGCTGGATTTGGAGATGTCAGAACAGGACCTCCCAAAGGAAGCAAAAGGTAAAGACTTGTGTGTATGCGGTATCATTTAGATACATCACTACTGTACTCTACCTCAAGGGTGGTGTGGAAATGAGTATAATGGAAAAACCGAGTTTGTGGGGCTCTATTACGGTTTTGTTAGCTATGTTAGTGCAGTAAATACCAAAAACGAGTTTGTGGGGCTCTATTACGGTTTTGTTAGCTATGTTAGTGCAGTAAATACCAAAAACGAGTTTGTGGGGCTCTATTACGGTTTTGTTAGCTATGTTAGTGCAGTAAATACCAAAAACGAGTTTGTGGGGCTCTATTACGGTTTTGTTAGCTATGTTAGTGCAGTAAATAGCAAAAACGAGTTTGTGGGGCTTTATTTTTAGCCATTTTGACACATTCAGGTTCACATACAAAAACGTCATTTTATTCATTTTTTTGCAATTTTGACACATTGAGGTTAACCAAAAAAATTTCATTTTCTTCAAAAAAACATATTAAAAACACTCTTCCGCGGCCTAACTTTGCTTGTTTAGGTCATATTTAGGCATAATAAACGATCTCCTAAAAAAAACGCATTTTCTCTTAAACACCTATTCTACATTCCAGCCAATTCATTTATTTACGTGTGGTGTGCCATCATAAGTATAGTCTGTTGCCTATGATGGCATACTTGTCTCTTTTTTAAAAAGTGGTTTAACCTAAAATATGGAAATTTAATCAAAGTTCAACATATGCATATTAATATATATATTATTATCGCCTAGTCGTCGTTCTGTGCGGACGTGTTTTTCGTTTCGTGTGCTTGCAATAATTGTTTTCAATACTTACAAAATGCCTGATAAAATGCAAACGCGTAGTGATACTAGTAATAGCAATAGTGATGAGGCATTGAGACGTGCTTTGGAGATTGCTATGAAAAAGTTTGAAGATTGTTTTGAAGAGTTAAAAATTGAGTTGGTTTTTTTAAAAAGTGAACTTGTGGAGTGTAAGGATACAATACGCATTCAATCTGAAATTATCAAAAAGCTTTCGCCGACATCAAGTGTTAAAGCTACTAAACCTAATCCTGCAACTGTCCCTGTAAGGGCTACAAATAATCAGGATTTAGCAGTAGCGGGTACGTCATCAAGGTCGAAATCAGTTGAAGTAAAATCAGCTGTGTCGAAATCCGCTGTTTCGAAAACAGTAGTGTCAAAATCAGCTGACACTAAACAAAATCCAGCGTCAGCACCAGCAATTAAACCAACGCAACAACAACAGCGTAGTACGCGCAATAATTTCACAGTGGGTACGGCCCAGGGCAGTACGCAAAGTAATTTGGCTGGTGCACCTCGTCGTGCTTGGCTTCATATTAGCCGTGTAGCGAACAAAAATGCTACTACGGAAGATATAAGGACAAATCTCGTATTGCACAATATTCAAAAGGATTGTATCTGTCAAAAAATAACTCACGATGGGGACTACAGCTCCTTCAAACTTGGAGTTCCATACGATAGGCTCGCTGACTTTCAGAAGCCAGAAGTATGGCCCCAAGGGATCATAGTTAGGAGATACTGGTTCCCGAAAAAACGGAATGAAGATTTTTTAGGAAGGAGAACCTTAAACGAACAGGACGGTCAATAAAACCTGTAACCTGCTACTATCAAAATGTGCGCAGCTTGAACAACAAGATTAGTGAATTCTATCTGTCTGTGATGAACTGTGACTTTGATATAATCGGTCTAACGGAGACTTGGCTGCATCCTGGAATCTCGAATTCTGAACTTTTTCCATCTGAATACTTCTCTGTGCTTCGCCAAGACAGGGATTTCGTCACACTGAATGTCACTCGTGGTGGGGGTGTTCTACTGGCCTTCAAGAGTGTGTTCAAATTTGAAACTATCGACGTACAGGAAGTGCGTGAAGCTCTTCCTTCAGTGGATATCGTTGCATGTAGAATCTTCTTACAACAATATAGCATTGTTATTTTTGTCATTTACATTCCCACAACACCGAATATTTCAAATTTAAATATTGTAACTTCATTTATTGAACGTAATTGCATTAACGATAAGCATGTGCTAATTATGGGCGATTTTAATATTCCTAACTACTGTTCTGGCAATTTAAATGACAATTTAGTTGCTCATCTTGCAAATTTTGCTGCATTCTGTCAAATTAATCAGCGCAATTTGGTTTACAATAATAATAACCGACTTTTAGATTTAATTTTTACTAATGTAGATTGTGAAATTATACGTGATGATTCTCCACTTATCCGTGAAGATTTGTATCATCCAGCTTTGTTTATTAATCTAAATCTAACTAGTGATTTAGTATCTAATTTTCATCGTAATAATTACTGCAAAACGTATAATTTTAAAAAAGCAGATTTTCACTTGCTGTACGATTTATTATTAAACAATGACTGGTCTGTAGTTCTAAAGTTTGATGATGTTAATGAAGCATGTGACATGTTCTATCAATCATTACATACAATATTTGATCAATGTGTGCCTGTTCGCAAAGTACGACAAAAATCTTATCCGCCTTGGTTTACTTTCGAAATAATTAATAACATCAAATTAAAATCCAAACTTTATTGTAAATATAAAAAACATAACTCGACTGAGTATCTCAATGAATATAAGAAAATTCGTGCAGATACCAAAAAGCTTATCAAATTATCATATAAAGAGTACGTCTCTAATGTTGAAAATAATGTCATCGATGACCCCAAAAATTTTTGGACTTTTATCCAGAATAAAAAAGGTGCTTCCAGAATTCTCGGTAATATGAAATTAGATGACGTTACCGGTGAGGATCCGCAAGCTATTATTAAAATGTTTAGTGAGCATTTTGCTAGTGTGTTTACTGACAATTCATTTATATCTGTTAATATTAATACGACATCTAATTGTAGCTTAAGTCATTCTAAGAACGTAAATGTTCATATTTGCGAGAATGATTTACAAAAAGCGGCCCGTAAACTGAAAAACTCAATGACGGCTGGTCTAGATCAGATTCCGAGTTTTTTACTTAAGGATTGTATCAGTGCTCTGACAACACCTTTATTATTTTTGTACGAAAAATGCATTTTCAACGGCACTTTTCCATCTTGTTGGAAACGTACAAAAGTTTGTCCAGTGCTTAAGTCAGGCGACCCATCGTTAATTGTCAATTACAGACCGATATCCATTATTTCTAATTTTGCAAAACTTCTGGAGATAATTCTATATAACCAGTTGTTTCCTCAGATACGACATTACATTTCTGACCACCAACATGGTTTCATGCCAATGCGTTCCACAGTCTCTAATTTGAGTATATTTACACAGCATGCCGCTGAAATTTTAGATGGAAATGGTCAACTTGATGTTATTTACACTGATTTTTCCAAGGCTTTCGACAAATTAAGTCATGAAATTCTGTTACATAAACTGGAGAACTTCGGTTTTAACAAAGTTTTACTAAATTTGTTTAAATCTTACTTGTCCGATCGCTTGCAAATTGTAACATACAATGGTTTTCAAGGTGAGCCCTTTGTTGCCAAGTTGGGTGTCAGGGATCCAATTTAGGCCCTTTGTTATTTACATTATTTATAAATGACATTTGCGAATCAATAAACTGTGACATACTACTTTATGCTGATGATATCAAAATATTTCATGAAATAAATTCCATCTCAGATTGCCATACACTTCAAGAAAACATCAATTCTCTTCAACAATGGTGTAATACTAACTTCTTACCATTGAACATAAAAAAGTGTAAAATTATGACCTATTCTCGTAAAAAAAATCCAATACATTATGACTACTACGTTCAATCTGAATTGTTGTCAAGATGTACTCGCATGCAAGATTTAGGCATAATATTTGATCCTCACCTGACATTTTGTTTACATATTACCGAACTAGTAGCGTCAGCAAATAAATTGCTTGGTTTCATAATTCGCAACAGTAGACAGTTTAATAGTTTGCACTGTGTTAAAATTCTGTACTTGGCCTACATTAGATCCAAGTTAGAATACGGCATTTTAATTTGGTACTCGCCAATATTTACTTACACAAACATGATAGAAAATGTGCAGCGACGATTTCTCAAATTCTTATGGTTTAAGGAATATCGTACTTATCCCGAAAGAGGTATTGATCAACATATTCTACTAACTCATTTTAATATTGAGTCCATAAGTAGCAGACATGATCACATCGCACTTAACACTTTAAATAATTTGTTAAAAAATAAGATTGATGCTCCTCTGTTATTGAATAAAATTCCTTTTTATATCCCAAGAGTTGCATCCCGCTCACGTAAAACGTTTTATTTGCCACCTTTCAAAACTGTAGCGTTAAGTAAATCCCCTATTTTTGTTATGTGTACACTTTATAATGAAAATTGTGATTTATTTAGTATTTTTGAATAAGCATTATTCTATTTTAGCGTATAAATCTGTTTATTGTATTCATTTACTTGTTTAGGGTGTAAACCTGTTAAGTAATAAAGATTATTATTATATATAGTATACACTATTAGTCCGTGGGCCAGCTGCAAAAACCCTGACCCATTTGACCAAAATTTTCAGTATGTTCTATTGAATCTACCCATTTGGTTAAACCAAAAAGTGTAGGTCTGCCATTTAGATCTGGGTGGAATTGAAAATGGCGTACATAAAAAAGAAAAGTAAATGACGGAATTTTGACTCATGTGACCAAAATTTTATTTTTCAACACATTATACTAGACGGGAATACAAAACAAAAGATACCAGTCTGCCAGTCGTACGTGGTCGGGTTGTCCCGGCAGACTAATTTTAAAATTAAAAATAAGCAGGCCGAAATTTGACTCATGTGACCAAAATTTTCTTTTTTAGCCCAGGATAGTACAATAAAATGCAAATCAAAAGATGCGAGTCTGTCACTCGTACGTGATCGGGTTGATCCGGCAAACGAATTTAAAAATTTAAAACTTGCGTCCCAAAATTTGACTTGTCACCAACATTTTTTTTCATCACATGATACTAGATAGAAATGCAAATCGAAAGACGTCACATATGTGTCAAATTTCGAGCCGTTAAATTTTAAATTTTTTTTAAAGAAAGTGAATAAAGAATAGTGGTAAAAATGGATTGGTAAAATAATACGTTGGTAAATACGTTGGTGGTAAAAAAATTAGTGGTAAAAAGGGACGGTGGTAAAAAATGGATTGGTAAAAGAATTACGGTGGTAAAAAGGGACGGTGGTAAATCGGGATTGGTAAATATGGGGGCAAATCCTATGCCATCATTGGAATATGTTAGATATGCCATCATAGGAATAAGTCAATATTTTCATTTATCCGGGTGTGTAGTGTGATCTTACAATTATAACATCGAAATAAGTATATCGTTATACATACAACTCCTACTGAATATATTAATGCAAATTTCATACCGATAACAAGCTTAATAAAAATAAAATCTGGCTATGAAGTTTACATAAATATTACTTCATTACTTACTTAATTTTAATATTTCTTCGTACACTAATTCTAAAGGCTTGGTTTTTAAGGACATAGTATCGCGAAGTTCGCTGACGAAGTTCGTTAACGATGTTCGTCAGCGAACATCGCCAATATCAAAACAATAGATTTTATATGTAGTTGTTTTTTAAAACTTCGTGCAAACGAACTTCGCTGTTATTCCGTCAGATTTCGTTGGCGATGTTCGCTTGAATCAAACTACACTTGATTAGAACGAACTCAGTTCGGTTCGTCGAAGTTAGTTAAATGTACATGTTCGTTTGACAGTTTGTTGAAAATTATAAATAATGGCAAACCGATCTTACAATCACCTAAAATTTTCAAATGAGGAGGAAGAACTATGAATTAATTTAGTGAAAAGTCATCCATCTTTGTATTGTGTATAAAAAAAGAATTTTAAAGTTTTCCTGATATTATTTTTAATTAAGTTAAGAACTTCGTAAAATAAATACTGGTTTAATCTAAAATACCCTCTAAATTTTGAATCGTTACCCAGAATCTTCTGGATTACTAATATGTTGTAAGATCCTTCTTTATTCTACAATTAGTGTCTTCATTTTCTAACAGTTGTAACAATATTAAATCTTTTTCATCTGCTTCCTCTCCCTCTATCAATAAAGCTATTAATGAGTTAATTTTTTATTATTTAAATAAAAATCTAAGACCCAAAATATATCTTCTTCTACTGTTTACATAAAATGAAAACGATGTGTCACTATTTTGACATTGTCACTGTCACTGTTCACATGCACAGCTAACAAGGTTTTCCACTTGCCCTGTTCAGCTAACATATTTTTTTGTTAAATATAATTGGTAAAGTATCATTATACAAAATGTTAGCTTTGCTGGTTTCACTTGAAAATCTGATATTTTTTGAAAGTTTCGCAGGCCCTTAAATCTGCAGGCCACACGGTCGTGCCAGCTAACACTGCAATTCTTAATTAGTTATTATAGAACTAATTATATTACAAAAATCAGCTTTGCTGCAATCACCCATGAAAATTTGACGCCAGCTCCCGGACTATTATTAAAACCTTAAATATGAAATTTGGTTATTAAAGGTTTGATACTTTTTAAGTTATCGTGGACGAAAAATCGTCACATACGTCCATACGCACACACACACGCACAGACATCATCATGAAAATAGTAAATTCGTATTCTAGAGACCTTGAAACGTGCTTATTCACCAAAAACTAATACTCGAAAATTTTGACCCATTACAATACCTCTCTTATAGAATGAGGCGAGAGGTAAAAATATATTTTTTATTAATAATGTGAAGTACAAAAGTAGCAATTTAAATTATTTTCCGAATACTACGTTCAGCAAATGTTCTCCATTGAAATTGATGCATTCATGAAGTCGGGCCTGGAAGTTCAGCATGACCTCGCGCAGCATATTGATAGGTATTGCTGCAGTCTCGTGTTGAATACGTTGATTGGGGGCTGTTATTGTCAAAAGTGTTTGAAACCGAGCCACCCAGAACAATACCAGCCCTCAAACAACGTATTCAGCACGAGACTGCAGCAATAGTCCGGACGTTAAGGGATATAATTCTTCATTTTTTGATGAAACCAAGCCGTTTGGTACATATATTGGGGAGACCATATCCTTCCAATTAAGACTTGTAGCCACCCAAAAATACCCCACAGTGTCCGTGAATTGGGCAACTAGGTGCCGTTGTACTTAAGTCGTCGTAGGGCGTGAACTAATAAACCTACAGCGCTGATTCAGTTTGCAATCTGTTCCTAAAGAACAAACCTATATTTATATACCATTAATTAATCATTTTGGTTATATTTGAGTGACAAAAGACCCATTTTATTTTTTTTACTACGAAATTTGACTTATTTCCAAAATTTTGCTTAAATGGATAACATTAGAAAAAAATGTTTCAAATAAAAGTTGTAGAGCATAAAATTTACTATCGATGTGGTATATTATGACGTATCTGTGACAATATGTGAGGCTACCATACCCAATTTGGGTAAAAGGCGTGTTATGAAAAAGGTGAATAGTTAAGGTGGTTCGAGCGGTTCAGACTAGTCAAATCATGGTTTAAATTTAACTTTGTATTGTAACTTTTAAAAATCTGACGTGGACACCACATGACTTCCTTGTACGCCTTGTGTGTTCATACTTTTCTTAATAACTAAAATGTAGAATAATATAAAAAATTCTTTTAACTTATTATACTAGTATACTCACAAATATATTTTAGTCATTTTATTTAAACTGCAGAAGAAGATATAAAGCATATTTTACTATTGTCACTGTCATGTCATAATCATTTAAATTTTACGTAGTAACAAATGTTAATCGATCATGGACTACAAGATACCGAAATACTAAATTATAAATATATACTTTAATTATTCTTAAATGATACCAGATACAAAAATATTTATAAAATACCGATTGTAGGTAATAATCACATAATCTTTCATTTAAAATTTGTGTTAAATTAAATATTTATCGAAATATTTGAAAAAAGTATTACTTTCGGTTTGTAGATTGAAACCAAAAATAGGAGGTGCACAACTAGATGCTATAAGAGTCCTAAATACAAAATTTCAACTTTCTACGTCTAACCGTATTTGAGTTATGCGACATACATACGTACGTACGTACAGACGTCACGACGAAACTAGTCATAATGGATTCAGAAAAGGTCAAAACGGATATTTCCATCAAAATCTGAAAACCGAAATTTTTCGCGATTACAATACTTCCTTATTACTCCGTACAAGGAAGTAAAAATTACAATTATATGTTTCAAACATCCGTTATGAAGTAGTACTATTTCATATAATATTTATTTGTAAATAAAGTAAATAATTTATATGTCAATTAAAAGTTGCTGATTTGACTTTGAAACATAAAATTATAAGCAAACCGATTCTATTATAAAGATCATTTAAGCTTTAATAATATTGCAAACATTATAAATAGATGAATTATCGTTGTACCTGAATGTACACATAAATATACTGTAGCTTTTGTAAGTAATATATGATCTAATATAAAATTTAAAACATAACATTCTACGTCTGACAACATAGCATTAAATGTTAGCTGTCACTTTGCTGTAGGAAGTGTCAAAATCTTTAGATAAGAACAAAATTTACAATTATACTGGATGGTTTACTCCAAATTATTATTATTATTATATTATTTAATAAATAATAAAATACGAACGCATCCACAATAAAACTTAATTTGTCAAAAAATTTGTATTTCAAATTTATCGCAGAGTACAACGGTGCAAGATCTATGTTTCATTCCATTATTTTTTTGAAATTCGTAACAAAAAATATTTATTTCTGAGTTAACTAGGCGGTCAATTTTGATAATATATATAACCACACATTAAATTAAATAGTATTTTAAACAAAGTTTATGGGTTTGAGTCAAGAATTTATATACATTTGAAAATTAAAATTGCACGATAAGATTACAAACCTTAATTTAATCACTCTTTCCAAGCCTTAATGGCTAAAGTGTAGAATAGGTGTTTCAGAGGAATTTTACTTTTTTTGGTGTCAATCGGTTCATTCCTATTCTCTGTCCTAGAATAAAGCAAAATTAGGCCCCGGAAGCAAGGATTTGGGCCGATTTTGTTAGTTTTTAGGGTAAAATTTGGGACATCTGTCAACACTGATTATGCTGAAAAATTAACAGATTAAACATGTGATTTAACGTTTTTATACATTTATGTAATGGAGATATCAATAAATAAATATATTTTTCACAGATATAAGGCTTTTTATTAATTGCTTTTCTTAGTTTTCGAAATTATTTGACATAAATACAATATTACATTTGTTTTAGATTAATATAAATTTCAATAGTGTTTGCCATGGTTTTGTTAGCTTTGTTAAGTGTAGTAAATACCAAAACCGAGTTTGTGGGACTCTAGTACGGTTTTGTTAGCTATGTTAGTGTAGTAAAAACAAAAACCGAGTTTGTGGGGCTCTAGTACGGTTTTGTTAGTTTTGTTAGTGTAGTAAATACCAAAACCGAGTTTGTGGGGCTTTATTTTTAGCCATTAACATTGAGGTTAACCAAAAAAATTTCATTTTCTTCAAAAAATCATGTTAAAAACACTCTTCCGCGGTCTAGGTCATATTTAAACATAATAAACGATATCCTAAAAAAAAAACTCATTTTCTCTTAAACACCTATTCTACATTCCAGCCACTTATTATTATTATATACTTATAATTTAGTTTTTCGGTATCTTGTAGTCTATGATCGATTAACATGTGTTACTACGTAAAATTTAAATGATTATGACATGACAGTGACAATAGTAACATGCTTTATATCTTCGTCTGCAGATTAAATAAAATGACTAAAATATATTTGTGAGTAGTAGCAGTAGTAGTAGTACTTCTACTTACTATATATTAATATATTTGTATAATAAGTTAAAAGAATAAAGTAGGTATGACGGGAGGTCTTGTGGTGGCCACGTCAGATTTTTTTGAATCCGTTACAGGAACCAGCACAAATATTGTTTCCAATAACAGAAGAGCCATCTCAACTATTCCTATTCCTAGATCAGTTAGACTTTTAATTAATAAAACTACATCTTTTTCTCCTGATCGACGAAGAAGACTTCCATTTTCGCCGTCTAAAACTACACTAATAAGAAATTATAAACTAAATTTAGCTATACCTCATTTCAGCTAAGAAAAAAGCAGATGGTACTGCGAATGCCAGTAAGTTTTACACTCACACATTTTATTAGTTCCAAATTTGACGCGATCTTAAATAAGTTATGTATTGTGAATAAAGCTGTCATCTATAGAATAATGTAGTATTTCGACGTAACTATAAAATTCAAAATAAGACAGTATATAAGTAATGTTAACGGAAATGAAAATGTTTGCCATTGTAAATCTACCTCTCATCTCAACCAATCAGATTCAAAAATATCATTGCCCTATCTAACCCAACGCTATTTTCTTAGCTGAAATGAAATATAGGTATAAAAAACAAATCAGAAGTTTACAACAAAAAACAAGACGGCAAATTAAAAGAATAGCAAATTTACAAATCATTTTGAAAGCATTAAAATCAAAAAAATTAATGTAGTAAAATTAGAGTAGATAAAATAAAAGTTTAACAGCAAGAGTAGATAAATTACTTTAATTTTTTACATTTTTACTTCCTTGTACGGAATAATAAGGAAGTATTCTAATAGCGAAAAATTTCGGTTTTCAGATTTTGATGGAAATATACGTTTTGACCTTTTCTGAATCCATTATGACTAGTTTCGTTGTGACGTCTGTACGTACGTACGGACGTATGTGTGTCGCAAAACTCAAATACGGTTAGACGTAGAAAGTTGAAATTTTGTATTTAGGACTGCTATAGCATCTAGTTGTGCACCTCCTATTTTTGGTTTCAATCTACAAACCGGAAGTAGTACTTTTTAAAAATATTTCGATAAATATTTAATTTAAGACAAATTTTTTTATTTTAAATGAAAGATTATATGATTTGTTACTATCTTCTCAGAGATCGTGCGCGGGCACGCGGCTAGACCCAGTGAGGCAGGGTCGGAGTCAGTTACTTTAATTAAATATTTCATAAATAAACAATTTATACAGAAAAATACGCGGGCAGAGGCGCGCATACGTTTCCCTGAAATGGAGGAAATGGGGGTGCAATATTTACACAAACGCAATAAATAAGGCCGTCAATAATAATTATATTCAAAATTAAGAACTTATCAAAGTAAATATCGATATTCAATAATCTACAACTATTATTCCAATTACTTAATCCTATGATGAAATCTAATGTAGCAGAAAATAAGGCTGAGCCTATGATGAAAACCATGAATGAGGATGATACAAAATAAATGGGCTGTGGCCACAGAAAGAAAAATTGTAGTGCAAGTACTTGCGTTAACGACGAGGGGCTGATGGGCCAGCCCGGTACTGTAGTAGCGATGAGCGGTGACCTTGCGCAGCGAGGTGTTGTCGATGTTGGCTGGTGGAGTTGCCTTGAAGATGATGACTACGAGGATGATGCTGGTACTGGTGAAGGGTGCAACCAAAGGGTGGCGCGGTTAACGGCACCGTAACTTAAATTCGCAGGTAAAGATGCTCGGAGCTCGTGGCTCGAGCCGTAAACTTTTGACTTTACTTATTTTAAGCACTGACAAAATAACTGTGAGAATCTCTCCGACAAAACGATAGTGAAAATAATTATTATCTGGTTAAATAAATCCGCACAGGGCGATAATTCGTTGCACCAGTAGCACTAGTCACACTTTTCACCGACCTCTCACCTTTGTCACTGCTCACCGAATGTTACCTGTCTGATTCAAACACTGACCACACGTGTTAAACGAGGGAAGTGCGGGGCATGAATATGAAATGATTGATGAATGATAGAATAAACTAAAACTATAAGAAAGTCAGTAAAAGCTACTATTTTTCCCTACAACAAAATTTGAGCTATCTAACTGTAACAATGTACACAGACTTTGTTCTCAAAATTGAAAGATCCGGTGAAAGCTGAAGAGCAGACAGATGTGGTCTACCAAGTTGAATGTGGAGGATGCGATAAAATATACATCGGAGAGACTTTACAACCTCTGAAAAAAATCTGACGTGGACACCACATGACTTCCTTGTACGCCTTGTGTGTTCATACTTTTCTTAATAACTAAAATGTAAAATAATATTAAAAATTCTTTTAACTTATTATACTAGTATACTCACAAATATATTTTAGTCATTTTATTTAAACTGCAGAAGAAGATATAAAGCATATTTTACTATTGTCACTGTCATGTCATAATCATTTAAATTTTACGTAGTAACAAATGTTAATCGATCATGGACTACAAGATACCGAAATACTATAAATTATAAATATATACTTTAATTATTTTTAAATGATAGCAGATACAAAAATATTTATAAAATACCGATTTTAGGTAATAATCACATAATCTTTCATTTAAAATAAAAAAAATTGTCTAAAATTAAATATTTATCGAAATATTTTTAAAAAGTACTACTTCCGGTTTGTAGACTGAAACCAAAAATAGGAGGTGCACAACTAGATGCTATAACAGTCCTAAATACAAAATTTCAACTTTCTACGTCTAACCGTATTTGAGTTATGCGACACACATACGTCCGTCCGTACGTACGTACGTACATACGTACGTACGTACGTACAGACGTCACGTCGAAACTAGTCATAATGGATTCAGAAAAGGTCAAAACGGATATTTCCGTCAAAATCTGAGAACCGAAATTTTTCGCGATTACAATACTTCCTTACTTCGTACAAGGAAGTAAAAAGGATGTATCACCATAAATATAACATAAAAACACACAATTTTGACCATAGTGCGCTCACCCAACATTCATTCGACACTGGCCACGGTTTCAAGTTTAAAGAGGTCAAGATCATCGACACTGCCAAATATCGTGACAACAGGTTATTAAAAGAAACGTTGCACATCAATAAAAATGTGAGCAGATGCGTAAACAATCAAACAGACTTCAGACGCAACGCCAGGCACGGGAAATATTTTTTAAATAAAATATAATTTCCCCACCATTGCAACATGAAGTGGCCGTTTCCACTTCCGCCTGTCAGTGAGACACCTTCCTAGATGGCTGCACGACCACATGTTTTGACACTATCTTCGATAATAGGCGGTTTGCACATGAGTAGTCAGCGCCGCCCTGGCGGGAAAAAAAGCATTAACGTTATGGTAAACCCTTTGACAGTACTGTTTCAATTCAACCAGTTCTGTTATAAGGATCTATAATAAGATGATATGAGGACGAGATACGTAAAATTTGGATTCAAAGAGTAAAACGGACTTCGTAAGTAGGTACCTACATAACTGTAAAAATATTTTATCACGTTTTATAATCTATTTATTAATTGTATTTTGAGAATTATTGACGAAAAGCGCTGGGAACCAGTGCTCATTTCATTTGAAATGAAAAATCGGATAATCCACAAAATCCAGCATATCATCCAACAATTTTTCCGAAAGTAATAGTGTAATAATACGTAAAAAAGTAAGAATTCATTGTTTATTTTGTCATTTTTATGTTTAAGCAATATCGCATCTCAACTAATGAATCATCTGCTACTTTCACGAATACAGGAATAAATACAGATTCTTGTCGCAAAATAAGAGTTTCATTTTTCAAACTTATTTCTTGATCCTTTAATCTAAAGACAAAATATCAATGTTTAAAATTACAAGATCCTTCATTTGGTTTTTAAATATAGAACATATCTTTAAATTTAAAATAAAATAAATAAAAGGCAATCCTTCATAGAAACAGTGGAAAGATACTTGAAAGAAGAAAATAGTACTGAGACAATAGAAGAAAAATGGAACAGATTGGAAAAAACAGTCGAAAGGAGCTCGAAACAAATACTTAAGAAGAACAAATATACAAAAATAAAGATTGGTTTGACGAAGAATGCAGGTATGCAATGGAGATGAAAAACAAGGCGAGAAACCAATTTATACAAAACAGTAATGAAAAAAGCAAGACGTTATATGAAAACAAGAAGAAAATCTTCAAAATACTTTGCAGGAACAAATAGCGGGAGAAAACCGAAGAAATGTTAAACAGAGTGGAGGAAAACTACAAAAATAAAGCTATTAGGAATTTCTATCAGGATGTGAAAAAACAAAAAGAGGGTTTTCAGAGCAAAACAATCTATTGCAGAGACAAAGAGGGGCAGCTACTAACAGGCGAATGTAAATTGAACAGATGGAAACAGTATTTTGAAGAATTGCTAAACGAGAACAAAAAAGATGAACAAACCGAAAATATAAGAAAGATGGACTGGGTGATGGACGCCAGATATGAAGAACTGATAAAAACACCAGAGGTAGAAGAGATAGGAAAGATTATTAAAGAATTAAAAAACAATAAAAGCCCTGGAGATAATGGGCTAGCGGCCGAAATCTATAAGTATGGTGGAGAACAACTGCAAACGCAAATATATAACTTAGTGAAGGAAGTATGGGATCTAGAGCGGATGCCAGGAAGGTGGAGAGAGTCAATGATATGCCCAATACATAAAAAAGGAGATAAGACCAGATGCGATAACTACCGAGGCATAGCATTACTAGATGTAGTTTACAAAATTTTGCGAGCTGCCTGAGAAATAGATTAGGAAAAATTGCAGAGGAAAAGTTTGGTGAATACCAAGCAGGCTTTAGAAGTAATAAATCAACAACAGATCAAATATATGTACTGAAGCAGTTAATAGCCAATAGCTACGAGCACAACCTGGAGCTGGACATGTTATTTATAGATTTCAAACAGGCATACGACACCATCAGCAAATCGGAAATGATAAAAATCTTACTCGAGCTTAAAATACCGACAAAACTAATAAAGTTGATAACAATGACTCTGGATGATACAAGTTGCAAAGTTCTGGTTGAAGGAAAGGTATCTGAAGGCTTTAGGGTTGAAAGAGGTCTGAGACAAGGGGATCCGTTATCCCCTATACTATTCAATTTAGTTCTAGAGGGTATAATTAGAAGAGGTGACTTATTTAGAACAGGGGTAATTTACCGGCAAAAACATCAATTGCTAGCGTATGCGGATGACATAGTGATTGTAACAAGAACCAGAAATGAACTGAGACAAGTTTTCCAAAGATTGGTTAAACAAGCTAAAAAGATCGGTTTAATAATGAATGAAACGAAGACCAAATTTATGAGAGTGTCAGGGAACCAGAAGCTAGAGCCAAATGTTTTGAAGATAAAAGTAGAAGAGGGGAGTGAATTTAATTTTGAAGAGGTGAGCAACTTCACATATCTGGGAGTGTCTCTAGCGAGTAAAAATGAAGAAGACACGGAAATTAAAACTAGGCTACTGAAAGGCAGTAAGTGCCTAGGATCCCTATACAAGTTTCTGAAGTCCAGATTGGTGTCAAGAGCAACCAAAATTAGAACTTACAAATCAATCATAAGGCCGACAGTTATTTACGGGTGTGAGTTATGGGTTTTAAATAAAGGGAACCAAACAAGGCTAGAAGTCTGGGAAAGGAAAATACTTAGGATTATATACGGGGGGGAAAAGTGTGGTGAAATAATGTTACGGAGAACAAATGCCGAAATCATGGAACTGTTTGGGGAAACGAGCATAACGGGAGTGATAAGAGCACAGAGACTTAGGTGGCTGGGTCAAGTAGTCAAAAGTGTGTTTAAGGGAGGCATAGTGACCAGGAAAAGAAGAGGGAGACCAAAAGAAAAGTGGTGTGATGCAGTGGTAAAAGACATTGAACAGTTGGGCATAAGAAAATGGGAGGAGAAAGCCACAGACAAAGCACAGTGGAGAAGTGTTGTGCAACAAGCCATGAGCCTGCAAGGCTCGTAGAGCTAACTAATATATTTAAATTTTTGTCCCTTTGAATATTTTCTTTTAACACATTGTGCTACTGAGGGTTGCTTTACAGGTTTGGTCTGTTTTAGATGAAGAATCTTCTTCATTTATAGCGAACACAATTGCAGAAATGTGCTTACAGTGTCCAGAAACTCCTACTATGCATTCACAGTTTCCGCGCATAACGCATGTTGTATTATCTAACTAAAATTGTTACATAATAGGTTAGAACTACATATAATATAATTTATAACATAAATCACATAATATGGTTTCTTTGAAATTGAAGTCTATCATAACACTATTGCTGAGATTTTTCAACTGAACACAGCATGTTCCGCACTAAATAATTTCCTACCATTATCAATGTTATCTGATGTGTAATGTTCATATTTAATTGGCAAAAAACCAAAATGAATTAAACATTCAAACGAATTCAAACGTGTTGTATACCTACCTAATACTTTTGCCGAAACTCCCACTAGAGGCGCTCATGCTAAATATGTGCAAACCGCCTATATTGGATTATATTTAACGTTATTTGACTTTTGCATTTATAAATTATTTTTTACTTATTTAACTTTCCTATGATTAAGGTATTAGTTCTGTAGTTAAACTTTTATGTAGTTGTGTACAATAATGTGTTCGTTTATTTGTAGATTTTGGCTGATGATGAGCGACTTATCACGCTCGAAACGTTCCATAATGACAATAAAACATTATATATGAACATAAATAATACCGGATCAATTAAACCTACCAATCATATTACTAAAATTATCTTAATGATCCTAACTATCTTACTAACAATAATAAAATAAGTGAACATGTCATATCTTTATTACTGGTAATTTTATAAGATTCAAATTCAGGTTACCGATGCCTTATATAATTATAAAAAAGAATTGTTTATCATTTTAAATTTTAATATAAACTTATTATATGAATTATAATAATTGTTTTCTGAAAAAGTGATACCTCAGGATTAATAAATTTCAGAAATATTTTTATTAAAATTCAAGTAATAATTTTTAAATAAAAATTATAAACAAATCTTTTTTATAATTATATATAGTCCAGGAAAATTGCATAAAATAAACAAAAAAAAGTAGGAGACTTCTGAAAATTTGCAGAGTTATAAAAAAATATGTAACATTCAAGATTCCGATGAGTATCAGCAGAAAGTGTGCTCGAGTCGCCATATTGAAAAAAAAATTATTTTTCAAAAAAACTCGGTAACTTTAAATTTTATGGTAAATAGTGATATTATAATATTGTAGCTTATATAATTTCCTACAAAAAGATGCTATCACTTTTTTACATAGAACTAATAGTTTGCGAGGAAAACGAGAAAATATACTTTGGTAGAACGAAGCTAATTAAATAATGCCTTAACTTTGTTTCCTGACACAAAAACGGCTGTAACTTGCGAACGGATAGAAAAAACGACTTCCGGTTTGAAGCATTCGATTCTACAGACATATTTCTATCAAATATATTATTCTTAATTTTTCAGGGGGCCTAGGTTTACCCACAATTTAATATAGAAATTTAAAAAATGTTAGTTTATTTTTAAAACTTTTTGTGTCAACATTAAATTGCGGCTTAACTAAGGACTTCAAAAGTTTTAAAAATAATGTACCTTATAGAAAAATGTCCAAGGAATCCAATACCGGAAACCGGAAGTCGATATCTTAATTTGTTCAGAAATTAGAGTTGATTAAACACAGGAAACAAAAGAAAATTACTAAAATGTCACTATTTTCTTTACGCGTAAAATAATTAATTGTGGCTTAATTAAGGTCCTTAAAAGTAATTTAAATTAATGCATCTTATATAAAAATGACCGACAAATTCAATTTTGGAAACCGGAAGTCGATATATTAATCCGGTCAGAAATTAGAGTTGATTAAACACAGTTAACCGAAAAAAATACTAAAACTCCACTTCTCTTTCTCGCACAAAAACTTTGAATATCAACTCAACCAAGAGGCCTTTAAAAGTTTTTAAAATAATATATCTTATAGAAAAATGTTCAAGGAATCCAATACCGAAAACCGGAAGTCCATATCTTAATTTTTTCAGAAATTAGAGTTGATTAAACACAAAAAATGTAAAAAATACAAAATATTCTGAATTTTTTATGTTAAAATCGAAAATATTATATTTGATAGAAAAATGTCTGTAGAATTGAATGCTTCAAACCGGAAGTCGTTTTTTTCTATCTGTTCGTAAGTTACAGCCGTTTTTATGTCAGGAAACAAAGTTATGGCATGATTTAATAAACTTCGTTCTGTCAAAATATATTTTCTCGTTTTTCTCGTAAACTAATAATTATATGTAAAAAAGTGATGGTATCTTTTTGTAGGAAATTTTATAAGCTACAATATTATAATATCAATATTTACCGTAAAATTTAAAGTTACCGAGTTTTTTTGAAATTTTTTTTTTCAATATGGCGGCTCGAGCACACTTTCTGCTGATGGGGACTCATCGGAATCTTGAACGTTACATATTTTTTTATAACTCTGCAAATTTTCAGAAGTCTCCTACTTTTTTTGTTTATTTGACGAATTTTGTAGCATTTTGCCTTGACTAATAAGGCATCGCTAACCTGAATTTGAATCTTATAAGATTACCAGTAACAAAGATATTACATGTTCACTTATTTTATTATTATAAACAAAATATAAATATTTAAAAAAAATTACAGTAGCAAATAACTTAACTAAGCTTATAACTATACTATACCAAAATTTGAATTTTTTTGCATGATGTGTATTGACAGTAGACGTCATTAAAGTTAACAGTTTCTAAAAATATGTCAAAATCATAGCTCATTTTTGCTATAAATTTTTCTTATTTCTACACATATACATTTAAAAATTTGAAATTCTATACAATAACGTAGAAATGTGCATACTTTAGTATAAAGTTTTATTTAAATTTTTGTGATTATTTTTAAACAAGTTATTCAACTTTACATCCGAGTGACTATACTTATTACTCCGATAGTAGTCTGTGTGTCTGTCAGTCTGACCTCTGTCGGTCTGCCTGGATGTTGCATATCATTAAAACGCGTTGGAATTTTGGACTGAAATTTTATATTTAAGATCTTGAGCCAAAATCTGACTTCAAGTTCGATAATGAGCTTTATTCAACCGGTGGTACCAACTTTATAAACAAAACTTTTTAAATTTTTATCAAAATACTATCGTGTGTGGTATCAAATTAAAGCTTTCGGGAAAAGAATTTTAGTAGAAAAACAAAAATAACATTTAAACGATGTACAATTGTAGTCCAAGCAACAGGGAGTTTATAACAGGCTTACCTGGAAATAATTGAAGAAGTTTTGAAAATTAGCAGTTTAATGTAGTATCATATCGCGAATAATATATTAAATTTGCGACCTCGAGGGACCGCCGCTCCCTCCACAAATTGGAAAAATGGCGCATATAATTGGTTTTTTGACAATATCTCCATTCTAGTCACTCCTAGATAAAAATAGTTAATGTGTTAATTGTAGAGAATTAAATTCTCTACAACTTTTGTATTAAAACTTTTTTTGTAGAGTTAATAGTTTGAGAGTTATCTCTATGTAAATGAGAGCGTATTTCTTGACATTGCATAAATGTTCTCTTTTCAGCCGGAATTTTATTTGTTGACGATTAGTTATTAGTTAATTATTTGTCTTATACTTTGATAGAAGTTTTTACAAATCATAATGATAAATAAATTATTTATTTGGGTATAGTTTTATGTTTCTATATATTAATACAATGTTTCGGGAAACTTTACGTTGTCTTCGTCCAGGTAATAAATGAATATGTCAATTATTTTATGTATAAGAGAGCTACTATGATCTAAATATTCAAAAAATTGATGCCTCTGACATTTATTGTCTGACGTCAGATATAAGCGCTAACCATACATAACAGTTGTGCAGACGTTGTTTAGACAGTTTAGGTTTAGACATAGTTGATATTATACATTTAACATATGGACAACTTTCTGTTTAAATAAGCAAATAAAAATAATATGAAAATCGTTTAATTTCTTATTTTTCTCATGTTTTCAAAATACTGTAATAAATAGCAAAAATTTCGAGGATTAGAATAACGCAAAACAAAAGTAGATATTTAAAACCGTTGATTGGCGGCCTTATTGGATTTCTATTTTAGAAATCCCTTTTCAAATGTTTTTATGACACCAAACACGGGATGATTCTGACAAATGTGTTCAAAATGGTGGCCGTTAATGGACGGCCATTTTGAATTTCTTTTTTCGAAAGTCCTTTTCAAATGTTTTTATATGATACCAAACACGAAATGACTCGGAAGTATGAATATTTGTGGGCGGGGGGGGGAGAGGTTCATGCCCAAAATTTTGACAGAATGCGTTATCATCGGCGACGAGTCTATGTGCCAAGTTTCAGCTTGACTGGGTATCAGGAAGAGGGTTAATTAGTCCTACAAAGCCCGCGCCACAAAACAATCGAAGTTAATACTAAGATTACGTGGTTCCTCTCGGCGAAAATATTTTAATATCGACTTAACTAAGGCCTTAATAAAATTTAAAAATAATGTAATTTAAAGAAAAATGTTCAACAAATCTAATGCTGCGAACCAAATTTTGATATTTTTATTTGTTTAGAAACGACAGTTGTTTAAACTTTATGAAAACTAATTAATACAAAATTTTGCTGTTTTCTCTCCATGAAAATCCTTAAATTTTGACACAGCAAAGATTTTTTTTAATTTGAAAATTTTCATTGTTATATAAAAATGTTCAAAGAATTTAATTCTGGAAACCGGAAGTCGATATTATACTCTATTTAATAATAACAGCTGATTTAATATTATAAATAAAAATATTGTTTTCATTTTTCAGTTTTTTTTCAAAGAATATCTAAAAATTCTGAATTTATCGTGGCTCTTAGATATTTTTCAAATTATGTGTCTTATATAAAAATGTGTGGAGAATCCAATGCTTGAAACAGAAATTCGATATCTTTATCCGTTAAAAAATAACAGTTGAAAAACGCAAAAATGAACGTTTTTTCCCTTATTATGTTTTTAAGAATAAACAAAAACTAGAAAGTTGAAAATTATATTTCTTATAGAAAAATACCTAAGAAATCGATTGCTGAAAACCGGAAGTCGATACCTTTGTTCGCTAAGAAACTACAGCCATTTTTGTGTGGTAAGACAAGGATACTACTTTATTTAAATTGATAGAAAATGCTCAAATTAATTTTCTCGATTTTCTCGAAAACTGTGCTACTTACGTAAAAAATGCATACAACATTTCTATAGAGAATTATCCATTCTATCTATTTCAATAAAAAAATTTCTCGAAATATTCACTATTTACGAGATAAACGCTAAAAACAAAAAATGGCGGCCATTTTTTCAATATGGCGGAGGGAGCGGCGACTCCTCAAGGTCGCAAATTTAGTATATTATTCGGGATATGAAACTACACTTTCCTGCAAATTTGCAAAACTTCTTTAATTTTTTCCAGGTAGAACTACCTATTGCTTGGACTATTGTTTTTATTTCCTTGTACAGAGTAAAAAGGAAGTATTGTAATCGCGAAAAATTTCGTCTTTCAGATTTTGATGGAAATATCCGTTTTGATCTTTTCTGAATCCATTATGACTAGTTTCGTCGTGACGTCTGTACGTACGCACGGACGAACGGACGGACGTACGTACTTATGGACAGACGTATGTATGTCGCATAACTCAAAAAATACGGTTAGACGTAGAAAGTTGAAATTTTGTATTTAGGACTGTTATAGCATATAGTTGTGCACCTCCTATTTTTGGTTTCAATCTACAAACCGGAAGTAGTACCTTTTTCAAATATTTCGATAAATATTTAATTTAAGACAATTTTTTATTTTGAATGAAAGATTATGTGATTATTACCTACAATCGGTATTTTATAAATATTTTTGTATCTGGTATCATTTAAGAATAATTAAAGTATATATTATTTATAATTTAGTATTTCGGTATCTTGTACTCCATGATCGATTAACATTTGTTACTACGTAAAATTTAAATGATTATAACATCACAGTGACAATAGTAAAATATGCTTTATATCTTCTTCTGCAGTTTTAATAAAATATATTTGTGAGTATAGTAGTAGTACTTAGTAGTAATACTTATATATTAATATATTTGTATAATAAGTTAAAAGAATAAAGTAGGTATGGCGGGAGATCTTATGGTGGCTACGTCAGATTTTTTAATATTATTCTACATTTTAGTTATTAAGAAAAGTATGAACAGTTTAATAGGCGTACAAGGAAGTCATGTGGTGTCCACGTTAGATTTTTTAAATAAATTATTCAAATTATACCGAGTTTGGTGTCAATTTAAAGCGCTCGGGGAAACAAGTTTAGTAAAAATGGAAACAATGACATTTATGCGATTTTCAATTGTTTCTAAAAAAATTATGCATTTTTTTTTATTCAACCAGTGGTACCAACTTTATAAACATAATATTTATTTTTATTCAAATACTATCGCGTGTGGTATGAAATTAAAGCTATCAGAAAAATAATTCTAGTTGAAAAATAAAAATATCATTCAACCGTTCGTCAATTTTTTTATTATACATTTTATCCAAATTGTACCGAGTTTGGTATCAATTTAAAGCTCTCGCGGAGATAAGTTTAGTAAAAATTGTAAAAAATGACATTTATGCGATATTCAATTGTTTCTCAAAAAAAAATTTCAGGTGTATTTTTTTATTCATAGGTACGTAAATTTAAATTGATTAATTAATTGATAGTGACAGTCGTTTATATCACACTTCGTTTATATCTTCTTCTACAGTTTACATAAAATTAAAAAAATATATTTGTGAATAATTATAGTAAGTATATCAAAAACTAAAAAGAGTGGGTAGAGTATGGCGGAAGGTCTTGTGCTGGCCACATCAGATTTTTTCACATGTTATTTAAATTACGTCGACGTTGGTATCAACTTAAATATTTTGGGAAAAAAAGATAAATTTATTTAAATTTTGCTGAATAAAGCATAAAATTAAAGGCGTTACGAAAATAAATTATTAAAACTTATTGTCTGGGAAGTACTGTGGTGGACACAGCAGATTTTTTAAAAATAGGATCATAAATTATATTTGAATTCGATTGAACTATTTGTTTGTTCCATTCTCATGAAATTTTGCATGCAGATTTTAAATACGTTTAAACTTTAAGTTCGATCGAACCATTAGGGGTGCGGATTAAACAAAACTTAATTTTTCCAGGAAAATTATAAATATTCGTTGAGTATTTTAAAATACTTGATATTTTCTTCGAAATGTATGAAGAGAAAAATATCTGTGATAAAGGATTGCCTCATCGATAACCTGTGACATCCCATGTGCGCCTAGTGTGCACAAACAATCTGAGCTGAATGTGACATTGTGTAAGAGGAAAGATACCAGGAAAACACCCATGTAGAATGTGGGGGAATCGCGGTATAAATACCACAGCAAGAGCGGACCAGAGCATAGTATACTGACAAGATGCCGAGTCTCAAGTTATCGCTGTTCGTTCTCTTCGCCATGGCTGCGAGGTCCAGCGAGGCATTCTATTTATGCGGTTCTTGCGAGTGCGGCGCTTACTTGACCGCTCCGTTTGTAAAAGTAGCTCAGTGTTTCAACAGACCCGACTTGACCACAGTGCCCGACTACCTGCCTGATGACATTGAACAGCTGTATATACATGGTATGTCACTTGATTTTCAATTGTTATGTAATTCAGTGTTATTTTTAAAATGATTGGTTTCAGGGGGATCTATATCCAGGCTAAGTGATAGTCAGTTTACCTCCTACAGGCGGTTACAACGAATTCAAATTGCCAGCAGTAAAATTGAGCAAATTGAACCAGGATCTTTTAGATATATGAGAAATGTGACAGAAATTGACTTGGATGCTAATAAAATTTCTGAGTTGCCAACTGAGTGCTTCACATTTGTATCAAATTTAGTTACATTGGAACTTCAATACAATAAAATTACACGACTACAATCACATCTCTTTAGCAATTTAAAATATTTGAAGACAGTTTATATAAATAACAATAAAATAGTTACAGTAGAGGAACACTGCTTTGCTGAAGTACCTCAGTTAGAAGAAATAGTTCTGCACGGCAACAATTTAATATCTTTAGATATTAAGTTTATAGACAATCCAACCAGCCTGAAAGTCTTATATCTGAAAGATAACCCGTGGCATTGTAACACGTCTCTGTGTGGAGTGATGGACACTGCAGTGAGCCGTGAACTGTGGGATCGTGCGTCTGTTCCAACCTGCATAACGCCACAGAACTTAACGGAGAGGAAGTTGTCCATGCCGCTGCTGACAGAACTTTGTCCCTGCTTCTGGTGTAACTGTACAAACATTGCTCCTGAGCCTCGGCAGCCTCAGCCGTCGTGTGACGCACCCCGCATCATCTCCAACACAAGCAGCGTGAGTGAAGGACAAGCCCTGCGCCTCAAGTGCCAGTATTGCTTCGCGTCTCAGGTCGTGTGGACCTTCAACAACGTTATATTGCCTTCCAACTATGAAGAGAATTCAGAGGAATCACTCACATCGACACTTACAATAACAAACGTTGTGCGAGGGCAACAAGGCTACTACGTGTGCAAAATTAGAAGTTGTGAGGACTGTAGAAACGCCGGTGTTTATGTCTCGGTCACAGGCAATATCGATATCAAACCAGGTATTTATGAGCGTTCTGAAATTGAATTTAGCGGCGCCGCTGAATGTGATGTGTTGTGTTTCAGTTGTTGACGTTCCTCCTGAGCCTCAGCCGTCGTGTGACGTAGGGCCCCTCATCATCTCCAATACAAGCAGCGTGAGTGAAGGACAAGACCTGCGGCTGAAGTGCCAGTATTGCTTCACGTCTCAGGTCGTGTGGACCCTCAACAACGTTATACTGCCTTCCAACTATGTAGAGAAATCAGAGGAATCACTCACATCGACACTTACAATAAAACATATTCTCAAAGAACAACGCGGCTACTATTTGTGCAAGATAAGAAGTTGTGAGGACTGCGAAACCGCCGGTGTTTATGTCTCGGTCACAGGCAAACCACAAAGCGATGTCGATCTCAAACAAGGTATTTATTAATAAATTAAATTTAGCGGCGCCGCTGAATGTGATTTGTTGTTTTAGTTGTTCACGTTCCCGGCGTCAACTCGAGCGAGTCTTGCGGATCTCGTAGTGGAATTCTTGTTCAGTACTACACTGTTGTTCCGGCCACAGAACTCAACACCACGCTCAGTGAGTCACTCCATCAGCCAAGCACTAACTACAGATTCTAATTCGTATGTTTTCTTTTTCAGATGACAAGAACTGAAGAAAGGTCAATACATTATATTTCTTAATTGTATTACGGTATTATTATTGTTAAATGCTAACACATTATACTTGGAGTACATACATTTATTATAATATTATTTTTATCTGTAAGAATAAGTTATGTATAATATACTATTATACATAAAATAAATTATTATTCACATCATCTGTCTTCAGTCAAAAAATGCCAACAAAACTGCAGAATATTGAATTTCACAGCCAAGCAAAATCAGAAGAAATGATTACTTTGTACTAGTAAGTCGCACAATTTCTATCTCTGGTTTTTCTTGAGGTTCTAGAACATTTTACTTATTATCCTCTTCCAGATCTAGACTTGCATAATTAAGAATTGTAGGTACATTTTTATATAACTGCCCATGAAAACTATTCAAAGAACCAAATCCTGGTTTCTAAATACAAATTTGTCAAGAAAATGTTCGGATAAGACAAGGTTTGTGAATTCAGTAACTTATTGTGAGTTTTCAATATATTTATTTTATGTGCATGTAATTCCAACAATAAAATGCGAAATGTTGAGAAATATTTATTTTATTGCGTGAAAATTTATTTATTATACATTTTTCTTACTTAATTTGGGTGTGGCAGCCTCACATGTTAAATAAAATAGTTTGTAACATTTTTACAAATATTTGATTTATTATAATATTATAAACATTGATAAATGTGTCTTACAATTTTAAAACATTATTATTTAATTTCATTAATACGAATTTAATTGAACCAGACTGAACGCAAATGATTAGGTTTGCCATTATTTCTGCAAAATGTTTAAAATCAGTAGTGTTGTGCATAAAATTAGCTTAAAAACGTAGTAAGAATCATTTAAATCAGATCAAACTTATGTATCGTTATATATTGTGTAGTCAAGTCTGTCTTTAGTGGATCCGGGTGCAAATCATTCGTGAAAACCTCCACGATGTTAGAAGATGTCTTCAAGTCTTTCCAAGAAGTTGCAGAACATTCTTTTACAAGAAAAGATGACTGGAACTCACAAAACAACAAAATAAGTTAATGAACATATTTGAAATTATTAAACTAATGTTTTACAATCTTCCAACAATAGAAGACCCGTGCAGCATATCAGAAAATTGTTGAAGTCTTCAAGTAGCTGAAGCACCGCAGAAAATGCTTCGAAGACCGTAGAAGATGATCCGGCTCAAGGAGTTTCCAATCAGCAATCAAACTGTCTTCTTATAGGAATGCGTCTATATTAGTGGCTTTTTTCAATTATAAATTTGGCTAATTATGTATTAGAAGCTGCAGAATGCGTTGATGAAAGTTGTTGGGCCCCATTTTCATTAGTTTTTACGTTCTTAATTGATATAGAACACATTTAATATCTACAATAATAAATCGTTTTTATAAAAGTCATGGATTACACATAATTTACAAAAATAAATAATAAAATACGATAATTTTGTCAACTAAGTTGGCAACACTAGTTATGCACACGATCATATTTTTCAATACAGTTGGCAACACTAGTTGTCAATTGATCACGTGATTTTTAATGCTGCGGTCAGCTGTCAGTTTAAAGTTTGTTTTGTTAATGTTTATGAAAGTATTTTGTACTTTACACTCTTCAGTAATAGTAAAAATTGAATATTTAAACATAAATTAAAAGTGGCTTGACTGTTTACACAAAATACAAACAACGCAGACTCTGTAGTGAAAAAGTGGGGTTAACGTTAGTGCAGCTTGTATTGTTTACATATTAATTTACTAATACCGCTTATTTATATCTTTACGATACGTACAAATCATTAAAACTGTGACGCACCTAACTTTTGTTGGCCAGGCGTCGTCATCCTGGCGTCGGATTTCGCGGGCACCATACGGTTTGTTCGGGTAGCTGCAGCGGATATGGGACAGGGTGGTTAATTGTAATAAATTAAGAAATAAATAAATACAGAATTACAGTTTAAATTAACCAAATGCGAAAAGATTTATTTACGTTAAGATATAAAAAAGTAAAAAATTCAAATGTTAAATAAGAGATTAATATTATATAAACGCGATAGGAACGGATCTGTCGATGCACCGATCGGTGGCAAAGTGGGTCGGTACCAATGACATATAATAGATTTAGACGGAGCGCGGCACGTTTGTTGTGATGTTGACACATATAGAGGGGAAAGGGAATGTTGGCATTGTTTGATTAACTGGTTGCATACAAACCGCTTATTTTCTTGGCGGGAACGCGGGACTTATGCTTATTTGAAATCTGAATAAATGACGGCGGAGAATAAATATTTGTATTCGTTGAAAATAAAACAACTAATTAATATATTGAGATAATTTTTAAATATGTAAACAGAATACAATACAATACAAATACAAGCAGATTATTTTATTTGAAACACATTTACTGGTTTTTAAAATGAATGGATTTAGTTAATTTTCTTCTTTATTTTTTCTTTGTCTATAGTTCGAAATTGCAACAGTATGGTGTAATATTAAATTAAAATAAACAAAGCAGAATTTTTATTGGGGACAAAATCCTTCAAATTGATAGCATTTATCCATTGTTGCCTTCGTATCAGTTATCAGATCTCTCGGAAAGCTGGAATAGTGCATTGCATATATTTATTATATTGTAGCATTGCCTCCTAAATACTACAGGCCTGGCCCAGCGCACTTGTGTGTCGCTGTGACGTCACGCGTCGAGGCGATCCGATATAGACGCGCGCATAGTAAGCCACTGCGTACATCAGTTAATTTAGTGAGAATGCACTAGTAATTGTTGTATTTTTGTCGTTATTAAGATTTTAAGTAGTAGAAGAAACATAATCTAGTAAGTATGTTTATATCTGGCACTTTATTTATGAATAATAACATAAAAGCGTCCCGTTCGAGGTACTATATTTACCAAGCAAATTAAAAAATTAACTGCGTTCTCGTGATTTCACTGGAGTTAAATTTTTTCGAATTTTGCATTTAACAGCTTTATTATATTCGGTAATATAATGTCAAATATTTTAATATTGGAAAAATCGTGCTGAGATGAAACTAAAGATAGTATGTACATTAAAACTGAACAAGAATATGTATGCAAAGCAGTACATATTATGTGTAATATTTTATTAAATAATTAGTATATCAAAGTTAAGTGTGATAAGTACATATACAAAAACAACTGGAAAACAAAATAGAAAGTTGATCACATTAACTGGTGACACGGGAAAATAATTAATAATTTTGTTTTATATTACACTAGCTACTTCAGCTACTTCAGCTATCGGACAAAGCCGGGTATATACTTCACCCGGCTTTGTCCGATACACACAATTATGGAAAGCCATTTTACTTTTTAATGTGAGTAACGTTATTTTCTTAATATAAATTCACATATCCGTAATTCAATTTAAGATATCAGAAATTCAATTTCAGATATCACAAATTAAATTTAAAATAATTTAATCTTAAAATAAATTATAGATATCTTAAATTTGTCGAATTCATGATATCAATAATTCATTTAGTGATATCAATAATTTATTTAGTGATATCAATAATTCATTTAGTGATATCAAGAATTCATTTTCAGATAGGTATCAATAATTCTATTTAAGATATCTTAAATTCAATTTGTGATATCTGGAATTCAATTTCACATATCATAAATTGAATTACGGATATCACTAAACGATTTATGGATATCACTAACCGATTTAAGGATATCACTAAACGAATTAGAGATATTACTAACTGAATTGTGGATATCACTAAACAAATTATGAATATCACTAAATAAATTACGGATATCACTAAATAAATTATGGATATGTAAAATGTGGGGAATATTGCAGTAAACGAAATTAAATTAATTAAATCTGCAAATTTATATCACATATCTCAAATTGAATTAGGGATATCAAAAATACAATGCCAGATATCAATAATTGAATTTAAGATATCTTTTGTTCAAGAAATTTCAGATATCTAAAATTAAATTTTTGATATCAATAATTTAATTTTTGATATCCTAAATACAATTTGAGATATCTTAAATTAAATTGCAGATATAATTAATTTAATTCTGTTTAGTTCAATTTTCCACACATTTTACATATCCATAATTTATTTAGTAATATCCTTTATCCATTTAGTGATATTCATACTTCGCTTAGTGATATCCTAAATTCATTTACTGATATCCCTAATTGGTTTAGTGATATCCGTAAATCATTAAATGATATCCTTAATTCACTTAGTGATATCCGTAATTATTCAGTTAGTGATATCCACAATTGGTCCAGTAATATTCTAAAATAACCTGCTAGACAATATAAACTGAATTATGGATATCTACATATCCTTAATTACATATCCGTAATTCAATTTATGATATGTGAAATTGAGTTCCAGATATCACAAATTTAATTTAAGATATCTTAAATATAATTTTTGATATCTGAATATGAATTATTGATATCACTAAATGAATTATTGATATCACTAAATATATTATTGATATCACTAAATAATTATTGATATCATGAATTCGATTTTAAGATATCTATAATTTATTTTAAGATATCACAAATTCTATTTTTGATATCTGAAATTGAATTTCTGATATCTTAAATTGAATTACAGATATGTGAATTTATATAAAGAAAAAAACGTTAGTCACATGAAAAAGTAAAATGGCTTTCCATACACAAAAGAAATAAATCTTTATTTGTAAATTCCAATATTTTGTATTTTTTGGCAGGTACTTATCCCCTATGCCTCCCTATGTTTTTTCAGTACATTTTGAGATAGCTAGCCGCCATTTTATTTTAAGGTGACCAACTGACATTGTATTGTAATACGCCGGTGTCTTAAGTTAAATCTTTATTTATTGCTGTACTTAATTTGAACCCAATCAGTGCAGTACAATTCGAGATAGCTAGCCGCCATTTTGTTGCAAGATGGCGGACTGACATTGTAATATGTCAATGTCTTAAGTTAGATCCTTAGCTACTATTAGTATACTATACCAAATTTAAGTGCAATCGGCGTAGTACATTTTGATAGCTAGCCGCCATTTTGTTGCAAGATGGCGGTCTGACATTGTAATATGCCAATATCTTAAGTTAGATCCTTAGCTATTACTGTACCAAATTTGAATGCAATCGGTGCAGTACATTAGGAGATAGTTAGCCGACATTTTGTTTCAAGATGGCGAACTGACATTGTAATTGTAATACGCCTATGTCTTAAGTTAAATCTTTATTTATTGCTGTACTTAATTTGAACCCAATCGGTGCAGTACATTTTAAGATAGCTAGCCGCCATTTTGTTGCAAGATGACGGACTGATATTGTAATATATCAAAGTCTTAAGTTAGATCCTTAGCTATTACTGTACCAAATTTGAATGCAATCGGTGCAGTACATTAGGAGATAGCTAGCCGCCATTTTGTTTCTGACTGGCATCGCCACCCTCGGATGCTCAAAAGTATTCACGCAAAATAAATTGTAGATATATTTTGTTAGACTTTATTTAGAAAATAGGTAGGTACTAAGGTATTATTATTTATATTTATGTTAAGTAAAACAAATTGAAATGAAAGCTGATTAAATTTGCAACAATTTAAGCCCTACCGCAGCTCTGTACGTCCTTTAGTTTCCGAGATATGACACTTCTAAAATTATCAATTTTTTCAAAAAAATGAAAGTTGAGAAATTTTAACATTTTTCGTTATTTTTGTGTTTAATTAACTGTAACTTCTGAATGAATAAAAATATTGTCTTCCGGTTGCTTTTATTAAATTCTACGAACATTTCTCTATAAAATACGTTATTTTAAAAACCTTTTACGCCAAAATAAAAAATTTTTTTCGAGAGTGGTCATGTCGGTAGGACGCATAGCTTCCGAGATATAAGCAAAAAACCGAAAAATGAGACTTTCAAACCCTCCGCCACACCTCGGCTTAAGGGCTACGGGCGGGGACTATTGATATGTTCACCTCCTAACTAGTCTTAACAAAGTTACCAAGTCATAAATTGTGTTCCAAGCATTTCCCTCTATACCTTTTCGTTGACTGGACTAAAATGATATGTTTACTTTTTTCGATGCTGATGTCTCATGACAGTTTAACACAGCACAAACGTAAAACATTTTTAATTTTTATAAATACTGGCACCAACAAACTACAATTATAATATTCACCGTATTCACCACAGAACAAAAATAGTATTTATTAGCATTCACCAGCATTCACGATTTACATAACCTGCAAATTGCGCACTTCTGTTCAAAACGAAAACATAACAAAAATGCAGGCAACACAACACGCAAGCAATGCCAACCCGCTTGCCCCCCTGCCGTATATTGCAACATCACAACAATCTGTACGCAGGGCCGCCGCGTGCGAGTGTGCAGGGCGTGCCCCGCACAAGGGCGGCTCATCAAGGAGGCGGCATTCTGGGTGAAAATTTTTATTTAAAAAAAAATTAATTTTAATGTTTGACAATAATTTTCAAAATTAATTGTTTAAAAATTATTATTGTAATTATTAATTATGAATCTTAATTTATTTATATTTCTTCGTTGTCTTCAATTTTATTACATAATCTTTTATCATACCTATACTGCACGTTATTGTCACTCATATAACAAATTCAACCGAACGTTAAACCGAGCGCTAAACTAACGATCTCTCTATTAAGATTCCGCAAAAATAGTTGACGTAGGGCCTTGAATTTGTCTACTGCAAGAGTCAGTACAATATTAATTATTGTGATCGGCCGATTACGCGAATGCTCGGTAAAAATTTAACTTCCAGTCCGCCCCTGGTCACCAAATTTTCTTTATGAAGCATTATGCGACTTCAATAAAAATAAAGGTATACTGCTGAAAAAAATAAAACTTAGTCTTAGAGCCAGTGGTGGATGCAAGGGTGGGGCAATGCGACGACCTCTCTTTCATCTTTGTGATAATTTGTTCTTTAAAATTTAAAAAAATCGTTTCCTGACAAAATACAAATATTTCAATAAATTTCCCAATTTTCATTTCATAATTTTTTTATCAATTTTTACTCGTGATAGAGAGAAGAGGGTGAAATATAATGTAATTTCCCCTCTATGGAAAAACTTAACTTTTAATGAACAGCCATTGACCTTGAACTCAAACATTTTTTTCGCCTGCGGCGCTATTTATTATTTTTCTTTCAAAAGCACTACCCAAAAGTACCTACTATTTCTAGATCCGTCACTGCTTAAAGCTCTAAACAGAAAAAAAGCAAATAACCTCTAAATGGAAATCTTGGCCGGCTCATTGAATAGTTGCAATTTCTAATAGGGGGCGGATTTATGAAATATTGCACACGGGCGGCTAACATCCACGCGGCGGCCCTGTCTGTACGTAGCATAGAGCGCGCTCCGTCTAAATCTATTATATGTCATTGGTCGGTATACTCTGACTCGGACGGACGGTATGGTCGACGCGGCAGCGGTAAGTCAGTCGGTCTGATTAGCGACTTCACCTACACAAACATTAGTGGCCGGAGCGTTGCACTCAGCCGGAGCCTTCGATAGTCTAACGAGGCTGGAAGTAGATTCTGTGACGTCACAACAGTGGCCGAAGTTCTCGCAGCGATTGATAGATTCAGTATGGCGATACGAACATTTGCACATTTAAGAATAAGTTAATTTGTTCTTATTATGTGTTAATTATATGTGTGTATTTCTTTCTTATTATATACAAATATTATTTACTTATAATCAGTATCATATATAAATAAAAATTAACTTTGATTATAGTAAAACTTGTTTATTTCTTACCAAACAATATTTTATGTTTCTTAATTTTTATCTTCTAATATCTTGTGAACTATTTAAAGTATCGAGATGAAATTTTAAACAAACGTAGGCATAGCTATCTATTTTGATACTATAGTATATAGTAGTTTCAATGCTATAACGTTGAAACTACTAAATTATTTATAACAATGGAGAAAATAAATTATTTACACCGCAACGCACACTTTTGTGTAGCGAAAAATCGTGAAAAATGTAAAACGGTTGAGAATTTCGATATACATTGAGTGAATGAAATGTTAAGAAAGGTTCAAAATTATTTTTAGTGAAGAAATCACAGCTATATGTTGATCACTACGAATGTTATGAATTTTTAAATATAAAACAAGGCCGGCTGCCGCGCAATCTGTCTACCCGTACGACGTATCGCATGCATAACTGGGCTGTATTTTCTTATTAGAAACAGAAACAGTATAGTGTAGTTTATAACAATAAACAATATAATATATAGTACGTAAATTATTTATTTAAGCGTATTATTTACATAATGGAAGTTTCCCAAACAATACAAGAAACGTCTAATAAATTCAAAATAAAAAATCTTCTACATAGTAGATAAGAAACACTTATTGTGGTTTGTATTTATGATATAATAATTACCTATCAATAAGCAAATTTTTGTAGAACTTTCATTAAAAAAATAACCACTGAGGATACATTAATACTTAAAATGAAATATGGCATAGGTACTAATAAGTATATTATACAAAATCAAAATCCTTAAAGATATTATATTGGCTTAGATTTATCTTTGGTAAATTTTTGTAACTTTCTATTTTTCGATGTTCCTTCTTTGAAGGTGTCATTTTTTACTTTCGTGTAATTATTTAATAGAATGTTACAAAATATGCCAATATATTGTTTTATTTGTGAAAATGAAGTTCAGGATCTTTTGGAAACTTAAATACTGTTATGCGATCTAATTACTAGTACAGCGTGGTACACAACAACTGGAAGGCATTTCCTGCAGGAAAATTAGTTAATAACAATAATGTTGAATATAATAATTAACTTACAATGAATATATTTGTAATTTCAATATAAATACTATTAATATACTTCAGTCCGCAAACGCACGGCCAGAGCGCCACAGATCACGGCAAACCTATTATCGGCTACTATGTTGGATGTGACTAGTTCTATATTAAAAAATTCATAACTTTGGTGAACATAAAGCTGTGATTTCTTCACTAATAATAATTTTGAACATTTCTCAACAATTAATTCACTCAATGTATACCAAAATTCTCAACCGTACGCGATTTTGCAGCAAATAACACAACAAAATGTGCGTTACGGCATTAATAATTCATTTTCTCAATAATTGTTATAAACAATTTAGTACTTTGAACACAATACTGTCAAAATAGATAGTAATATCTACGTATGTTTAAAATTTCATCTTAATACTTTAAATAGTTTACCAAATATTAGAATATAAAGATTAAAAACATAAATTTTCTTTCGGCCACTATGTTGACGTCACAGCGGTGGTGGGGATACAGGTTCAGGCTCGTTAGACTATCGAAGTCTCCGACTCAGCGCACACTACCACTGAACTGATTCTCTCAGCACACACACACTGAGGGAGGTAACGGTATGGATCAACTCGCACTGATTCACGGAACACCAAATTGAAATTTATACTATTTATTGAAAAGAATCTATAGTTTTTTGAAAGAATGTGTCTGCCTGCCTCATTTTGTTAATTAACACATGACAGACCTTTTTTATACATTAGTTTTTTTACGAAAAATACATCTCATAACACTTTTTTTAGAAAAAAAGTTTAAGACCTCCTTTATTTAAAATTGGTCTGTAGTTGAAAAAAATGTTTTTAACTTTGTCAGCCTTCACTTTATTTGAGCATGAGATAAATTTAAGATCCGACCGATGACGACACATAGCAACTTTTTTGGTAATGTTTAAAATAAAGTTTAAGACGCTCTTTTTGCATTTAAATTGATCTTTCAAAGAAAACATGTGTTTCTCTATGTCTGACGTAACTTTCTATGCTAGTACGGGAGCTGGGCGCACGTAGTGTCCCTGATATTCCCGCTTGTAAGCCTTTGTCACGTTTGGTGAGAATACCCCGCAGAGTGCAAAAGAGGCACGACTTCCAGGTAACCATGTGCCTGCCCCCCGGGGAGTGGAATGAACAAAATCGCAAAATTCGCATATTTTGGGCCGTCTTAAACTTGGCCAAATGACCAATGGGGATGTAAAGACCCCCTCGAGATCAGTTTAAGACGATAATGGTGTGCCGAGTCCGGAATATGGGCCCTCAAAGTTGGAAAAAAATCGCATATTTTGTGGGTGCTAAAATTTGACATGCTGGTCTATAATGACTCTTGATGGCATGATAGACCACCATTATCGTCTTAAACTGATCTCGAGGGAGTTTTCGCATCCCCATTGATCATTTGGCCAAGTTTAAGACGGCCCAAAATGTGGGAATTTTGCGAATTTTTTTATGCAACTTTGAGGGCCCATATTCCGGACTCGGCACACCATTATCGTCTTAAACTGATCTCGAGGGGGTCTTTGCATCCCCATTGGTCATTTGGCCAAGTTTAAGACGGCCCAAAATATGCGAATTTTGCGATATTTTCATTTCACCCCCCGGGGGGCCAGGCACATGGTTACCTGTAAGTCTTGCATCTTTTGCACTCTGCTGGGTATTCTCACCAAACGTGACAAAGGTTTACAAGCGGGAATATCAGGGACACTACGTGCGCCCAGCTCCCGTACTATGCCTATTATAAGATTTGACCACTTACATGACATAACACTTTTATGTTTTCTCATTTGAATATTTTTAATTTTAGGTGATTTATGAAGTACGAATTTGTCTCATAGGAATTTGGACTACTAATAGTTCAATCGAATTCAAACATAATTTATGATTTTATTTTAAAAAAATCTGATGTGGCCAGCACAAGACCTCCCGCCATACTCTACCTACTCTTTTTATTATACTATAAGTAACTAGGTACTCACAAATATATTTTAGTCACTTTATGTAAACTGCGGAAGAAGATATAAACAATGTATCACTGTCATTGTATCACTATCACCGTCATAATTAAATTTTACGAGTAACAAATGCTAAACAATCATGGACTACAAGATACTATAAAGTTTAACACTTTAAATTATTATAAACATTAATTTAATTTCAAGATAGTACCATGTACATAAAAAATTATACAAAAATATAATCTGACATTATAAAATAAAAAATATTGTCACAAATTAATTATTTATCGATATATTTAAGCAAAGTACTACTTCCGCTTTGGGGATTGTTTCAAAATAGTTATTTGTGTATGAAGGCTGTAAAAGTGATCTTTTTTGGCCGAATCTGAAGTTTGCAGCCGAGGCGTAGGCCGAGGCCAGCAATTCAGGTGAGGCTAAAAACACTTTTTTAGGTGGCTATTGCATAAATAGTTGTTTTACGTATCCTTTGACAGCCGTAAAGTGTCACATTTTTTGACATCTGTCAAAATGACTACTTTACGGCCGCATTTACTTCACGGCCGCATTTACTTTACGGCCGCTAAATAACAAATATATTAAATTTTAATTGGTAAATATATTTAGAAGTAATTACCTACAACTTAGTTAGCCTAAATTATATAAATAAAATTATGTATGATACTAAGAAACTTTTTTTGACATAAAATTATATATTTTCTGATAGCCACCTAAAAAATGTTGTGTGCACCTCGGCTTAAAAGTGTTTTTAGCCTCACCTGAATTGCTGGCCTCGGCCTACGCCTCGGCTGCAAACTTCAGATTCGGCCAAAAAAGATCACTTTTACAGCCTTGATACACAAATAACTATTAAGCCGAGGTGCACACAACATTTTTATTGACCAGTTCTAAGTTTTACTAAAATGCAAAACAGAATTTAAAAAAATGATTTTCACACTTCTAGGTAAATATGTTGATATTTATCGATATATTGATATTTTCTGTTCTTTATTTTCCTTAGTTTGAGTCTTGTTGGGTTTTTGGTTTAATTACTATCGCAGGCTAATTTAGTGCTTTAACACTTTATTACATAACCATTTGAAACTAGAATTAGCACTAGCCACATTATAGTCCTTCTTCCTTCTCCTTTATAATTTAGCGCAATGTAAATGGAACCATCCTCCACATTTTCCATCGCAGCCTATAATTTTATCTCCGTTAAACTCAATGTTACATATTTTACAAAATTTAGATTCTTTCTCGTTTGACATATTGTATGTTTATTAATTGTCAATACAGTTGGGAACACAGCATGTTTTTACTTAGTCGCGGATTAAACAAGTTTGCGGTTCTCACTCACTATGATCGGACTTCAATTTTACTATAGTCCATTTGAGAATGACTGACAGTAATAAATCATTATTTGCAAGAGTAGTATTGGATTTTTGCCAGCAATGCGGCAAATAAAACTACCAGAAAAATCTGTTGTAACTACACTAGGATGGTCAAAATAAGCCGCACGCTTTGTACCTGGAACGAAACTTACTTCTCGAACAATAGAAATCCCGTCATAAACGCTCTGATAATCCCCGTCGGAATGTGGCATAGACGTAGATAGGAGTGATCTGTTTATATAGGGTGTCCCAATAAGAATGCACAATTTAAATTGCGCGCCATTTTTGTACCCTTCGGTTGGTGACGCCTGCAATTGCTCAGTTGTCATCTAAAGACATTGCGGTTAGTGAAAATGAATCGCTTTTTTTTCTTTCTTCGAGAATGCGGCAGGTAATGCAGTGACCGTGAATGGCGTACATTATCGGAACATGATAAGTAATTTTTTTTGCTCCAATTGGAGGGGATGGATCTCGAAAATATGTGGTTCGGTGCCACCTGTCATACTGCGCGGGAAACACGTGAATTATTCCAGGAGAAATTTCCGGGTCGTGTCATTTCACGCCATGGAGATCAGAATTGGCCACCAAGATTGTGCGACATGACGCCGTGTGACTTTTTTCTGTGGGGTTACGTGAAGTCACGTGTTTACGCGAACAAAACGAGAACGATACCTGAGTTAAAGAACGAAATTGAGCGCGTCATTGCAGAAATATAGCCAGAAATGTGCGAAAATCTAATTAAAAATTTTGAAAAAAGAGTAAGTGTTTGTCAACAAAATCTTGGCGGACATTTGTCCGATATTGTATTCCACACATAACCGCATTATATACTAATTGGTTTAAAATAAAAATGTTTAAATTTTTCAAGTTACTAATGTGTTTTATTCAAAAATTTCATTGTGCGTTCTTATTGGGACACCCTATACATTTACTAAAAATAAAAGTTTTTAATATTTAAATATAACTTTATCACTTATTATTATTAAAATAAATCTTTTCCCTGAAAAACAACTTAGTCCTAAAACGATAGTTCTCTACCGAATTTAGTCATTTTGACTATCCCTGTGCAAACAATTATTGACGCACCACTGGAATGTCTTTGACAGAATGATTTATTACTGCCAGTCATTCTCAAATATAGTATAGAGAGATTTATTGAAGCACAAATCACTCACCACTTTGGATATTTATTTTTACTTTATTTCTTACAATATTTTGTAAAGATAATTCAAAAGATCAATCAAGGTTTTTACACCTGGGTTACCAACCAACTATCTATTTCATAAATTTTTCTGTATCTTGTATCATTTATGAATTATTAAATTATATACTTATAATTTAGAATTTCGGTATCTTGTAGTCCATTATGATGATTATGACATGACAGTGATAATAGTAAAATATTGTTTTTCGCATTTTGTTTTGTAATGGACTATATTGCTAAACACAAAATCGTTGAGTAAAGTGGTACTTTACTGCATAGCAACCATTACTGCATAGCAACGGATTTTACATAAATAAATAGGTACTCATAGTATGAAAATTATTTATTTTTACTTATAGTATAAAAAATTATTGATTTTTATCGGTATAAATATTGAAAACACAGTTAGGTACCTATTTAAATTTGAAAAAGTAACAGCACTTGACGCTACATTAACTACAGCAGCTGACTGTGGTTCAAAGCATAAAATTGACTTCTGTTGAGCTTGAGCTTCACATGTGTAAGCAGTTTGCATAATTTATTATAATAACTTTACGTATAAGTGGGATTCTCTTCGAAGTAAAGTCTAAATTTAATTAATTAAATAATTAGGCTCTGATTGCATCACTTTTTTTCTTGTCAGTATTGTACCTGCCGTAGTCGTGATCACATCGAGTGTTAACAGAGTTTACTATGAAGTTGCCTAGGTGGCCTGACTAATTATTTATTCTTCTAGGGTTGTTGTTAACTCTTACACATGGAGCTACGGTTTCCTGTTTTAATGAAAAAGAAGTTGAAGTCGATGATTCTGCACCATTAAAAATTCTTTTTGATATCTTGGTCTTATTCGTGATACTTTCTTCAATATATCCCTCTGCAACACTAGTAGAGTACCATTCTCCGTGTCTTTTTAAGGTCTGAATGTCAGCTCCGTTATCCGCCAGAAAAGTGGCGGATGTCCTACGTAGACAATGTCCAGTATAACTATTGGAATCTGGCAGCTCCAAATATTCGGCAATTTTTTAGGTATAGCTGCGAAGCTATTGATGCCAACTGGCATAAAATAAAAAAAATCTTCCATGACTAACGTTTTTCGGTCTCAAACTATTTATTTTCTGTAATATTCTATTCCATTGCAATCTAGAGTAATAGTAAATATGCGTTTTTTCTTCGTTTTTGTATCATGAAGCGTTACAATTAAAATTGAGCCCTTATCATCAATGTCGTTGGCTTTTAATGCACACAATTCAGCACGTCGACATGCACCGTTAAGGCTAAAAATTAATACAACTTTCATTAACAAAAAAGTATTATCAGGGGCAACATTAGAAACTTCGTAACATTATTTTCCATTGTCAAAATTTTTGACTTTTTGGGTTCATATTTATCATTTTGACGCTTCAAAAAGGCAATTAATTTCTTACATTGGGAAATATCCACATTTTCATGAATTTGTACGGTACTTTTGATCATGGAGTACATGGACCATAAGCTTGAAGCCTTTAAATTTTTGGCCTAAATAAAAAATTTATTAAAAAATAGATTTTACATTCGTTTTATAATTTACCTTTTCAAAAAAATAATAGACCAGTCAAATCGTACATAAAAAATGGCTATAATCGCAAAGCGTGATGTATTTAGTTCTGATTTCTTAATATGTTGTTAGGATCAGTTAGGGTAGTGTGAATTCAAGTTTGCAGCTTCGAAAATGCTGTGCTTCCTGCGTTATACGTAAAATTCTGCTAAATTTTGGTAATTTTTTCAGTTGTTGCCTAATAACTCGTAAACTATGCGTTTTCGATATATAGTCGAATATATCATTTATAAAGTACATTGAATTTGCAACAATTTAAGCCCAACCGCAGCTCAGTACGTCAAATAGTTTCCGAGATATGGCAGTTCTAAAATTAGCAATTTTTTCCAAAAAATAAAATTTGAAGTTTTTTGCTTTTTTCGTAATTTTTTTGTTTAATTAACTGTAATTTCTGAACAAATAAAAATATTGTCTTCCGGTTTCTTTCATTAAATTTTACGAACATTTCTCTATAAAATCCATTATTTTAAAAACTTTTTAGGGCGTTCATTAAGCCAAAATATCAATTTTTTTTCGAGAGAAGTATTCAAATTTTTCGTATTTATTATAAAAACATTTGGTATTTTGGCTCAATGAACACCCAAAAAACATTTTACAATAATGTATTTTATAGAGAAATGTTCGGAGAATTTAATAATAGAAAACGGAAGTCGATAACTTTATCCGTTGAGAAGTTATAGCTCATTAAACACAATACATATTAAAAATTAAAAAATCTCTTTACTTTCTCTCGGAAAAACATTTAATGAACACCCTAAAAAAATTAGAATAATGTATCTTATGGAGAAATGGTCGTAGAATTTAATAAAAGCAACCGGAAGTCAATATTTTTATCCGTTCAGAAGTTACAGCTCATTGAACACAATAAATATTAAAAATTTCTCAATTTTCTCTCGGATAATCATTTGATTAAAGAATACCCAAAAAAGATTTTAAAATACTGTATCTTATGGATACATGTTCGTAGAATTTAATGCAAGAAACCGGAATTCGATATCTTCATCCGTTTAGAAGTTACAGCTCATTAAACACAATAAATACAAAATATTTGTATACTTCTCACGAAAAAAAATGTTCGTAAAATTTAATGAAAGAAACCGGAAGACAATATTTTTATTCATTCAGAAGTTACAGTTAATTTAACACAAAAATTACGAAAAAACAAAAAAAAATCAACTTTTATTACCTCTCGCCTCATATTCTATGTACGGGTGAGTCAGCTAAGTGTTCCCTATTTCATTTGTTTGTAAAGTCTCAAGTTTTT
>OX384046.1:3592492-3682492 GCA_947534325.1 Agonum fuliginosum
GTAATACAAATAATTGCACGTTACATAACGTTAAAATATTCCCGAAGTAGCACGTTAAATAGGTCGATACTCTTTTTTGGTGTAAAATACTGGCATGATTTTTCGAGATTCTAATCTGGTTTTGATTAATCCATGTCGTCTTAAAGGATCACAAACTAGAGCAGAAGCTTCTGTGACGATTTTTACACATCTTTCAGTTGCTTGTGTGTGGCAAGGGAAGTTGGCAATTCTAGGCATTACGAGATCATCTATCATATTAGGGGTTTGAATACATTGTAAAATTTCATCATTGCTTAAGAATTTCGTCAAGGGTGGCTCGGTGACATTCACCTCAATCCAGTTTATAATATCTACATAATTCTCCGCATTAAAATTTAATTTTGGCAGTACGAAAGTACGAATACAAGACTCATTTTTAGGCTGACGACTACGAGCTTTTAATATTCTACGTAAAGCCAGTACTCTGAAGATTTCACTTTCATCGGCCAACATAGCTATTAAAATGTTTTCTGCGTGTCCGAAAAAACCATTTCTTTGAATGACTGGATCGATGATAGCCTTTAAGTTGTCTGGCAGGTATCGCGACAACCTCAGTGTTTGATGCAAGTGCTTAGCACCATAAATACAAAGTGGTCTTGTCTTAATTGCAAACCACATAGGGGCATAAACTCGTAATATGAAATTAACCAGTTCTCGTAAATATTCACTTGGTTCAGACGAGGACACATACAATCTGAGTATTCTGTTTGCTGTCGTAAGCCATCTTGAATGCACAATTTTGCCTGGATTTCTCTTACTCAACTTTTCGGTACATGAACCAGAATCAATAGCTTCAGAGATTTCATATAAATAAAGTTGGTCTGTGCTCAAATCTTTTTTATTTGTTATGTCAGGCAGAGTACACTTGATACTTTCAAATGGCACCAGAGGAAGCCGTTCGCAATCTTTCAAAGCTGTTCCTATTGGGCCTGTAAAGCTTCTAGGTCCAGTCGTAGTACCGTCTAGATGTTTAAACAAATGACGCAAGGGAAGCTCATTAGCATGTAATTGACAAATACACCATTGCAAAGGTTTTCTAAATTTCATTTCCAGACATCTTACTGCACCTCCTTTGCTACCCGTATTAACAGCAGTTCCATCACACCCAATTACAGTTAGTTTTTCACAGTCTATGTTATATTTATTTCTAAAAACTCCGCAATTTTACTACTAATATTAATGGCCTTTCCAGATTTCAAAGTTAGATGCCCCATGTATTCAGAGCCTGGTTCTTTAACCAAGCTAATATGTTCTTCTAATATAAGTTTTCTTCTGGAATCCTCCATTGTAAGGGTTTTGTCTTTGCGTCTATCAAAATACAACCCAAAATTGTCATCTTTTAAAAACAAGGGCACATTTATCAAAGATGTTCTCTGCTTTTGACGAGCACGTCGAATTCTGTTTCTATCAACTACATTGGTTAAATTGTTCTCAGAAATAAGTCCAGCATATTGCAATGTAGCTGACACAATTGCAGCTCCAGCACGATCGGAAACACCAAACCTATCTATCGTTTTTGCAATAACGGTAAATTCATTTAGTTTTGGATCCACGTGCAATTTCTGTGGCATTTCTGATTCAAACGTTAATTCAGATGGAGATGAATTACTCGTAGAAGGAATAGGTTCTATTTCAGATCGTAAACTGGTAGATGGAATAGATTCAGTTTTGTGTTTTTCTTGAAATACCTCCAGTTTTCTTTTTCTATTAAGGTTCTCAATTAATTTTTTAGTTACCTCCAAGTCAACGTTGCCGATGGCCATTTTTCGATTAGTACGTTGATCAAGCAAGAAGTCTCTTTCTCTTATAGGAATTTTTCTTGATTTTTCAGTCACAATAATCAAAACTCTTACATTTACATGATGCTATGTCGAAAAGAGACTTTGCTTCTTCTTTAAATTGTGCGATCCTTTTCTGGTAGGTTTCAACATTTTTTCTCGATACATAAGGTTTTAATAAGTTGCGGTACTTATCATGATATGCTTTAATTTTTTTCACAACGGCCCGTTGATCTATGGTCGGAATTGACGCCAACTACCACAGTTTTATCACGTTCTCAGAAACTTCATAACAAGTGTCACTAACTAAGTTTGCATACTGTTTGTTCCGTACTTGCTTGTTTCGGCTGATCGCAAAATAACACAACATAAGGTCTTCATAAGTAGGTAAAGTATTTGGGGGTAAATCCCGCCCACGACCAAATATAGGGCATAAAAGATCACTTCGTAACACTGACATCGCGCAATGTAGTTGCTTCTTATTTAATCATAAAACAACAACTGTCTCGCCACAAATAACTAAAACTAGTAATTAGTTGCAAAATCACATGAGTGTGCATGTCGCATAATTTTTTATCCAATCATCGTAGGACCTTCGTTTTTCGAAAAATTTACAGAGAATTGATTGAATTTTATTGTCATGTAGGCAGATCGGGTCAAAAAAAAAATTTCTAGTCCGTGCACATCATCAAAGTTGAAAAAATTTTCCCCTGAAAACACTTTTTTTCATAGGGGGGTTGCAGGGGTGCAGAGAGGGTTATAACAAAAATTGAATAGATGTCCTTAAAGTAGACACTTTGAACTTTCTTGGAGTCGAAAGTTCATCGAAATCCATCGAAAACTCGCTGAGTTATAGCGGTTTGAAATTTGTTGATTTTTTCACAATTTCAAGTGGGGCCTTTTTTTGACGCGGAGTATGTAGATGACATAATATGCGCTGTTCCAACAAACAAAATAGAAGAAACGGTCAATACGTTCAACAGTATAAATCCGAACATCCATTCACCATAGAAACGAAAACAGACATTTCTGTTCCGTTCCTCGACACCAAAGTGATAAGGTTACATGACCAAACCGTTATCCTCAATTGGTATCAAAAACCATTAAGTTCTGGTCGCTACCTTCACTACCAGTCCAGTCATAGGTATTTATAGAACGAAAATTAATCATATTCTTGGTTTAAAAACCAGAATATAAAAAATGTGTCTTCCTTCATGTAAGAAACAAGCGCTAGAGAGACTAGAGAATGTTTTGATCCAAAACTCTTATCCTAAGAAACTACTTAGACGTCTATTATACAATGTAAGTGCAACTGACGTGACTTCACCATCGGAGAACAACGAAATCATGAACAAAACTTATATTTCTTTTCCAAACATTCCAAAACTTACATCCAGTTTGATTGGTTTATTCAAAGACGATAAACATCTTGTATTTGCTCATAAGAATCTGAAAACTGTCAATTCTCTTTTTTCCAAACTGAAAGACAAAATTCCTATTTTTCAACAATCAAACGTAATTTACAAAATACCGTGTTCGGCGTGCAACAAAGTGTATATTGGACATACTGCACAAAAATTGGGTTCTAGGGTGTACCAGCACCAGCAAGGAGAGAAAAAACAAACGCAACTAATAAATGCGCTCTAGCTTTTCACGCTCAGGAAACCAAACATCTTATCAACTATGATCAAACCACTATTATTGACCGAGAAAACAATTACCACAAACGTATATTCCTCGAAATGTGTCACATACATATTAACAATAACACCCTCAATTATAAAACTGACACACAATACCTCAGTAACATATATACGTATTTACTAAATTGCCTCTAAACTAATTTTCACTAGTTTTCTCGAACCATAATTTTTGTTTTTAAGTCTAGTGTTTTTCGCGGCTTTTTTGTTCCTTCTTTAAGGAATTAGATGTGTTGGTTTCTCCTCTTCTTGTTGCTGCTCATATTTCCCGTCATTGTAATTTTACTAACGAACTTTTGCGTTGTATTTTATAAACCATGTGACTCGCAAAAAAATTTTTGCGTTTTGATTTCTTGTATTCAAAATTTAACTTAATTGTGATGAGTATGATATTTTTGAAATGTTTTTCTATTTTCTGCAAAAATTTTGTCAATTTTTAATAAGTTATATCGATTGTAAGTATTTTTCATACAAAATAATTTACTTTGTAACCTCAAATATTGCTATTCGTCTTACAGTTATCCCTGAGGAAGTAACAAAACTGTTACGAAATATTGGAATTAAATAAAAATAACAACAAAATTCATGAGTTTTTTCTAACTCTAGCCCAATAACACATTGCCGCTGTATCCGTTATTTTACCATTTTAAATATCATTTATAAATAAGATAAACAGCAACGGGCCAAGATTTGAGCCCTGAGGTACACCAGACGTAGCGACAAATGGGTTAGAGTAATGGTTGTTTAGACGTACTGTCAATATACGAGATTTAAGGTAGGAATCAAGAAATGTAAGCAAATTTGGCGAAAAGTTAAAATTTGTGCTCAGTTTATGTAAAAGTACATTGTGATCAACCGTGTCGAATGCTTTTTTGAAATCAGTATAGATAACATCAATTTGAGAATTGTCGTGAAATGAACTGAGTGCAAATTCAGTGAAATTAATTAGATTTGTTGCAGTCGATCTGCCTTTAACAAAACCATGTTGATGAGGAGATATAAGAAGACGATGTTTGGGTCGAGCACAAGAAGGTTTGGCGTTGGTTGCTCGGGCGCCAAACGGTTCGGGTAGCAGGGCTGGGATTTTCCAGAGGTTTGCGAAATAAAAACACAGGTTGATGTTGATGTCGTTGGTTATATTTGAACGGATCGTTGGTACACCTTGCTTACAGCACAGAATCTTGCACTAAAGTTGCCTAAAAAACCGGTCGCCACGAACACTGAGCCGCTAAAATTGTCTTTATCTCTCGCTAGTGTCGGCGTCCTTGCCGATACCGGCCTGAAACTTGGTGTGTCACCTTCTTTAACCTTCCTTGTTCCGGTGCCGTCACTTTTAGAAAACCGACGACCGACGTCGCGACGTCGATTTTCCCGAAAATGCTCCAAATGTACTGGGCTATCGATGCTGAGTACTTTGAGCCGTGGGACGAGGGGTGTTTGAAAACGACGCTCGGCGTCGCGACGTCAGTAGGCCTCGGTAAGGTTTTCGGTGATGGGGAACTCGATTCCGAAGAGTGGAAAACCAAATGTTCTCTAACTCGAAAACGACGCCCGGCGTCGCGACGTCGATAGTCTCGATCGACCTCTGACGGCTACTAGGGTCGGTTCCCGGCACTAACTTAAATTCGACGCCTGGCGTCGCGACGTCTAAGGGTCAGAACGGTCTCAAAGGCTGGGCAAGGTTATCTAGTGCAATATGTCTACCCCCTGAGGATGCTTCCAGCCCTCTCGGAAGGTCACGCTACTTTCTAGGTAACGGTGGCGGAGACGGTGACAGGAAAAGGGCCTGAAGGGCCAGATGGACGGTGCCTAGAAAATATGTTTACCCTCTGAGGTGCTTACAGCCAGCTCGGAAGGTCGCACTATTTTCTAGGTAACGGTGATGGAGGCGGTAACAGGTAAAGGGCCTGAAGGGCCTGACGGACGGTGCCTAGAAAGTATGTTTACCCTCCGAGGATGCCTATAGCCAGCTCGGAAGGTCGCACTACTTGCTAGGTAACGGTGACGGTGATGATGAACGGTAGCCTGAAGGGCTGTCACGACGGTATATGGCCTGAAGGGCCTGACGGACGATGCAGGGGTGAACGGTTTGTGAACCAGGAGCATCCGTTGAGGTGCCTAGGGCCAGCTCAGCGGATCGCGCTAATTCACAATTTGATAACGGTCAGAGAATACCTTGCTCACCTTCTCGGTACCTGGGTGACTTCTTCAGACCGGTAATCTTCTTCGCACTTGAACTGTCGGATGACTGATGGCTAACTACCTGACTTTCTGGCTCTCGAGCCCGGTTTATATACTATTTTACTAATTAAACGGCCTTAAACCTGTGCTCAGTATTCGTTGTGGTCAAACTTCGTAGTATATCGTGGTAAAAAACGGGATAAGGGTTGCGAGTGGGTTTATGATAACAAAACCCACTTCACTCGCGAGCCCTTAACATTACATGTTCCTGGAAACTTGAACGGTTCTGAACGGACGACGGAGAGCTCAGATATTTGAAGTTCCAAATAGTGAACTACTTAAACTTCCAACTAGACCGGAGCGTGACTCCAAATATCGCGAGCTGCTCGGCCCTCCGTCAGAAATAAACACTCAGGTGCTCAAAACTTAAACCTGGTGCTTCTACAGTACATGAAAAAACATAAATTTTGTGCGAAGAGTAGCTTCGTCACAATACATGTTTATATAATATACTTTCAAATATTTTAGCAATATTAGGGAGGATAGCAATAGGACGGTAATTTGAGATATCACTTTTGTCACCAGACTTAAATATCGGTGTAATGTATGACGTCTTAAGAGCAGAAGGAAAATAATTAAGTTTTAAGGACAGATTGAACAGAAAGTAAAGGGGCTCAAGAAATATATCACAACATGCTTTGATAATGTAGGCTGGAAGTTGATCAGGTCCTGGATTACTAGTTGTTTTTAAGCGTCTAATTGCATGTATAACATCATCATAGGAGGTACTTGAGATAGTGACAGAATTGGAAGCATTGATAGATGTGACAGAACTAGTTTCGGTTAAATGTGAATTATTTGAAGTAACATAAACATCAGAGAAGAAATCTGCAAAACCTTGAACAATATCAGGTGCAGTATTATACACTTGACTTTGGTGATGCATAAAACCTGGGATACGAGAAGCTTGTTTTTTTATTATTTATAAATTTCCAAAAAGTCCAGTCAACCTGAGACAAAAGAGTGTAAAGCAATGTGAAATCAGCAGATTGAAAATTGTATGTTGGTAAAGCTGTGTTGAAAGATAAGTTAGAATTTTTTCAGTAATGAGATTAAGAGCTATTGAGAGGGCAGGATGATATTAATCCTCATCAACAATGGGATTGATATCATGGGAAACAGTGCAAGGCAGATTAGCTACAACAACATCTAATATTCTACCGAAAGAATTAACCACTTGGTTATACTGAATTGCGTTTAGAAAAGAAGTGAAATTCACAAAATTTGATACAAAGTTATCAATATATGTATTTGTGCTAATATCTATGAGTTTTGTTATGTTGAAATATCCAACAATAACAAATTTACTATTTGAGGTCAATAAGAATGGCTCAAGGGAATCAAAGACAATATTTTGTTGTTCAATTGAAACAGGTGGTAGCATATAGACTACAATAATGTAAATAGTAATAGCAGAAGATAAGAATACTTTTACACAAGTAAGATCAGACAAAGAATTGGTGTGTAGTGTAATATTAATCGGAATTGATTTGTATTTATTATTGACAGCACACAGAACACCACCTCCGCGTTTTTTACTTCCCAATACGGCTCTGTCCTTTCTATAAACGTCATAGCGCTGAGTAAATAACTCTGAAGTGTGTACACTATTACTGAGCCATGTTTGAACAGTGTAATGACCTCGAGTGTTAATAAGTGACGAACAGTAGCTAAAATAATTAAATACTAATTAATACTTGTGAGTTTGCGTTTAAGAGATATATGACTTTCAAAATTAGTGTAGGTAAAATTGACTTTGTGAATGGTAAAATTATATACTTATACTTAAAAAGAAATACAAACAAATGTACAAAAATCAGCAGGTAGAAGATTTAAACAAATTGTAGGAAGCGGTTGTCGCTCAACAATATGTTACAAATGAAATAAATGAAATAATATTTAATTCACATCAGCGTGTGTCACTTTCTTAATCGTTCCTCCTACATTAGTAAATATTATACCGTCATTTGACCATACATTTCTAAAACCAAATTTTTCAGAAGCTATTTTGAATAGCTCTAATCTTATTTTGGTTAGGTCCTCTTTAATTGTAATGTCAGAACCTTTGAGGTTACGGCGATTTTGAATGACGATAGCTCTGGTTTTGTAGGACGTAAACTTAACTATTATAGGACGAGGTTTAGCAGTTTATGATGGGTTCGCATTGGCAACATTGTTCTTTTTACCTACACGATGGCATCTATCTATCAGGTCAGGTGTTACACTCACAGATAGATTGTCACTGATCACTGACCGCACAACTTCTTCGGTATTCTCGTTCACAAGTTCAGGAACACCAAACACTCGGACACAGTTTCGACGAGAGTATTGTTCTTGTTGATCTAGACGATCCTCCAGCAGCATTACATTTGCGGAGAGTTCAGCGATCACACCTTCATAATGTTTCTTCTGCTCTTCTAGCTTTTCGGTAAACTTCGCCATTACTTTATTTATAAGTTTATCAATAAAATTTTCGTTGGAGAGCAGTGAGCTAACTGTTTGTTCGACAATGTTATAGCCCAGTCAATCTAGACAAAAATTAGTCAAACCTGGGAATGGAAGATAGAATTCTAATTTTTTGCACAGATGTTCCTTATAACGTAGTATAACTCTCCTAGAAAGTCCCAAGGTTACCGACGCTTGCTTCCCTCGGGAGAGAGCAAAAGGTCTTAAGGGATGGCAAATCATATATGCAGACTTAAACTCGTATAACTTTCGATCGGAATGACGTAGACACGTCAATGATAGCTCAAAATGTTGAGAATAATGTGCACTATACACGTAAACACTCAAAGTTAAATATTATGCCATAATAACCGGTCTAACAACTACAGACACACAAAAGTGGTTAACGCACAAAATAATTTACGCATTTCAATTATATATTCTTATTATGAGTAAATAACATGGTTCTACATTACTTTGTATAGAATAGATACAGAGAGAACACTGTTGCTTTCAGAGGTGACGTATTTAGTACCGGGAATAATAATAAAACTGAAAAGAAAAATTATATAAGTGTACAATTTTACCGATTATGTACAGAGGTACTTAACCCAGTCAAATGGTAGAAAATAGAGAAAAGTTTTGGGATTGTTTTTAAATTTTTATTATTAAATTCTTCGAACATTTCTGTAAAAGGCAGATTACTTTTAAAAAATTTTGAGGGCCAAATTTACGATTTTCTACGAGAGAAAATTGAAAAAAATCTTAGTTTTTACCTCTCGCCACTCATATCTGTAAGAGAGGTATTGTAATCATGCTAAAATTTCGATAGTGAGTTTTCAATGGATAAGCACGTTTTGAGGTCCCTAGAACACGATTTTGATAATTTCGCGATGATGTCTGTGTGTGTGTGTGTCAGTGTGTGTGTCAGTGTGTCAGGATGGATGTTGGAGGTACGATAACTCAAATACCACTGAATAAAAAAATTTGAAATTTGGTATACAATATTCTGACACCCTAGATTAGATCTGATTAGATTTTGGTGTTGATCGTGCAACCGGAAGTGGTAGTTTCTTGAAGATCTGAAGAGTTTTTCTGGAATATTCTCAAAATTTATGAATTAATAGGAATTTTTTAAATAAAATTGTATACTAAATGTTACTATCTACAATATGTATTCAAAACGTTGTTTCTATCTAGCACCATTTTCCAATTACAAGAAGTTAAAAATTCTACAAATTTGTTACAATTTTGATTTATCTGCCTACCTATGGAAACAAAAAATAAAATATTTGAGTGTTAATGTCACATGAATTTTTGACTTTTTGGCAAATTGAAATGGAAAATATGAAATGTCATTTAGTATTTATAAGGTCATAATAAACTTTCATAATATTATAAAAACTACAATTCCCGAATTCCCTTCTAGTACAATGGTATATTTGTGAGTAAGTACTACATAATATATACTTATATTAGAAAAATAAAAATAGTAGAGTATGGCGAGAGGTTATGTGTTGGCCACATCGGATTTTTTAATATTTTTTGAGCTTAATGACCCGTAACTTCTAAACTAATTAAATTTTTGACTTCCGGTTTCTTTTATCAAATTTTGAGAACGATTCTCTATAAGTTAGATTATTTTAAAATTTTGTTGATGGTCTTTGTTAAGCCAAAAAATAAAGTTTTTCTTCAAGAGAAAATTGAGATATGTTAGTTTTAAAAAGTTTTTTTTTGTGTTTAAGGACTTGTAGTTTCTGAACGAATAAAAAATTTGACATCCGGTTTCTTTTATTATATTCTCCGAACAATTTTTAATAAGATAGATTATTCTAATTTTTTTTGAAGGCCTTAGTTAAGACAAAATTTTACGATTTTCGTAGCGAGAAAATTGAGAAATTTTAGTTTTTAAAATTTATTTTGTGTTTAGTGGCCTATAATTTCTGAACGAATACAAATTTTGACATCCGGTTTCTTTTATCAAAATCTCTGTACAATTCTCTATAAGACAGATTAATTTATTTTTATCGTAAATGTCTTAGTGAAGCCAAAATTTTAAGATTTTCGTCGCGAGAAAATTGAGAAATTTTAGTTTGTAAAATTTATTTTGTGTTTAATGACCTGTAGTTTATGAACGAATAAAAATTTTGATATCCAATTTCTTTTACTAAATTCTCTGAACAATTCTCTATAAGACATATTATTTTATTTTTATCTTAAAAGTGAGTGAAGCCAAAATTTTAAGATTTTCGTCGCGGGAAAATTGAGAAATTTTAGTTTTTTAATTTTTTTTGTGTTCAATGACCTGTAATGTCTGATCGAATACAAATTTTGACATCCGGTTTTATAATCTATCTTATAGAGATTGTTCAGAGAATTTGATAAAAGAAACCGGATGTCAAAATTTTTATTCGTTCAGAAACTACAGGTCATTAAACACAAAATAAATTTTAAAAACTAGAATTTCTCAATTTTCTCGCGACGAAAGTCTTAAAATTTTATCTTAACTAAGGCCTTCAAAAAAATTTAGAATAATCTATCTTATAGATAATTGTTCTGAGAATTTTAGTAAAAGAAACCGGAAGTCAAATTTTTTATTCGTTCAGAAACTACAGGTCATTAAACACAAAAAAAAACTTTTAAAAACTAAAATTTCTCAATTTTCTCTTGAAGAAAAACTTTATTTTTTGGCTTAACAAAGCCCCTCAACAAAATTTTAAAATAATCTTACTTATAGAGAATCGTTCTCAAAATTTGATAAAAGAAACCGGAAGTCAAAAATTTAATTAGTTTAGAAGTTACTGGTCATAAAAAATTTTCAACTTTCTCTCGTAGGAAATCGTAAATTTGACCCTTAAATTTTTTTAAAAGTAATCTGTCTTATACAGAAATGTTCGAAGAATTTAATAATAAAATTTTTTAAATCCCAACACTTTTCCCTATTTTCTACCATTTGACTGGGTTACCTCTGTACCTCTGTACAGAATCGTTCTCAAAATTTGATAAAAGAAACCGGAAGTCAAAAATTTAATTAGTTTAGAAGTTAAGCTCAAAAAATATTAAAAAACTAAGATTTTTTTCAATTTTCTCTCGTAGAAAATCGTAAATTTGGCCCTCAAAATTTTTTAAAAGTAATCTGTCTTTTACAGAAATGTTTAATAATAAAAATTTCAAAACAATCCCAAAACTTTTCTCTATTTTCTACCATTTGACTGGGTTAAGTACCTCTGTACATAATCGGTAAAATTGTACACTTATATAATTTTTCTTGTCAGTTTTATTATTATTCCCGGTACTAAACACGTCATCTCTGAAAGCAACAGTGTTCTCTCTGTATCTATTCTATACAAAATAATGTAAAACTATGTTATTTAATCATAATAAGAATATATAATTGAAATGCGTAAATTATTTTGTGCGTTAACCACTTTTGTGTGTCTGGAGTTGTTAGACCGGTTATTATGGCATAATATTTAAATTTGAGTGTTTACGTGTATAGTGCACATTATTCTTAACATTTTGAGCTGTCATTGACGTGTCTACGTCATTCCGATCGAAAGTTATACGAGTTTAAGTCTGCATATATGATTTGCCATCCCTTAGGACCTTTTGCCCTCTCCCGATGGAAGCAAGCGTCGGTAACCTTGGGACTTTCTAGGAGAGTTATAGTACGTTATAAGGAACATCTGTGCAAAAAATTCTATCTTCCATTCCCAGGTTAAATCTAGATTGACTGGGCTGTTAGTTATATTGCGAGTACCCGACATTGTAGACACAATAATATCAACTTTTTAATACACAAACTGAAATGACGGAGCGACAGCGAAACACGTCTACTCGCGGCAAAGCATTACATTTATTATAAATATGAAACAAAATCGCAATGAAATCTATAATCATATGAACATTTTTATATTTGTCAACAAACATTGATGTGATTTTGTTCATTATTTAAAGATTTACAAATCTGTAGCATTTACATATTTGAACAGAATCCACCCATTAATTTGTGTATTTAATAAATTCTTGTTTGTTCACCACAATAACTTCACAATTATTAATACAGTATTTTGCGTCTTTACAAATAATTTAAATTATATTATAATTATAGTAGTAATTATTATTTCTATTCATTATTATAAAATTATTAAAAACACCTCTATCTTTTTAATAAAATTGTACTATCAATTTAGGTGAACAAACATTTTATTTACAAAAACTAAAACTATGCTTATGTTAAGAGCTGGAAATGGTCTGAGTAAAACTAAGACAAAAAACCAAAAACAAAGACTAAAACAGTGACTATGTTAAGAGGTGAAAACGTAGCTTAAATTAAAATATGCGATGTTTGAAAAGTGTCTAATATTGTTATCGCGTCTTTCTCACGCATGAAAACAGTCACATTAGAAATTCCTTTTCCACAGTTGCCGCCAGATGCCACTTGTGACGTCATAAAAATTAAGCTACTGTCAAAGTTTCGTGCTCATCTCACATAATAATCATATATAATATCCCAAGTGCATGTCAAATTGTCGATAATTGTCGCGCACTTGAGGAAATTATCGACAGTTACATGCAAGAGGGATATTCGAAGGACTATTTCCCGAATAAAATTTAGCCAAACGCTGTTTCTCTCATGAAAAATAAAGCAAAATTTAAAAACTTCTTTTGACAGCAAGTCAGAATCACATTGCCACGCCGTTTCCAAATACGATAATTTTGCACTAGTGCAAATTATCGTGTAATTCTACGTTGATTGAACGACATTCAGAAATGTCAGACTTCTGATTGGCTTAAATTTTATGAGGGAAATAGTCTCTATTATTTTAGCAAATTCCTATATTAATTTGGTGCCAAAGATAGGTAGGTAATTGTTATGCTTTTGTGTTTATTTATGCTCGAAAAATTGTGCTATTTATTCTATTCGTTAAATAATGATTTCACAGCTCTGGCAAGAACCAAGACAGAATAGTTATAATTAAAAAGTGATCAATAATAATTTTATATTATAAATTAACTTTACAATGTGAATCAAGAAAGTTATTTCAAGAACAGGAACGAAAACCTAACGAACTGCAGCTCTAAATTTACTACCTACTTTATTTTAAAAGTTGATCAAATTTTGCTGAATGAAGCATAAAATTAAAGCCTTTATGAAAGCATTTTATTAAAATTCAGATTTTTCGACTAATTATGTAGAAGGACAATAAGTATAGCAAACAAAATGAGAACAAACTTGACATTTAAAAAGAGTTTTGTATTTATAATAAGTGCAATAATATAAATTTAACCAAATATTAATAAAATATTTAAAGTTCTAAAACAGATTTTTTATTTTTATAAGTGTAATGAACCAAGAATAAAGGCTTTATTTCGCAAGAACGTAAGTATACATTTTAGTATTGTTTGACAGCAGATAAACAATAAACAAAAGCAACTTACAAACTAACTATGATTAAATATATTAAAACTATTTTACAACATTCACTGCGACATTGCGTAATTTGAAAAATTTAGTACGCAACAGGCATGAAACAAATTAATAAAATCGTGTAAAAAATTGAAATTAAATTTTGACATTTGTCCAAATCTGTCAAAATACGCGCGCATCACCAGGATTGGTCAATTGACGTCATTTCATTTTGCCACAAGCATGCGCACAGCGTACTGCGCACCAGCTTGCGTCTCACTCAACACAACGTTACTTTGTATCTATCGCACTCACTCCTTCTGACAGGATAGGTCAATTTGTATGGTAGTCTTTTAAATAATCAGGTGTTCTCTATTCTCTGGTCGAGCGACGTAGAGGTCGTGACAATTACATCGAGGGTCTACGTACAGTTGGATCGATAGTTGGTAGGGTTGGTAGTACAGGTCCAGGAGCAGTAAGATCGGTGATTGGAGTTGGTTGGTAGTGCTGAATCAGTAGGTGATAAATGTTGACATGGATTTAAGGATGCTTGATCTTCAAGATTTTTATCTGGAAGGTGTCTATTAGTGTCTATTATGGGTTTGATCAATTCTCAAGACTCAGATAAAGTCATTTTATGTTCATTTGACAATATACCACTAGGAGCTAAATGACGATTGTTTCTTCTCTACCATTAGATCTGCGAACATATGAGTATTCAGGGTTAGCTTGTACCAATTCCACTTCTTCAACTAAAGGATCGTATTTGCTATTTCTTTGATGCCTTTTTAGCCAAAGTATAGCACCAGGACTAAGCCATGAAGGGAGTGATTCACCATTACAAGATCTTCGTTTATGACGAAACATTCGTTCATGTGGGGTTTCATTGGTAGATGTACACAACAAAGAGCGAATTTGAATGCAATGCTTTAGGTAATACCTGTTCCCACATAGTTACGTGCAAGTTTTTAGATTTTAATGCTAGTTGAATAGTCTTCAAGATAATCCCATTGTACCTCTCTACTTGGCCATTGCATTGAGGATTATATGCAGTAGTTCTACTGGTAGGTATGACTCTCTTGTTAAAGTATTCTTTCAATTCATTTGACATAAAACTTGTACCTCTGTCACTGTGGATGTATGCAGGAGTTCCAAATGTATTGAAAATAGATCCTAAATGTTTAATGACTGTTGTGGCCGACAAATCAGAACAAGGTAAGACCCAAGGAAATCTAGAGAATTCATCAACGACAGTTAATATATATATATATATATATATATATATATATATATATATATATATATATATATATATATATATATATATATATATTGTTTTTCGTAGCAGACGGGATAGGACCTTTGAAATATAGTGATAATCTTTTAAAAGAATTTGTAGCTTTGACTAAATTAGTTTGATTACTTTTGTAAAATTGAGGTTTTATTTGATTGCAGATAAAACATTCTCTCGTAAGCTTACGTATGTCTTCTATAGAGTAGGGCAAATTTTTAGATCTTATCCAGTGTAACATACGAGTTATTCCAGGGTGACATAGTGCTCCATGTAGTTCATTTAACTTATTTAAATTAGCGTTGGTTATATTAGCACACACTCTTGATAGTGCATCAGCTGCATTGTTGAGTTGGTCGATAAATAATATCAAAATTGTACTGAGATAGTTCCAATCTCCATCTTTCAATTTTCTCGTTCTTTATTTTACTTTTATGTTTTTGGTTAAACATAAATGCAACATATTATTGATCTGTTATCAATTGAAAATGTCGTCCAATGAGAAAATGTCGCCATTTACGGAGGGACTCTACACAAGCGTATGCCTCTTTTTCAATTGCTGAGTGTTTTCGTTCGGAATCAGATAATGTTCTAGAAAAGAATGCAACTGGCCTACCAACTTGTCTAAGTGTAGCAGCTATAGAATGTTCAGAAGCATCAGTTTCCACAATAAAAGATATTTTGTCACCAATAGCTTATACAGCTGAGTTTGCGATTTCGTGTTTAAGGTTATTAAATAATTCTTTTGCTTTTTCAGATAAAGGGAAGGCTCTTTTATGAACTAATGGTCTAATTTTTTCTGAAAAATTATGTATCCATTTTGAGAAGTGAGAAAACATGCCAACAGCACGACGTAAAGAAGCAGAATCATTAGGAATAGGTAGTTCAAAGAGCGAATTAAGACGTTCAGGATCAGGTATAATACCTTTATCTGATATATTATATTCTAATATACTTATAGCTTTCTTTTTAAAAACAATTTTGTCTAAATTTAATTGTAATTTATACTTATTTAAGGCATTCATGAGTTTTGATAACTTACGGTCATGATCTTCTTCATCCATACCACACATATTAAGATCATCGAGGTAGGCAAAGACTCCGTCGAGTTGTTCCAATTCAATGATGTTATTCATGACTCTCTGAAATCCAGCTACTCCATTAGTGACACCGAATGGAATACGAGTAAATTGATAGAGCTTTCCAGCGGCTTCAAAGACAGTATATTTCTTATCTTCTTCCACAATTGGGATTTGATGATATGCGGATTTGAGATCTATCTGACTGAAAACTTTAAATTAGCGATTTTACTTATTAAAGTTTCTATATTTGGAAGTGGATAAGCATCTAGTTGAGTATATAAATTTATTGTTCTCGAATAGTCAATAACCATTCTTTTCTTGTGTGTTCCAGATATTATAAGTACTTGAGGTCTCCACGGAGACGAACTATTTTCTATGACACCTTCTGTTAATAATTTTTGAATTTCATTTTGAATAAAAATCATATCTTCGTCAGAGTATTTTCTAGACTTCACAGCAATAGGCTTACAGTCGTTATTTTTACACCAAAAGTGTTTAGAATAGGAGTAACGATTAGTATCAAAACTATTTGCCGCTCACCGTTGCTATCAAAACTTGTGTTGTGTTGTTGCTGAGGAATGGTTCCATTTGCTGCGCGCGCCGCGTGACGTAGCAAGCTAGCTAGTCATTGTTGTGTGTCTTGACAATGTGATTATATTATACAGGGTGTTTTTTTGAAAACTTTCCACCTAAATATCTCGGGAACCGCGGCACGGATCGAAAATCGGCGAAATACGGGTTCTATGAATTTGAGTGGGAAGAAAAACCATGTAATTAGTTTTCTGCCCAAAGTGGATTGGGGTCAACTTGATTTTTTTAAATGGGAACCCCACTTTTTATTTTGGCAACGTGTTCTACGCCAAATAAGAAGAAACTTTTGTATGAAAGGTTTTTTTTCCCCACCCCAATATTTTGAGTTATCAGCCCGGGAAAGTGAAAAAATTTGAATCTCGAAATGTGTTTTTTTGAAAACCGTGGAACCCAGCCAAAAATGCTGAAACAGGGGTTCAATGAATTTGAGGGGAAAGAATTATCTAGTATTATTAAAGTAAAGTTGCGAGTTGCGAACTAAACAAAGATTTCTTGGCATCCCACCAATGACTTCTAATAAATTTAGACACCGCATAACGCAATTTGTTGTGAATTAGAAGGAGATGGAATAACTTATTGGAGCGACAAGTATGCGGTAAAGAGGGGGTTTAAGTTTCTGCAATGCACGTTGTGTAAAGTATGTCAAGTGCTCAGTCTCAGGCTCGAAAATTTTGTTTTTAAATACGAAACATGACTAATACGTATTGTAAATAAATCAGACTAATCGCAAACGTGATTTCGATGAGTAATGCCTCGTTTTCATGTATCCGGAATCCGCAGATTTCTTGCGGAATAAAATGGCCGCCACGAATTCCATCTCCATATTCAACATAAATAAATATATATTTGAAGTTATAACAACTGACAGTTTAAACTTCAAAACTTGCGGAGCTTGCGGAGTTCCGCAGAAAGTTAAAAATAATTTAACTACTGACGGAATTCGTGGCGGCCATTTTATTCCGCAAGAAATCTGCGGATTCCGGATACATGAAAACGAGGCATAAGTAGTTGATTACTGAAAATGTCAATTACCTAAAAAAAGTAGAAAAAATATTTTCTTTTCAGGATGTAGCATTTTTCAAATATCTACCTATGTTAATAAATTGGTTTGAAAAATACGACAAGTTTGGCAATTATATTACCTATTATATTTTATTTTATGTATTACCCGTCTAAATTCATTAGAGGTCATTGCTTCCCACTGACTGGAATAGAATAATCGCGTCCCTACCATGGAGCGTTGCGCATACTTAATTTTTCCTCCCAAGTACAAGCGAAACATACGACGTCACTTAATGTTTAGAGGGAGCAAAAACGTGTTTATCTTCCTCTAAACAGGGAATAATGGCATGCTTTGCGTGAACATGTAACAATAATAAACTATGCTATCATAGAATTAGGGTGGGTTACACACGTTTATTTATAGTAACAAAGTGACGTCCAACTATAGTAAGAATTATTTTTTCTTCGAAAGTTTTTTTTATGCGTAAATTCAAATTTTAGTACGGTAATCGTATATTTCAGCTATAAGACGACAGGGGTAGGGTGTTTTTCTTGTATATTTTTTCGTTATTTGTCACCGATTTCGAGATATGAATACTTAATTTTGATTAATTATCGATTGGAGTCGGTCTTGATAATTTCTTTTCTGCTGAGAAACTATTTTTGTGTGTGGCAGCTTCACATATTGTGAATTAGTACGTCAGTTATACAGATAACCAGATAAGCTCAAATGTTCTGTTTGATATATGACTCTGTCGTAAAATAAATGCGCGGGAACTAATGATTTGAATTCAAAGATAGGTGAAATTTCAATATATCATCGTTTTATTGCCGGTATAGGTAAATAGGTAGTAATAATACTGCAGTTTAATAATTGTTAATATCCTTCAGTTTTGAACAATGCTATTGTTGTGAGCTGGAGCAACAAACTGTTTAATATGATTTTTCAATATTCTAATCTCGACTTAGTTGATTTCCTGTTTTGAATTTATAGCTCCCGTAATTGTTTATCAATGAAACTTAAATTGTTATAATATGTTCATAATAATATTTTAAACTATATTTACTGTTGTGAGCTGGAGCAACAAATTGTTTAATACGATTTTTCAATATTCTAATCTCGACTTAGTTTATTTCAGCTTTTGAGATTATTGCTGCCGTAATTGTTTATCAATGAGACTTAAATTGTTATAATATGTTCGTAATAATATTTTGAACTATATTTACTGTTAAATACGATTTTTCAATATTCTAATCTCGACTTAGTTTAGTTTACCTTTTGAGATTATTGCTCACGTAATTGTTTATCAATGAGACTGAAATTGTTATAATATGTTTGTAATAATATTTACTGTTGTGAGCAGGAGCAACAAATTGTTAAATACGATTTTTCAATATTCTAATCTCGACTTAGTTTAGTTTACCTTTTGAGATTATTGCTCACGTAATTGTTTATCAATGAGACTGAAATTGTTATAATATGTTTGTAATAATATTTTGAATATGTTTATTTTACTCTGAACAGGGTGAAGCAGCATATGTGCCAGAATCAAGAATCACTTCACAAATACAAGCGTCTTTCATACGTATTGTGTTGCTACTACATTATAATTGCGAGCAATAAATTTTTAACTGCAGCAATAAATTATAGTTGATCATAATCTGTATTATGACATTTTTTTTAATTTTTCGGGTGTGAGCCAGCTTATCTTTAAGCTAGCTCACATTAATTTTCTCAAAATTGGCTGGAGCAATAAATTTTTTATCCAAGCAATAAAATAGCTAGAAATGAGCTTTAAATAGGTACACTATTTTTTTTTGTGAGATGACATTGCTGTTCCAGTTTTTGAGAGCTAAAATATTGGCAGGTTGACATACTAGTGCTATATGTCATAAGTAAGATATTAAATGTAGTAATTGAACGGAGGATGGCTTCAGCACAGAAGAGTTTTCCTGTGAATGAATCTTTTTATACAGATGATGCAAATTTCTGTGTTTCAATATTTTAGATTTTTATTTGTATATTTTAAATGGGCACCGAATTGTACGTATACATTTCTGTTTAAAGTCTAGATATGGCGGAAGGTTGTGTGATGGCCACGTCAGATTTTTACTTCCTTGTACGGAGTAATAAGGAAGTATTGTAATCGCGAAAAATTTCGGTTTTCAGACTATGATGGAAATATCCGTTTTGACCTTTTCTGAATTCATTATGACTAGTTTCGTCGTGACGTCTGTACGTACGTACGTACGTACGGACGTATGTATGTCGCATAACTCAAATACGGTTAAACGTAGAAAGTTGAAATTTTGTATTTAGGACTGTTATAGCATCTAGTTTTGCACCTCCTATTTTTGGTTTCAATCTATAAACCGGAAGTAGTACTTTTTTCAAATATTTCGATAAATATTTAATTTGAAACAATTTTTTTTATTTTAAATGAAAGATTATGTGATTATTACCTACAATCTGTATTTTATAAATATTTTTGTATCTGGTATCATTTAAGAATAATTAAAGTATATATTTATAATTTAGTATTTCGGTATCTTGTAGTCCATGATCGATTAACATTTGTTACTACGTAAAATTTTAATGATTATGACATGACAGTGACAATAGTAAAATATGCTTTATATCTTCTTCTGCAGTTTAAATAAAATGACTAAAATATATTTGTGAGTATAGTAGCTGTAGTAGTAGTACTTATATATTAATATATTTGTATAATAAGTTAAAAGAATTTTTTATATTATTCTACATTAAGAAAAGTATGAACAGTTTAATAGGCGTACAAGGAAGTCATGTGGTGTCCACGTCAGATTTTTTAGCAATAAAATAATGCTTTTAACAATAATTAATTATTAAATAACAGTTGATTTAATGTTTTTAGTAATTATTTGTCATAATAAAAACATAATTTGCACGCATTAACAATTTTTTGACGTACTTGACTTTGAATTTCATATCCACACCTGGTGTGGATATGACATCCCTATCCACACATGATAGTATGAAGGTATGTTGCCAATATCCAGTAGGGAGTAGAAAAAGTATTTTATTTTAGTCGATTTCAAAAACTAATTTAACAAATGAAACCTAATCTGTCGGGTTTAAAATAATTTTAGCAGGTTTTCCTATCATTTAAATATTTTTAATTTTAGGTGTTTTATGAAGTACGAATTTGTCTCATTCAAATAATTTAATTATTTTTTAAAGTAGTTACCTATATTACTTTCAGTTGTTCAATTACTTATAAATACGTTTGAAACTTACATATTTTTTATTATTAAAATGTTCATTTATATTCTTAGAAAAAACCTATGTATTATAAAAGAAAAACATGTTGTTTTATTTAATAATTAAATTATTCTTAATTATTTAATTGACAATTTTCTCAAATATTACATTATTTGGCAAAGACGGTTTTTAGAAAAATTTTGGAGCTTTCTTTAAGCCATTCATACGCCACCTTTAATATGAATTTTATATTAAACAATAAAAAGAAGGCAAGTAAGTCATTGAAAAATGTAATTAAATTTTAATTTTTAATTACTAGTAAATAAATTACATTTTTTGACAGGTAATTAAACTACTAAGTAATTGAAATACATTTATTCATGGTTATTTATAATTAGTAATAATCATTATTTAATTTTTTTGAGTAATTGGCCCAGCACATCAAGATCTAGAGCCTTTGTTCCATTCTCTTTAAGTTCGATCGGACCATTAGGGGAAATTACAAATATTCGTTGACTATTTTGAAGTACTTGATATTTTTAGAAATATATGAACACAAACAGTCTGAGCTGAATATAGACATTGCGGAAGAGGAGAGTTACCAGGCAAGCGCGAGTGTAGAATGTGGGGGGAACAGTAGCGCACCCAGGATTGCATATTGGGGGGGGCTAAGAATATTTTTTTTATGAAACCTGTAGTACGGCGCAAGAAAAAAATGCGCCGCAGGCGAAATTTTTTTAGAGTTCAAGGTCAAACACCTTTAAATTGAAAGTTTCATTTTTTTTAAAGATAAACAGTTGCACGGTTTACTCTCTTTCTTGTGCACACACATTATTTTTTCGGCAGCTCTCTTGATATAATTTCATAAGAACGACTCTGAACGACTTGTGTAATATTAAATAATAGTTGTATATAAATGTTGATATTAGTTCCAATAACATATATTTAAATTTTAGTTCATATTTAATGTATCAGTTCTTTCTTTCATCTTTTTAGTTTCACTCCCAAGTGCACCGTTGTTTAAGTTCAAAATTTCACCACAAGGTTCGCATTCTTATTAAAATATCCCAATAATCGTACACATGCGTTATACGGAGTTTATATTATTATATATTTGAACTATTTGAATTTAAGATAAAAACAGAAAAAAGGCGATTATTTTTAGTCTTCAGTGAACTTAAATAATCTTACATAATGTTTAAAATGTTTAATGAAATTTTTTTAAAAAAGTCCAGTCGTCTGGGGGGGGCTCAAGCCCCACGAGCCCCCCCCCTTGAGTGCGCCCCTGGGGGGGAACCGCCGTATAAATACCACAGCAACAGCGAACCAGAACATATTAACACTGACAAGATGTTGAGTCTCAAGTTAGCGCTGTTCGTTCTCTTCACTCTGGCTGCGAGGTCCAGCGAGGCAGAGTATACATGCGGTCCTTCTTGCCGGTGCTACGATGGCGATCTCTTCTTCTCTCCGGGTTTAAAAGTAGCTATTTGTATCGGCTTGGCCACAGTGCCCGCCGACCTGCCTGCTGCCATACAACAGCTGTATATATCTGGTATATCACTTAATTTTCAATTCTTATGTAATTCAGTGTCATTTTTAAGATGATTGTTTTCAGGGGCACCCATATCCAGGCTAACTGATAATCAGTTCACGACCTACAGGCGGTTACAACATATTGAAATTTACAGCAGTAAAATTGAGCAAATTGAACCAGGATCATTCAGATATATGACAAATGTCACATATATTAAATTGTTTGGTAATAAAATTTCTAAGTTGCCAACTGAGTGCTTCACATTTTCACCAAATTTAGTTGAAGCGGATTTTAGATATAATAAAATTACACGACTACAATCACATTTGTTTAGCAATTTAAAATATTTAAAGCAAGTTCATTTAAATAACAATGAAATAGTTACAGTACAGGAACATTGCTTTGCTGAAGTACCTCAGTTAGAACTAATAGATCTGTACAACAATAAATTAATATCTTTAGATATTAAGTTTATAGACAATGCAAGCAGCCTGAAATTCTTATATCTGAATGGTAACCCGTGGCATTGTGACACGTCTCTGTGTGGAGTGATGGACACTGTAGTGAGCCGTGGACTAAGTAGTTATGTTACAACCTGCACAACGCCACAGAACTTGACGGAAAGACAGTGGTTCAAGCCGCTGCTGACAGAACTTTGTTCCTGCCTGCCGCACAACTGCACAAACATTGCTCCTGAGCCTCGGCAGCCTCAGCCGTCGTGTGACGCACCCCGCATCATCTCCAACACAAGCAGCGTGAGTGAAGGACAAGACCTGCGGCTAACCTGCGAGTATTGTTTGGCGTCTCGGCTCGTGTGGACATTCAACGATGTTACATTGCCATCCAGGTATGAAGAGAAATCTGAACAATCTCTCACGTCGACACTGACAATAACAAACATCGTGCGAGGGCAACAAGGCTACTACTTGTGTAAGATAAGAAGTTGTGCAGACTGTAGAAACGACGGTGTTTATGTCTCGGTTACAGACAAACCACAAAGCGATGTCGATCTCAAACAAGGTATTTAATAATAAATTAAATTTCGTGGCGTCGCTGAATGTGATGTGTTGTGTTTCAGTTGTTCACGTTCCCGGCGTCAACTCGAGCGAGTCTTGCGGCTCGCGTCGTGGACTTCTTCTGCTGCAGTACACCGTTGTTCCGGCCACAGAACTCAACACCACGCTCAGTGAGTCACTCCATCAGCCAATCACTAACTACAGATTCTAATTTGTATGTTTTCTTTTTCAGATGACAAGAACTGAAGAAAGGTCAATACATTATATTTCTTAATTATATTACGTTATTTTTATTGTTAAATGCTAACACATTATACTTGAACTACATATATTTATTATAATAATAATTTTGTCTGTAATAATAAGTTCCTATTTAAAGAATAAAAAATATGTACTATAATGTATAACATGAACATTAAATGTGTGATGTTTGCTACATAATGCCATATATTAATCCCACAGGGAATAATAGTCATGATTCCCTCTTCTGCACCAATCAGATCATTACTTTATCTGAATCAATTTCCTTATGCCAATTATTTAAAAAAACATGATTATAATATATACCGGGCGTTTCCTGAAACAGGCGCACCCCCCAAAATTTGTATTTTTAAGTCAATTACATTTATATTATAGGTTTATAAACTACATTCAAAGGCGCATTAAACTACATAAATAATGAATTTTTATTACTTTCTGTTTCGCCGGAAGCGACATCAATTTCCTTATTTTAAATGGATCATTCTGTATTTTTTAAAGATTTTAATTCTACATAAAATTCTGAATACAACCATGTATAATATGCTACTTTTTCGCTTTAGATTTCTAAGTAAAATAATAATTAAAATATTACAGAAAAAAATCTGCTGTGGCCACCACACGACCTCTCGCCTAATTCTGCTTATTCTACTAATCTAATAAATAGTTTTACTTACATTTTAATAATTTTATGTTTATGTAATATTTAAACGATAATGAAAACCAATATGCAAGCAAAAGATGTCAACTGTACTGTCACTGTCTTAATAATTCAAATTTTATGTAGAAACAAATTTCATATCATGGACAACAAGATACTGGAATTTCAAAAAATAGAATATTAATTGTACTTTATTTTATTGTTAAATACTTCCAGATTCAGCAATTTGTATTTATAATGAACTGTACACATAGATAATTACAATTTCTTTTATTTTTAATTGCAAAAATTGTCATAAATAAATAATATACCAATATATTTAAGGAAAACTTTTTCAAACTTCAAAAAGTACTACTTCCGGTTTGCGGATTTCTACCAAAATCTTATCCAGTGTTAAGATACTTATTAAAACCTTAAATATGAAATTTGGTTATAAACAGTTTGATACTTTTTAAGTTATCGTGGACGAAAAATTGTCAATTCATACAAACGCACACACACACACACGCACACACACACACACACACACACACACACACACATACATCATCGTGAAAATAGTAAATTCGTATTCTAGAGACCCTGAAACGTGCTTATACACCAAAAACTCATAGTCGAAAATTTTGACCCATTACAATACCTCTCTTATAGAATATGAGGCGAGAGGTAAAAATCGAATCATTCCTAGTTACCTAGGAAATAAATGATAAAAAAAATCTGTTGTGGCCAGCACATAACCTCCCGCCTTGACACTGTAATATGTTAATTTGGTTTTTGTTAGGGAATTGTCTATTCGGACTGCGATTGTACGAGATTGTACTTACGATTGGACGAGATTGTACGAAATTGGACGAGATTGTATTTAAGATTGTACGAGTTTGCACGTAAGATTGAACTTAAGTACTTTTATATCCAATCGCGATTGTACGAGATTGTACTTACGATTGGACGAGATTGTATGTAAGATTGTACGAGTTTGCACGTAAGATTGAACTTAAGAACTTTTATATCCAATCGCGATTGTATGCGATTGTACTTACGATTGGACGAGATTGTATTTAAGATTGTACGAATTTGCACGTAAGATTGAACTTAAGAATTTTTATATATAATCGCGATTGTATTTAAAAGTTTTTAAATACATTCAAAGAACAATCTGATCATATATCAGCCTCTAAATGTCGGAAATAGAATTAAAATTCATTAAACCGTTTAGAATACGTATCTGACAGGTTATGAGGCATCTAACCTAGTTCAAATTATTTGACTCGATTCGGATGCGGAACCACGATGATTTTTCGTGCCGGAAAGTGATCGGAATCCGAAAAACATAAGGGATGAATTTTGTTTACCTCAATGAAGCACAGAACCCGAAATTATATATGTGTACATAGGTGATTAGCATTGCATTTTACATTTATGTAGATTCCTGCTCCCCATTTCTATGGTATATGGTAAAGGTGCCAATCGAAAGGTCAAATTATTTCACACTAGATGCAACAAAAATTTCCTTAAAATTTAATTTTAATGAACAATATTAGGTAATTTTAAATTCGATATTTTCAAATCCAAACTTACATTGCTATGGTAACTAGGTACAACAACAAATTTTAAATTTGACAGAGATGTCAGATTTATTTGGTATTTAATTAATTCATTTAATTTGAATTTTGTATATTAATAAAATGCAGACTTTTATGCTTTATAACATTTGTTTAAATCTTTTTATAATTAATACAAAATAAATCTGACATCTCTGTCAAAATTTGAAAATGCAATGCTAATCGCCTATGTACAGATACTGCAAAAGTGTTTTACTGTGGGGAAAGCTGTGAACATAACAAATGCAATATAACATTAAACTATTTAGTTAACAAATTCGTCTTTCACAAAGACCGCTTTACTATAATAAAATGGTCACCTGGTTAGCTTTAAAAAGAATAATTTGATGTCTGAATGATATTAAAAAAGATGGTCCCATTGAAGTGACTCTAGACTTCACAGGTCTAATGGATTTTCTCTTTAAAACTTGAATCAATTCAAATAAAGTAATATGTAAAATAAAAACAAACAAACCAAATCAGGTTTATTTATCGTTTTGCTATTAATTGACTGAGCAGATAAAATCTGAGTGTTTTGTATGTCAAATTTTGTTACTTTAGTCTTTAGTCCATTTTTTAGACATTTGTTTCACTTTGCAACATATGTTTCTAATTATCACCATATTTGACTTCACATAATCGAAAAGTAATTATTCTAAAATAGTTTACGAAATTTTGCAGAACTTTACAAATTTGAATATGTTTTAGAAGTTTGGAAAAACTACCTTAACACCTTATGCCTATGGCACACCGGTCGAGTAACTCCTCGATGGAACGATAGAACGCACCCCGTCCTCGACGAAAAATGAGTTGTTCCTCGATGAAACGAATGTGTCTCATTTCAGACGTATCTTTTGTATTTGATTTCGCGCAAAACTTTGATGTATTTGTCACCGATGAAATAGAAATCCATCGCGGACGGGAGCGTTCTTTCGTTTCATCGATGAGTTACTCGATGCTCCTCGACCGGTGTGCCATAGGCATTACGGCGTATTCGAGCAACATTCAAATATTAATAAAGGACCGACAATTCAAGTCACATAAGTGCGTCCTCTTTATTAATAATTTCTCAGAATGCTGCTTGAATACGCTAATGTACTGCTATCCATCTAATTTTGCCGGTCGAGTTTCCCAGACTGAAACAGAGACAGTAATATCTGCTGCAAAGGTTAGAGTAGAGACAGAAACATGCACACACAACACACATCACTAAATGCCTATGGCACACCGGTCGAGGAGCATCGAGTAACTCCTCGATGAAACGAAAGAACGCACCCGTCCGCGATGGATTTCTATTTAATCGGTGACAAATACATCAAAGTTTTGCACGAAATCAAATACAAAAGATACGTCTGAAATGAGATACATTCGTTTCATGGAGGTACAACTCGATGAAAATAGCGGCGCCCCTATTTTTCGTCGAGGACTATCGTTCTATCGTTTCATCGAGGAGTTACTCGATGCTCCTCGACCGGTGTGCCATAGGCATAATTCGAGAGCGTTTTTCAAAATTTCGGGTTCTGTGCTTCATTAAGGTAAACAAAATTCATCCCTTATGTTGTTCGGATCGGATTCCGATCACTTTCCGGCACGAAAAACCATCGCGGTTCCGCATCCGAATCGAGTCAAATAATTTGAACTTGGTTAGATGCCTCATAACTTGTCAGATACGTATTTTAAAGGGTTTAATGAATTTTAATTATATTTCCAATATTTACAGGATGATATATGATCAGATTTTAAATACAATTGCGATTGGATATAAAAATTCTTAAGTTCAATCTTACGTGCAAACTCGTACAATCTTAAATACAATCTCGTCCAATCGTAAGTACAATCTCGTACAATCGCATACAATCGCGATTGGATATAAAAGTTCTTAAGTTCAATCTTACGTGCAAACTCGTACAATCTTACATACAATCTCGTCCAATCGTAAGTACAATCACGTACAATCGCGATTGGATATAAAAGTACTTAAGTTCAATCTTACGTGCAAACTCGTACAATCTTAAATACAATCTCGTCCAATCTCGTACAATCTCGTCCAATCGTAAGTACAATCTCGTACAATCGCAGTCCGAATAGACAATTCCTTTTGTTAGGCTACTTTTTGTAATTTTTTTTATAGTTCTTCAAGCAACGTACCGATTCCGATTGACATTGAAATCAAATTAGCTCTTTGTGGATACAATTTTTATTTTATTATTACCTTATTACATTATATCCAGTTAATAATGAATCGATGATGCTTCTTGACTGGATATTTTTAATGGAAGGATAAAAACTTAATGGAATTCAGTCAGTTTTTTATTAATTAAATTTCAGCTTCTAGGTACCTAAGTTTCAAATCCAGTTATTAATATATTTATACATTTCTTTATTAATGGTGCAACCAAAATTTCAGAAACTGTGTTCATCTGTCACATTGACATATTCATTTTTGTTTTTAATTTTTTTCCTATATTGTGATTTTCAAATCGTGGTAGGTAAAATTATATATCTTTGAAAAATAATTTTCCTTTATTGGTAAGAGATATAGACAAGATGGTAAATAAATATTGTAAGATATAATTTGTTCTTTGAAATGTCGTATGACAAATTGTAACTATCGCAGAATATTTTATATTTTTTGCAAAAAATGTTAAAATGCTTCAAGAAAATACCATTTCCGGTTGGCAGATTTTTACCAAAATCTAATCAGCTCTTCATTAACATGTAGAAATATATAATGCAAAATATTAGAATTTTATGTTCAATAGAATTTGAGATAATGAATAAGAACGAAAGAGCATAGTAGGCACACATACACACACACACACACACACACACACACACACACACACACACGCACACGCACACGCACACACACACACACACACACACACACACACACACACACACATACACATACACATACACATATACATACACATACACATACACATACACATACACATACACATACACATACACATAGTATATATTATAGTATTTGTGTCGCGAAGTATTTCTGTTCCAAATAGTAAATTGCATTCTGAATGAAAATTAAGAATAAAAAATTTATGTTTTTTGTTAAATATTTTAATTTCAACGTACTTGTTGCATTTTACTTTATTTGTCGCGGTTCTAAAAGTTAAAAATTCTTCTAAGATTTTCATATTATTTTGTTTCACAGTTTCTTCAGTTATCAAGTTAACATCTGATCCTGAGTCGATGAGAATTTTGAAATTTTGGAATGTGATAATTGGAATTGTTTTTGTATTGGAAAACATTACGTATTTTCGTCTGTCTGTTCTGGGTCGAATTCTAAAAAAGACTGGGTTTCAAGAGTTTCGTCTTGGTCGTATATTTCTTCTTGATTCGTGATTTCGTTATTAGTTTCTATGTCATTATCTACTTCTAGAGCGTAATTTTGTCGTGTAGTTTGTGCGGACATTGGTATTGTCGATTTTGTCATACCGGACATTGGAGTTGGTTTGAATTCGCGTTTCGTGTTAATGGCATTTTTACTTCCTTGTACGAAGTAAGAAAGTATTGTAATCGCGAAAAATTTCGGTTCTCAGATTTTGACGGAAATATCCGTTTTGACCTTTTCTGAATCCATTATGACTAGTTTCGACGTGACGTCTGTACGTACGTACGTACGTACGTACGTACGGACGGACGGACGGACGTATGTGTGTCGCATAACTCAAATACGGTTAGACGTAGAAAGTTGAAATTTTATATTTAGGACTGTTATAGCATCTAGTTGTGCACCTCCTATTTTTGGTTTCAGTCTACAAACCGGAAGTAGTACTTTTTAAAAATATTTCGATAAATATTTAATTTTAGACAATTTTTTTAATTTTAAATGAAAGATTATGTGATTATTACCTACAATCGGTATTTTATAAATATTTTTGTATCTGCTATCATTTAAAAATAATTAAAGTATATATTTATAATTTATAGTATTTCGGTATCTTGTAGTCCATGATCGATTAACATTTGTTACTACGTAAAATTTAAATGATTATGACATGACAGTGACAATAGTAAAATATGCTTTATATCTTCTTCTGCAGTTTAAATAAAATGACTAAAATATATTTGTGAGTATACTAGTATAATAAGTTAAAAGAATTTTTAATATTATTTTACATTTTAGTTATTAAGAAAAGTATGAACACACAAGGCGTACAAGGAAGTCATGTGGTGTCCACGTCAGATTTTTTATATTTTGTTTACTGAATGCGTTTGGTCCGGATGGATGTGAAGATTGAGGGTTAAATGGTTGTGAAGGGAAATATTGTCCTGGAAATTTCTGTGGTGGACCAGTGTTGAGATGTTTCTGTGGTTTTTGGGGTGTTATACTATTCATGGGTGATTTATGTAATTGTAATGAATTAAATTCATTAGTTAAAAGTTGTTCGCATGCATCGAGTGTTTGCGGGTCTTTACTTATAAATGAGGCTCTAAAGTTCATGGGTAATAATGAAATAAAATGAGAAACAACTGTTTTTTGGGTTTCGGTTATTAGACATTGTTTTCCGTATGTTTCATATTTTAATAACTGAATTTTTGAAATCATTCTTTGGTATAATTCTTTAAATTTCTTTAGAGTTCCATTTATATTGTTGTCTATTTGTGTAATTTTTATTGTTGTTAACAATAATGTATTGTACGTGCTTTTATCTTCAAAGTTAGTTTGAAGATAGAGTTTTATTTCGTTCCAAGATGTGAAATCTTGGATGTCTAGTATATCTTTGGCTTTATCAATAAATTTTTTCTGCAGCATAGAAAAACAATATGTTTTTTGTATTTGGGTAAGAACTAAAGAGTCCATTACTGTGTAAAAGTTATCTACTTCTTTTATAAATCGGGGGAGACATTTTATTTCCTCGTTATATTCGGGTACAGCGTCAATGAAATTTCTAATGTCGTTAATCGTCGTGGTTGACATGACGTTAAAATTTATTGGACAGTTATTTAATTCCTCTATTGGGTATGTCAAAGGTATATCGGGTGTACTATTGGATTTTATGATTTTACCAATGTTTAGTTTACTTGGTCTGAGTGTAACTGGTATTTTGTTGAGTTTATCTCTTAAGTTTTCAATTTCGTCGTCGTCAGACATATATTATTGATATTCTTAAAATTATTACAATGTAAAATTTAGTAACAGTATTTAGTTACGGACCGATTGTTACGACCGGCAAAGGTTTATTCAGTTTGAAAATGTACTTACGATATGAGTATCGTGAGATAGACTGTTATTTTCATACTGGTGAAGATCTTGATGCGCTTCAAGTGGGCGGGAGGTGGTGTCACGTAGTGCCGGGTTGATGCCTTGGTTAAAGATGGGTCGTACGAATAGACCTCTGATGGGCTAATGTAGAAGCCGTGAGATGGGTATCCCTTTCTCACAATTGATGATGTTCGGATAGCTCTTTGTGAAAATTTGAAAATTTTCGGCAAGCGTTTCACAGATTTACGAGGATTACACTCACTGGATTCTTGTCAGCTATCCTACCGAGACTGCGCCAATTATATTTGTGAAATATAATTTTGTTAAAAAAAACAATTTTTAGTTTTTTAACATTTATTTATTTCTTAAGGCACTGCACTGACGTGCTTTAGCTTGAGATTCTGATACAAGACAATGTTACATGTGTTCTAACTCTTACTTATACATTTTTCTACATGATAAGGAAATGACGTTGTTTATGGAGTCAGATATCACAACTGCAGCGTTTTGATATTCATAATTTATATATATATATATATATATACCGTTCTTGTTATTAATAGAATATAGGTTTATTTTTGACTTTATAATACATTTTTAAGAAATAATTATTTTTATATTTTCAATATTTTTTTCATAATACTCCTATAGTTTGTTTATAACCATTTTATAGGAATCTATTGCACAAAATAAAATTTGTAGTTAACAACTACCTAAACACATTATTTAATATGTATCATTTAGCAACATAAACATAATAGCACAAAATGAGATAAAAATAATTATAGCATAACTACTATTAGTGTTGCCACAAGACTCGACCAGTCTTGGTTTCGTCTCGAAAAGTCGAGACGAGACCATCATCTAGTTTTGTCTCAAAAATTCGAAACGAGGCGAGACTAGTATAGATTCTCGATAAGACTTTCTTGAATCCTGACAAGACTCTTGACTATTATTTCATCAACAATTTAAAAAAAAAATTATTTAATAGTTTATAAAACGCTGAGCATAAGTATAAATGCAATTATTTATAATATGCGAGATATTAATTTTTCAAAATCTTTAAATTATCCTAACAATGGATTTTTAGGAGAATTATAATTATAATTTGCTTCATTGATGCATGATTTTGAGACAAGTAAGACGATCTAAAGAGTCCCAAACAAACATTTTATGTATGAATGAAAATTATTTTCTGTATTAATCCGAGAAATTATTTACTTTTTGTACAATCCCTAAATGACCTGATTTTAACAAAAAACAATGACATAATTACATCAAATGCGTGGGTACTCGTGGCAAAAAATTATTAAACAATTTAAGACAGTACAAAAATCAAACAAATAGAAATATTTTAAACTAATACACAATTACACAAGTACAGGGTGTGCCAAATAAGACCTACTAATATTAAACACGGATAACTCTTGTAATAATCATTAGTATAAAGTAATACATCAACTTTTTGCCAATAATTCACACTTTGATTTCATATTTCTCTTTTCTGTCATTCCGAATAATTTTACTTTTATTAGAGAAGATGTTAATTTTTGTAATACAGTTTTAATGTTCTTCCTAATTTTGTACCTGTAGTTATAACAAAGATGATTTACAATGTTTGGTCCTGAAAAGTGTTAATCTGCTTATGCAGAAAATAGATATTATAGTTTCAAAGGAATATACCTACAATGTTCTAATCCTACTAGGAACAGTTACATTAAATATAGAGCTCTTTTAAAGTGTTATGAACATAAGTTCATTCGCTTTTGTCTTTCGTTTCGAACGAATTACATGTCCTAGCGTTTGTGTTTTGTGTCCTGTGATGCTAATAAAAATCAGTTAAACTGTTAACCTCCAGAATAAAAAAAGAAAATGAAAAGGTCAATCAATGTTAATCTGCGGTAATTCAAAATTTTTTTCTATACCGAAACAGGAAAAATGTGAAATTATTATCTGTTAATATTAATAAAATTAGTAGTGTGTTGTATGGAATTAATAGTTACTGTTTTTGTTTGGTCCACAAAATTAAACAATCTATTAGTTATGCTATATTACTATGTGAAATGTACTTAAGTATGATTTTTTCCAGTTCCGAATAAAGAAGCATAATAGACTATAAAATTCAAGCTCAATTCACAAATAATGAGAACATAATAAATAAATATACCTATTTAAAATGAATTTTTACCATTTCGTTTACCATTGATGAATTTTTATTTTTTTTAAATTACATTATAGAGTATAGGTATTTTGCGCATTTCAAATTGTACAATTATCTACAAGTAGGTACTTGTAATTATTTAACGCAGAAAAAACTAACTAAAATATGAGTTTTGTAAATTAAGTGACATTTTAAATTATTTAAAATTAATATCTTTTACTTTAATAAAAAAAAATGCAATCGCAGTTTCACTAATATGGATTCAAAAATACATAAATTTGATAATTAATGAGGGGCCTATTACCAAGAGTCTTGTCGAGACTCAAGACCAAGACGAGACTTACATAAAGGCCAAGATGAAATCCAAGTTGTCGCGACCAACTTAAGACCAAGACAAGACCAATGTCAAGTCTCGTCTTGTCTCGCCTTGTGGTAACAATAACAATTTTACATCCATCAGTACAGTCACCTATTTTCGCTATTCAACGTAAATTTATGAGTCCCATTGAAATTGTCGTAAAAACAAGGTAAGCTGATGAGCACCAAATTTATTTCTTATTGCAAAAAATAGCATAAAATGAGCACAAAATTATAGTGCAACAAAACATTAAACATTTAACACCCGGGACTAGCCGGAAACTTGGAGTCCCAATTTATTATCCGTAAGAAACAACAATGAGCTTCAAATACGTCGATTTTCACTAGAATTTTCTGACGATGCTATGATTTCATATTTATTGAATTTTTTAATTATTATTGAAAAATTTAGTTTCACATATAAATGTATATTTTGTTTTATGTAAAATTTATAACCCACTATTCAGGGTCACAAACAGATAAAATTAGTACATTACTAGACAGAGTATTTTATAATAAAATATTATGTTGTTTTTTCGTACGTACAATTAATAATGATCGTATGCATTTTTAAATCTACCAGCCTCCAGCAGAGAAGCCGGCCTTATTGGAATTTCCCGAAATCCTGTGGCACTTTTCGTCCCAGTTCGTTGTTGATTAGGTCTAGTGTTACCTAAAAAAAATACAGTACTATGAAAAAGAACCAGTAAAGCACGAACATGCGCATAGGGCTTCGTCAAACTTTAAAACTAAATATTATTTAATTTAAGGTGATTCGAGCGTTGTAACAAATCCATAAACAATTAATGAAACATGAAAAAATCTGTTGTTTACACAGTTTCCTATGTACGTACAGTACATATTAAATTTCAATCGATTTGACCGTCTCTATCCAAAGATATTCACAATTAAAAATATGACATTTTTAACATGGCAAGTATACTCGTAGGAAAAATGATACTTTGCTGAATATATATTGCATTAAATTCTTGACTCAAACCCAAAACCTTTGTTTAAAAAACTAGTTTGAATGTACTATAGCGTTACAATAAGTACAAATTCCCAAAAATTATTAAGTTGTGAGTGCAAATCCCGTACAGAATAATGTGATAATGTAGCACAAGATTTTGGACACCATGTGCTCCGTTTACCACCCTTTTTTTTACGAGGGTGGGGGGAAAATCTTCAAAAGACACCACAGAGAATCCGTTCGCAGTGGTAGTGCCGGATTCCTACCGGCTAAAAACCCCCTCCCTGTCTCTGGCCAATCCCCGGGACTGTTATAACATTACTTCAGGGACTGACTTTTTCAGGAGCCCGTGGGCAACCTCTCTTCTACTCTGCATTTATAGCAGCGATCGTTCTAGCTCTTCCTTTCTCTTTATGACTTTGGTGGCAAAGTTCTTTACTGATTCCCATTTCTCATTACTTTCTAGCATCTGTTCAATGATGTTTTCAGGCTCAAGTAGGTCTACTACCCTTTTCATATCTTCTCTTTCCCTATCCCACTTCGGACACCAAAAAACAGTGTGCTCTGCGTTGTCCGGCTCGGCCCTGCAGTGCGGGCATGTTTCCTCCTCTATTTTCCCAATCTTATACAGGTAGGAGCTAAAACTTCCATGGTTAGTGAGAACCTGTGTCAAGTGGTAGTTTAGTTCGCCGTGTTTCCGCTGTAGCCATGGGTTCAAATTCGGGATGAGTCTCCGCGTCCATCCACCTTTAGTCCCCGTGCTCCATCTTGTTTGCCAGTTTTCTCTAACCCTTGTGTCTCTACTCTCTTTTGATAGTCGCCTGCCTTCTTCGCTCAATGTGCCTCTACTTTCAATAATTAGGTCAATTGGTGGTAGTCCTGCAAGTACGAATATGGCCTCTTCTGACACCGTCCTGTAGGCACAGCACACTCTAAGTGCAGCTTTCCGCTGGACGGATGCTAGTTTTTTCCTGTTTCTCTCCCTTTTCATGGCGCTTTTCCATACTGGCACAGCGTAAAGCATCACTGACATGGTTACATGTGCCAAGAGTTTTCTTTTACTTTGGCCAGGGCCCCCCACGTTCGGCATTATTCTGGTTAAGGCAGCGTTTACTGTTGCTGCTCTGTTGGCTATGTTTTCTACATGCGGGGCAAAGGTACGTCCAGGGTCGAGCGTGACACCCAGGTATTTGAGTTTTGTCCTAGGTTCTATCTTTTCGCCATTAACTCTAAAAGTAGCATCTTCTCCTTTTCTTCTCCCGGCTAGTAAGATTGCTTCCGTTTTATGTACTGCTAGTTCAAGTTCGTGGTTTTGCATCCACGTTGTAATTTGATCTATGCATGTATTCGCAGTTTCTTCAAGTGCCTCTTTGGTTTGGCCCGTGACGATCAGTGCAAAGTCGTCAGCGTAAGCTACGAGGGTTGCCTCCTCTGGAACTTCTAGCCGTAAAATCCCATCGTACAGTATGTTCCAGAGGGTTGGGCCTAGGACCGAGCCTTGTGGGACTCCTCGCCTGACTTGGTAGCAACACACGCCTTCTTTTGCTTCGGTCATGATGTATCTATTACTCAAGTATGACTTGATGATTCTTACTAGGTATGTAGATACCTTCCTTCTATTTGAACTAAATCGAAAAGCAGGTGGTAATGTTATAGAATAAAAACAAATAGCTGTCAAGTTAACAGTTTCAAAATTAAATGTGTAACAGCGATTCGTGATCACAATCAGTTCAAGAGAGAAAAAAACGGGCCGGCAAGAGTTTTTTCTTTCATTTGCGAATCCAACTTTTATAATTTGAAAAATTGTTTTCAGAAAAGAAAATATTTAGAGAAAAGTTTCTATGTTTTAAATTTTTTATGTATTGAGTGATTATTTTCTTGCCTTTTACTGATATCTAATTCTTTTCTATCTTTAGGTATTTAATAATTGGGAGAAGTTTCAGCCCGACTCTTGCCGAACCCTTTACAATTTCATTGTTTTTTGGGTTTTGATATTACTGTTTTTTCTCATGTGAATTTTTAAAGGTTATTTTAGTAATAAGCCGGAAACCGGAAAAAGTAAGTGATTTGAAGAGCAATTAGGTTTTTTATTAAATGTCTTCTTAATAAATTAAGTATTTAAGATATATTTTGTTAAAATATAAATTAAAGAGTTTGTTACTACCTACAAACGGTACCTATTTTAAATTTTTTCTGTATTTGGTATATTTAGAATAATATGGTATACATACCTATAGCCTAGTGTTTTAAAATTCGGTATTTGTTGATGATAATTCGAAATTTTTTCGTACCTACGTAAAAATTAATTATGACAGCAACAAATTACGTTAGAGACATTTTGGATTACATCTGGTTCTGTGGTTCAAATAAAACCATTGAACTAGATTGTTGTGAGTCTATTATGTATTTTGTAGGTAGATACTTAGTTATTATATGTGTTTTGTATAACTATATGTGAGTTGAACAATAGATTTTTTAAAGTTCTAATATTAGTCCAGTCGGCAGAACGAAAAAAAGGCGTCTACCTGGAAAGTATTCCGAACCTAATGAAATTTTGACACGTCATTTAGGGGTACTCTGGGATGTCGAATCTGAGTTGTCGACCTCGAGGGCCATGTGCTAACTTGGGGAGGGGGGAAAAACCCACGATTTTATTACCTTTTTTCGGTTTTTCGCCTATAATTAAAAAACTACACTCAAAAAAATAAATGTTTTAAAAATAAAAACATCCCATTTTAATTCGAAAGATCACGAAAAATAAAAGAATTGACTTTAATATTGAATAAAACATCAGTTAATTTAAAATAACAGCAGAATTTACACTTTTGAAATATACACTTAATTTGAAATCAAACAAAAACTTTAATTCAATAATTCTGTTCTCTCAGTGTGAAAGTATTATTTCAAGTTAACTACATTTTTTTAAATAAAAGCAACTGTTCTTTCACTTTTAAAATTTTTGTTTGTGTTTTATAGTTAGCGCTTTTAAATTAAATTTACAATATTCTCAAACTGACGGTATATACTTTCAAACTGAACGATAGTTTAGTTATAACATCTAAAATGAAAATAATTACTTTTGAACTAAAAGGAGAGACTTTATTTCAAATACAAGTTACTATTCAAATTAAAATTATTTTTATCAAATCAAATGTTAAGTTAAGTTGTCAGTTTTGAACATACAAGTTAGATCTTGTGCCGCCACGCCAAATTTAGTTCATCTTTGGTATTTCATACATCACGTTCATATGCAAGTATTACATTCCGAATGCAGAATATTTGAAAGACTGGCAAATTATTAAAAGCATACATGGACCAAGACTGGTAAAACTGATATTATTATGATTTGTAAACTTTGATTAAACTTTTGTTTTATTTTTAGATAAATATAGAATTTTCGCAAATATACCCTGATAAAGATAATTGTTTGTTCAAGAAATGGAACGAATTTAAAAAGAAAATAATTATTTACTTAGAAAGAAATATTTTAGACCCCCAGTATAAAAAATCTTTTATTGAAGCAAAAGAAGAAGACGACGAGAGTAAGAATGAATTATTATTTTTTTAAATAAGAACTTTTCTCAAATTTACTTTTTGTAGATAGGTACGCAGAATTTTGCTCTGGCTGTTTTGTTGAATACTGTTTTGGTGCCTACAAGAAGATACGTAACTGCGAATTCATGTTCATCGAAAAAAGACACAAATATACGATTAAACAAGGTATAGATAGTTTCACAATTACTGTTAATTGTGTAGAAAATATTTTATGTTATAAATACCAAATAGATTATAATTTAAGTTCGTTGTAAATTTGTATTAATTTTGTTCTTTTGTAATATTGTATTTAGTTCCTAAATAAAATTAATATGTAAAATAAATTTAATTTAAATTTAAAGAACCTCCACTTTCTTTTCAAAACTCCTACTTTTAATACGAAAAATAATAAATTCGTTTCAAAAACCAGGTGTAAATAAAGTGAAATTAAGGATAATTTTAAATTGAAAAAAGAACTTTTCAATTGACAGTTTTAGTTTTTATATGAATATTTGAAAACTCAATTTCAAAAGTAAATTGTTTTAGAAACAAATGTCTATATTTTTACTTTGAATCGAACTACTTTTAAATCGATAGCTACAATTACCATAGGTTTAAAATCAATTTTCTTTTGACTTAAAAGTACAAATATTATATCAAAAGCAATTCGGTTTTTGAATTAAAATATAATTATTTCGACGCATTTTTAAAAGTAATTTTTCTTGAGTTGACCTGCAATTTGTTCAATTTTAAAGTAAAATTGTTTTGAGTGTATGGTACCTATTGGGTCAAAGAATACGTTTGACCAGTAGTCCAGTCATTCTAGCATTTGAGGTAATAATCGAACGGATAAAGATGAAAATTGGCATACATATTTATTGAAGAGTCCTTTTTAATTTGGTAAAGTTGTCAGGACCATGGGGAACCGCCGCCATCTTGAAAAATATGTCACTTTTTGCAGATTTTTACTAATATCTCGTAAACAACGAATGAAATAAAAATTCTGTCGTAAAAATATTGTAGAGCTTGAAATTCCGAGTAAAATGAGTACCCACACTTTACATTTGTATTGAAAATTAGACTTACAACTCTATTTCAAAGTTTTGCCTTAATCGTTAATCAAACCCTTGCAGCCAGAACGGACCTAGTTTTTTGTTTACTGTTTTTAATCAACTCTAATTTCTGACTGGACAAAGATATTTACTTCCGGTTACCGGCATTAGATTCACCAGACATTTTTCTATAAAATGTATTATTTTTATTAAAAATTGAGGCCCTTAGTTAAGACCGAAATTAAATATTTTGTTTCGGAGGGGAAGCAGTGAAATTGTAATTTTTTTTTTCGTAATCCACACAACATGTCATATTACTTACTCTTGAATTTATGACATGAACTTCAAAACCAACCTGTATATTGATACCAAAATTATTATTTTTAAATTAATAAATTATTAGGGATACATAAAAGAAAATTTAATAATCTTCTCTATTCTTACTTTGGTAGTAAAATATTTGAAATTTAAGAACATCACATCTGAAATGTGTATATTCCAGAAACATCACCAAAAATGAAAATATGTTTACTAATACTGATACGATACCATAAAATAAATTTTTGATAATAATGGTAATTAATTGATACTTCAATTCTATCAATTTTTTGTGTAAACAATAAAGTGTAAAAAGCAATTCGAACACTTACCTACTACATTACTAAAGCAAAGGTTAATATTAGTGTGACAATGCAAAAATAATAGAAACCTTCCATTTTTTCGGTTAGCCTAGCCCTTTTGACTTTTCGATCTTAGAACAAACAAACGTAGCATCATGCCCATTATTGACTAACTCTTTTACAATCACGTTTTCACGTTACCTAAAAAAAATGACTAGGAGCAGCTGGAGTAAATAACACCAGGATTCGTGCCCCTACTATAATGAAGGAGTTCAAAATACTTGTAGCAATAACACCCAAAAATAGCAAACTTTAAACTTTTGCTATGGTAAAAAATAAAGCGTTCAAATCAACAATGTCAACGTTAGTGTTGCCACGAGACGAGACAAACGAGATGTCTCGTCTCGTCTCGCCCACTGTTTATCTCGTCTCGGCGATATTTTATCTCGATTTTCGAGACGAGACGAGATAAAAGATTTTGATTATTATTGTAAAAAAATAAACTTTCGCAGATTGACAATGTGCTATCTTATTGACAGCTGGCAGTCTGTGAAGTGTAACTTTTGGCAATAAAATTATTGTAATGCCTAGACTTACACAACAATTAGTGCGACAAATATAATATACCTAGGTACATATTTTTTTCATATGCAAATTATGAATATTAAATGTTTATTTACGAGAAGTACAGTAGCAAATTGTTGTGAAGGTACTGTGGATCATAAAAGTATGAGTAACAGTAACAAACATTATGTAGTACCTACCTACACTTGTAACAACATAGACATGAAGGGGAAGCACAAAAATTGAATATGAGATACCGCGAACCGGTCCCAGAAACATCTAGTGGCAGTGAATTAAACTTTTGTACCAACATGATTATTATTCTTAAAAACCGGCTCAAACTTATCGAATCAAGTTATCTTTACTAGTTTAGATATTATTATATTGTTCAAATGGCGTGAATTTATGTATGTATGTATGAATATTGTTCAACAAAATATTTAGATCTTTAAAAACGAGATAAAACGAGACGAGACGAGACAGAGAGTATCTCGTCTCGTCTCGGTCGTATATCGTCTCGTCTCGGTCGTATCTCGTCTCGTCTCGGCAAGGTTTTATCTCGGTATTTCGAGACGAGACGAGACAGGTAATTATCTCGTCTCGTCTCGTCTCGTGGCAACACTAGTCAACGTGAATTAAATTTTTATTCATTTGAAGGACATTTATCATTATTTAATACGAGATAAGATTACAACTGCATGTCTTTTATGATAGTACAGTTGAAGTTATTTAGGAAATACATAAATATTTGATTTGATACAATGATAACACTGTATTTATAACTGAGAAATTGCAAATCATGTACATAAGGTCAAGTTTAGTAAGTAGCTCTTTTTGATCGAAAATAATTTTATAAATAAGAAACCATGAAAACAGAGAGCGATTTTATAAAACATAATTGTTTGTTTTGTTTTTAGTTATTAACATAAAATAAGATTTGCCAGATTAGTAACATCTTTAGTCATCAATTTGACTTTGACGTCTGCACAACACATACAGTTTATAAAGAACTTTATTGTAATTATTGAATTCTTGGAAATATAGGGGGCTAAAACTCATTTATAGGATGTAGTAGATTTGTTCAAAATATAAGAAGACTCCTATGAAATAAGAGGTCTGGCAACCCTGTATCTGGATAATATTATGACACAAATACAGTTTTTCGCTGTGTTGTCCGCCATCTTTTAATAACATAAAGAGGTACGTCTGTGCCAAATTTCATGCTTTTATCACAAAGTGCACAATTATTTTGGTTATCTACCTTTTCAACTTCAAATTGTGAATAAACAATTTCAAATTGGCAATAAACAATTTTAAATTGGGACTAAACAATTTCAAATTGAGACTTAACAATATCAAATTTGTATTTGTTTATTCCCAATTTGAAATTGTTTATGCCCAATATGGAATTGTTTAGTCCCAATTTGAAGTTGTTTCGTCCCAATTTGAAGTAGAAAAGGTATAGTCAGGGATGGGCGTGTAGCGTGTAGACTAAGTAGGTATATCAAATACATTTTCTGACAGTTTATACAAATTAAAATTTTCATTTTCATTTCAAACTCGGACATAAAATGATGACTAATATACCGTGATTATAATGAGGTGATTAATATGTGCTGCGTATCTAATAAAATTCAGCACAAAACGTACTAACGTAGCGAGTGTTTTGTGGCCAGTGTTAGAATGGTAAACTTGAATTTCAACAAGGATTAAGGTAGGTGCGGGTAATAAGGCTTGTCGGCTAATAAGGCCTAAGTAACAAAAATACAATTTAAAATTATTTTTGTCGCTCAAAGTTACACTTGTAGCTAGCTAACATTCATATAATGGCGCCTCAAACCTGTCGCGACACGTTAGTTCGCATACTGTCACCAGTGCGAAGTCATTCAGTGTGAGGGACGATCGCGCAGCTCGAATAATATGATATCGTCCGAATCAATCGTAATTATTTTTTGTAATATTACAATTTATTCTATATATATTTTACGCTATAATTTTCTATTATTTCATTCTTCTACGGCCTTTGATGTTTGAATAATATATTATCCTCCTTTTTTTTAAATCAACATTTGCCTGTTTTACAGTTTTATTTATATCTTTTTCAAAATGTTAGTCACTAAAGACATGTTTGACAAAAACGAGGAAGAGAAAAAAATTAAAAAGACCTCAACCCCCAAAGGTAGAAGTGGTACTAAAGAAAACCAGGCGAGTTTTTTTTATATCACGGTTGTAAAGAGGATAAGATGGCTAATATGAGGAAATGTTCTAAATGCGACAAGTAGGGATGGGAAAATATCGATATGGACATCAGTTTTGCTATCACTTTTCTTTTATAATCGATGTATCGATAATTCGATATTTGTTGATATATGTCGATAATTATCGGAAAATTTCGATAATATCGAGTTATCCATACATCGGTGCCATACTAAAAGTAATATTGACTGATGTTTATGCCGATATTTATCGATATATCGATATTTTCCCATCCTTAGCGACAAGTGGTATCATGAGGGGTGCATCGGCTTGTCATCGGATGATATAGATAATTTTGACATTTTGAGTGTCCTGGTGGCTATAAAACAAAGAAATTTGTTGTTAATTTTAAGACTTTAGCTTGAATAATGCATAAATATTAATTATTAATCTCAATTACCAAATATAAATATAATAATATAAAAATCTTTACGGTGATATAAAAAGTCATATGTTGTATTATTAAAATATTAAATTACGGGCACTTAAATTCTGCACCTATGAACGCTGAAATAAGTAGGCCTTGCCGCGAAACAAAAACAATAGTTGAAAGAAGTTACCTGTCAATAGCAACTTATTCAAATAATTAAAATAAAGTCATAGGATATTACACAACATAATATTGTAGGTACTTTGATATGGGACAATTTTGTTTTTTTTATATTCATAAATTTAAAGCCAGTTTTCGCAAGAAGCACATTTTTTAAACCACTGGATTGTTGATTGTATAACTTTGAAAGAAATAAAATAAAATTTTAATTAATCGTGGATTGGCAAGAATATAAATAAATGTATGAAACTCCATTTGAAAAGAGTAAAAACTAGTATTGCGAATTTTATTATAAACAAAAAAACAAGCAAAAAGCATTTGAAAACTTTTATTTTTTACAATGCCTTTACAAAATAATCTACAGGATGTCTCAATATTATAGTATAGGTAGTAAATATGAAATACAACCCCAAACACAAACATGGAAATGTCTCCATATTGAAATATCACTGAAATAAAACAATAAAAATTATGTACGTATTTACAGTTAGTAGTTTATTTTATTTACGACTATAACTAATTAACATAACATAAGGACAAAATTGGGTAGTACAATAATTATTAAATAAGATAAATCTAAACTAATTACAAATTATCATTATATTATTAAACCATTTTTCTTTATATAATTAATATACAGGGTGTTAATACTAAGTTGTAACACCCGAAAATGACAGTTAGAACTCATCGAAACAAACAACTTTTCTTAGTAAAATTTTTTGATTTGGAGCCCCAGTTCAGAGTTATTGGCGTTTTTTTGTTTTTCGGAAAATCGTCATTACTCCCTTTATTTAACGAATATTTAAAAAATACAAATTTTTTCTGCATTTGCTTTCGGTTCTCTAAAACATTTGTATTTAGAATTATTTTCTATTTTATAAAATAACAAAATGGCGACCGATGGTAAATTACAAAACAAGATATTATGAAAGCCACTCGATCAATTTTTGAAAATAAAACATTTATAAAATCCTTAAACTATCTACTATAACATTTATCTGAAACATTTTTTTGATCTGTCCAAAAAAAGTTTTTATTAAAATTGAATTACAAGATTATTTTAACAAATTGCAACAATAATTTAAAACAAACTAGGTTTGCTGCCATTAAACAAGAAAAACAAGAAAAATAAAACAATGAACAATGAAAGAACAAGGAAGGGACTAAATTTGATTTTCAAAATGGCCACCATTCGCAGCAACGCAAACCCGGCAGCGTGTATCTTGTAATTCAATTTGATTAAAAACTTTTTTGGACAGATTGAAAAAAATGTTTCAGGCCAATGTTATAGTAGATAGTTTAAGGATTTTATAAATGTTTTATTTTCAAAAATCGGTCGAGTGGTTTTCAAAATATATTGTTTTGAAATTTTCGATCGGTCGCCATTTTGTTAATTGATTTTTCTAAATACAAATGTTTTAGAGAACCGAAAGCAAATGCTGAAAAAATTTGTATTTTTTAAATATTCCTTAAAATAAGGGAGTAATGACGATTTTCCGAAAAACAAAAAACGCTAATAACTCTGAACTGGGGCCTCCAAATCAAACAATTTTACTAACAAAAGTTGTTTGTTTTGATGAGCTCTAACTGTCATTTTCGGGTGTTACAACTTAGTATTAACATCCTGTATAAACAATTAACACTAAACAACCATATTAACTTGTAATTTACGCACATCGGTATTATTATTTTCAATTCGTTTGTATCGTGGCGTATTATATTATTGAAATTTTTTGTAAGAACCTTATGTTGTAGTTTTTAAATAATACGTTGTATTTTTATTAGTTTCCAATTTGACATTACATTTCACTAACTAAACAAAACATTATTTATATATTATTCAACACTTTTTTGTTTTTATGGCAACGGAATGACAGCGCTTCTCTGTCAGTGCCACCTTACACATTCAATAACAATAATTATTGCAACACAAATAACGTCTACAGTTCGGCTGTCCTGACTAGAGAAATGTCCTCGTTTCAGTAGCAACAATACACATTTTAATTATACTGGTTGTTACCTACCCAACCTATAACGCACCAAAAGCTATGGTGCGGCCGGTAGTTCAGTGGAGAAGGGGGGTGGTTCAATACCGGTAACTAACTTGACCTGAAAAGACGTAACTACAAGAAAATAAATACTTACTTAAATAAAGAGGGCGCCATGTAATTTTTCGAAGTTAATAAAAAAATCGCACAAGCACGAAAATTACAAAACGTGCTTCCGGAACACTTCACTATCGCACTAATGTTTATATAATCTGAAAGAGAACGTTGGAAAGGTACAAATCTAGCAAAAATAATAGTAAACATTAATTGAAGCAGGTCTACGAATAATTTATTATAAGTTTAGAAATTTCAAGCATAAGTTTCAACACAAGAACAAAAATGCAATATACCTAGGCCTGCATATTGCAGAATCGCAAACAAAACGGTGAGTGACGTGACAACAACCGTATCGCGGTCTATATGTCTACCCCGTTTACATATGACGCAGTTCGTCGCTGGCCAACCCGAACGCGGACCTAACAGTCAGATGACGTACGAAGTAGCACACAAACGCGCGAATACGAATCACCAAAAGTGACATACAAGTATATATGCGATCGACGCAAACTGCCTACCCGCAAAATAAATAATAATAACAAATAATTCAAAATATTCCTACAGTTAGTAATAATAGTAAAAAAAATATTATAGTAGGTACCACAGAATGAAATAGTACAAATAATTAAATGCGTGAAAATAAACTACTAAATGCACTAAAAATATGAACTAAGCAAAATATCAGGTAATAAACAACAAAAGTGCGAAAGTTTATAAAGTTTACATCCACTTAGCTTGACTCTCTCCGCTCTCCGCTGTACCCCGGCACCACCAATAGCAGACGAGGTCGCGCTCAAGGTTGGGATGGCTCAGTCTGTTCAGCAGGGCACTAAGGGCTGCAGAAGGGTACCAAGTACCCCAGAATAGTGGACTGGTCCGTCGAGCACGCACACGTGAAAAAAAAAGTTGCGTTGGAGGGTTGATAGGCCGCCGAAAAGTTTATGTTCTGATCCCCAACCGTGGGAAATTTCCGAAAAGAAAAAAAGCACAACACCCACTTGACGGAAAATAAAACCGGAACTTGATCGGATCCCAAACTGGACTTGATTGTGACAAAAAAAAGATCAAGCACGGTAAAATAAACTTTTCTTAAGCTGCCTCAACTTAAGCACGTGTTGACTCAACTAACTGACTTATCCGAATCCCCCAAAAAAAGCGCAGAAGACATACAACCGTACAGGTGGAAAAGAGAAGAAATATATTTAAATTGGCGGGAGCCAATCAGAAGAATAGAAATAAACTACAATAAACTAAAGACAAACATTCACTTTGCAACATTCAAAAAAAGTAACAATTCAAGTACGTTAAAGAAATTCTAAAGATGTGTATTTATTATAAGAATTGTAAGTTGTAATGTAAATAATAAATAAAAGCATTAAAATACGACTGTGTAATTTAAATCAAATAACTTTAACAAACTAAGCTACGCTACGTTGAGAACGCACCTTTACATCGCGCCAGACACTCGCGCGCCTTTCGTTAAACAAAGCTGAACTAACCAAAAATAAACAGACGAACGCAGCTTGAATGTCAAATGTCAAAAACTACATTAAAAAAATACTGATGAAGCTAAATGAATCTAAATTTACTTTAAATAAATAGACAAGGTGAGTATAAAAAAAAAAAAGTGAATAAATAAAAAGTTAATTAATGAATTTAATAATCAAATTACTGTTTTATAGTCCGGACGCCAAATGATAAAATCGGCTTGAACCTGGAAATTGGGTACAACAAATATTTTATGATTGATTCTAGTAGTATTTGATATACTGAATCATAATATGACGGGTGCCAGACGGGTTGCACCCCTGGGCAACTCCGGGAAATTCGAAAAAATCGCCCAAAAAAATTGATTTTTTTGGTTATTTGTCAATAACTACTAAACGGTTAGTTCTACAGTTAAGATTGTCCAGTACATTTTTGTAGAGAACAAAATTTCCAAAAAAGGAAACTTTGAACTGCTCTCTCCGATTAACCGTTTCTGAGATACACGCGTTCAAATTTTGAAACTTGATTTTTTTTTACTTTTTTCATTATTTTTGTGTTTAATGACCTGTAACTTCTAAACAAATTAAAATTTTGATATTCGGTTTCTTTTATTAAATTATGCAAAAAATTCTCTATAAGATAGATTGTATGAAATGTTTCTTAAGCCAAAATTTTAAGATTTTCTTCGAGAGAAACTTGAATTTTTTTACTTTTTTCATAATTTTTACCTTCCGCTTACCTGTAAAGGAAGGTATTGGAATCATGCAAAAAATCGGGTGGTGAATTTTTAGTGGATGAGCACGAATTAGGGTCCTTACAACTCATTTTTGATAGTTTCACGATGATGTCTGTGTGTATGTGTGTGTGTATGTGTGTGTGTGTGTGTGTGTGTGTGTGTGTGTGTGTGTGTGTGTGTGTGTGTGTGTGTGTGTGTGTGTGTGTGTGTGTGTGTGTGTGTGTGTGTGTGTGTGTGTGTGTGTGTGTGTGTGTGTGTGTGTGTGTGTGTGTGTGTGTGTGTGTGTGTGTGTGTGTGTGTGTGTGTGTGTGTGTGTGTGTGTGTGTGTGTGTGTGTGTGTGTGTGTGTGTGTGTGTGTGTGTGTGTGTGTGTGTGTGTGTGTGTGTGTGTGTGTGTGTGTGTGTGTGTGTGTGTGTGTGTGTGTGTGTGTGTGTGTGTGTGTGTGTGTGTGTGTGTGTGTGTGTGTGTGTGTGTGTGTGTGTGTGTGTGTGTGTGTGTGTGTGTGTGTGTGTGTGTGTGTGTGTGTGTGTGTGTGTGTGTGTGTGTGTGTGTGTGTGTGTGTGTGTGTGTGTGTGTGTGTGTGTGTGTGTGTGTGTGTGTGTGTGTGTGTGTGTGTGTGTGTGTGTGTGTGTGTGTGTGTGTGTGTGTGTGTGTGTGTGTGTGTGTGTGTGTGTGTGTGTGTGTGTGTGTGTGTGTGTGTGTGTGTGTGTGTGTGTGTGTGTGTGTGTGTGTGTGTGTGTGTGTGTGTGTGTGTGTGTGTGTGTGTGTGTGTGTGTGTGTGTGTGTGTGTGTGTGTGTGTGTGTGTGTGTGTGTGTGTGTGTGTGTGTGTGTGTGTGTGTGTGTGTGTGTGTGTGTGTGTGTGTGTGTGTGTGTGTGTGTGTGTGTGTGTGTGTGTGTGTGTGTGTGTGTGTGTGTGTGTGTGTGTGTGTGTGTGTGTGTGTGTGTGTGTGTGTGTGTGTGTGTGTGTGTGTGTGTGTGTGTGTGTGTGTGTGTGTGTGTGTGTGTGTGTGTGTGTGTGTGTGTGTGTGTGTGTGTGTGTGTGTGTGTGTGTGTGTGTGTGTGTGTGTGTGTGTGTGTGTGTGTGTGTGTGTGTGTGTGTGTGTGTGTGTGTGTGTGTGTGTGTGTGTGTGTGTGTGTGTGTGTGTGTGTGTGTGTGTGTGTGTGTGTGTGTGTGTGTGTGTGTGTGTGTGTGTGTGTGTGTGTGTGTGTGGTCAAGGGTTGTTAGTCGCATAACTCTAATACGAATTTAAGTTGATTAAACAAAAGAAACTTTTAAAATTCTAAAATTTTACAATTTTCTCTCGGAGAAAATAATTAAATTTCGGATTATTAGAGGCCTTTTAAAAAATATAGTACAATGTATCTTACATAAAAATTGTTTGCAGAATTTAATAAAAGAAACCGGATATCAAAATTTTAATTTGTTTAGAAGTTACAGGTCATTAAACACAAAAATTATGAAAAGAGTAAAAAAAATTCAAGTTTCTCTCAAAGAAAATCTTAAAATTTTGGCTTAACTAAGGCCTTTAAGAAAAATTTCATACAATCTATCTTATAGAGAATTGTTTGCAAAATTAAATAAAAGAAACCGGATATCAAAATTTTAATTTGTTTAGAAGTTACAGGTCATTAAACACAAAAATTATGAAAAAAGTAAAAAAATTCATGTTTCTCTCGAAGAAAATCTTAAAATTTTGGCTTAACTAAGGCTTTCAAAAAAAAATTAAAATAATCTATCTTATAGAGAATTGTTTGCAGAATTTAATAAAAGAAACCAAATATCAAAATTTTAATTTGTTTAGAAGGTACAGGTCATTAAACACAAAAATAATGAAAAAAGTAAAAAAAATTCAAGTTTCAAAATTTGAACGCGTGTATCTCAGAAACGGTTAATCGAAGAGAGCAGTTTAAAGTTTAATTTTTTTGGAAATTTAGTTCTCTACAAAAATGCACCAGACAATCTTAACCTTAGAACTAACCGTTTAGTAGTTATTGGCAAATAACCAAAAAAATCCATTTTTTTGGGCGATTTTTTCGAATTTCCCGGAGTTGCCCAGGGGTGCCAGTCTGGCACCCGTCATATTATGATTCAGTATATCAAATACTACTAGAATCAATCATAAAATATTTGTTGTACCCAACTTCCAGGTTACATGGCTTGGCGACCGGACTATTAGGTTGGAATGTGCAAAGTGGAGCAAAAGTTGAAAGTAGACCGTAACATGGTTATATAAAGTAACAATAAAAATTAATAATATTACAATTTTTTTACACTAAACATTATAAAACTACATTATATTACATAATAACAAGTTTTATTATTTATCTTTATTTAAATTAGCTTTACTTAAGTAAGTAAGTAAGTAAATAGTTTATTGTTACCTTTCGGTGTACAAAATCTTTACAATATTACATTTGCATTTACATTTAAAATGGTAGGTATATTTTTATGTTCAACATTTTTATTTTGTTCTTAAGCCCTGTTCGCACAATGCATCTAGCATGCATCTAGCATGCGCCAAAGAAGAGTCTTTCCATGCATCAAACATGTAGTTGTTGCATGGCCGTTCACACATGAGATGTGTTTGATGCACGTTTGATGCGTGTTTGTAGCATCAAAATAGACTTCTTCTTCCAAGTTTCAAATTAAGTCTCATTGTTAGGTTGGCATTACTGTGGCTACGTTCACTACAAAATTCTTTTGTATTTACCACAAATAAAGAATTTATTTTTAAATACATTGATTAAAAGCACAATGTAATAAATAAATAGGAAAGAACATAAAGGGAAAAAAGGACTGAAGGAAATAGTCTTTAAAAAGACTGGTTTTTATATAATTAGTATAATAATACTAAATAAATTAAGAAAGAAAGGAAATGAATAGATAAATTATACTATGTAGGTTGTGGTTCTTCTAATGACAGTATGACAGCACTCAAATGTCAACGCAATCAATCTGAATTTAGCAACGACTCAACAATTCAGTACTTCTTCTTTCCCAAGAGTCTTTTGATGCACCAAAATAGCGGCGCTTGTAAAACTATTTTGACGCATGGAAAGACTCTTCTTTGGCGCATGCTAGATGCATTGTGCGAACAGGGCTTTATACTGTATACTTTTTTCATCCATTCCGTGTCTGGGTTTCCGTCATGTAAAATTTGTTGTGTTGATTTGCCGTTGTATAATTTTTCGTTGCAGTCTCTTCTTAAATGGTCTATTGTCTCAAAGTCTCGCCCACATATTCTGCATTGTCTGTCGTCGTCTCTCATCCAGTATTTATTTCTTTTTTCTTCGTTTCCTGCTCTATATCTTGCAATTATTTTAACATTTTTGTTGTCTGTTGTCAAGTATCGTGGTTTATTTGTGGCCAATAAGTGGTTGTATCCTGGATTATAAGTTGATTTATTTATCTTTCTCTTCTTATTTGAATTTGAATATCTTGTTCTGTCTGTGTTATTTCGTCCACCATATTATAGCCTGTATTTCTTCGTCTTTCTATATCTGTCGTTGAATGTCCGTTACTTTCATAAAATTTTGCTCGTTTTACTTCCCATTGATTCTTTTCTTGTTTTCTTTCTTCTTTTCTTGATATTTCCACCCAACAGTCATATGCAAGGCTTTTCCATGGTGTCCTTCTTAATTTCTCTTCAAACTTCATTGCTCTTCTTCCTGCTTCTGTCTTCATTTTGAACCGTTTCGTTTCTTTCTCTATTATATACACCGGTGTTTGTGTATCTAGTCCGAGTATCCATCGAACATATTTTGTTTGTATTTTTTCTATTTTGCTTTGCTCTTTCCATACACATATACATATACATTGCTTGCGATTAATTTATCAAACAGTAACATTCTTAATTTAAAGTTATTTTTAAATTTTCTGTGCCCTATGCCCCAAATTTGTGGGAGGGCTATGTTAGCTTTCTTTGTTGTCTGCTTTATATGTTCATTCTCTTCACCGTTCTTGTGAAATGTATACCCCAGATACTTAAAAGTTTTTACCTTTTCTATTTCTTTTCCTTCCCATTGCCATATTTATTTTGCTTCCCTGCCTCTTCCTTTATTAAAAACAACAATCTTGGTTTTTTCTGTCTTTAATACCATATCTTTTTTCTTTAGGGTATACCTTGAGTCTCTTCAATAAGGAATCCATTTCTTGTTTAGTTTTCGCAACAATTGCCAGTGTCCAAAAATTTTTGCTCCCAATTACCATGCCTCCTGTCTGTCCTTTAGCACAGTGAGCTTCGATATCCAACATGTAAATAGAGAAAAGTATAGGACTTAAAGGGCATCCTTGCCTAACTCCGCACGTTGTCCAAAACTCCTCTCCTTCTTCACCGTCTATTTTTACAGAGCTTATGGTTTCAGAGTATATTTCTGCTATTCTCTCTACTAAATTTTCTTCAATGCCAGATCTCGTCAGCATTTCTATCAGCTTTTTCCTATTTACGATGTCGAATGCTGCCTTCAAATCTGCGAATAGTACATATAATTTTCCCTTTTCTTTACTTATCGCCTTCTGTATTGCGTAATTTAATATATAGATGTTGTCGATTGTGCCTCTTCCTTTTCTGAAGCCTGCTTGGTTATCTTGGAGTATGTTTCTCTCTTCTGCTTCTTCGCTTAGTTTTTCCTCTTGTATCATGGCGTATATTTTATATGGCGTGTTTAGGAGGGTTATACCTCTGTAGTTTTTAGTTTCGTCTCTGTCTCCGTTTTTGTGTATTGGATTGATGATACCTTTTCTCCACCTTTGAGGGAAACCTTTTCCATTCCAAACATCATTTATTATTTTTGTGAGTTTGTCGACTATTTCGTTTGTCCCGTATATCCAAGCTTCGTTTTGTATTCCGTCTTCTCCTGCCGCTTTTCGTTTTCTCAGTTTCTGTATTTGTCTTCGTACATCACTTTCTGTTATATGAGTCGTTTGGTTGTGTGCGCTTTGGGTTCCTAATGGTATGATGCATTTTTTGTCACTTCCATTTAACTGAGTCATGAAGTAAGTTCTCCAGGCACTCATTGGTATGTTTTTGCTGGCTGTGATATGTTTTCTCCTTTCTGAGTTAATGTATTGCCAGATATGTTTTATTCGATATATTTCTTATTTTTTCCTCTTCTCTTGTTTGTTCTATCTTCTGCTTTGTTTTGCATAGTTCTCTATATTCTTTTCTCTCTTTTAGAAAGACCTCTTTTCTTACCATGCCTTTTCTCCAGTTATTCTGTAATCTTCGTACTAGCTTTCTTTTGGCTCCACATTCGTTGCCGCACCAATTGCTTTTTCTTATGTAATCTTTCTTTAAATTAGCTTTAAAGAAAGATTACATAAGAAAAAGCAATTGGTGAGACAACGAATGTGGAGCCAAAAGAAAGCTAGTACGAAGATTACAGAATAACTGGAGAAAAATTAGCTTTACTTACTAATTTCAATTTGTCGCTAGCAACAATTTCCTTATATGTTATTTAATGACCACTGCACATCTAACAGTTTTTCATCCCATTTATCATTTTGTTCTACACTAGTACGTAAACAATTAATTATAACATCGTTCAATTTTTCGATTTGTCCATTTGCCCTTGCAGTAGCAACAGCAACTTTGACATGTTGAATTTCGTAATCATTACAAAAATTTTCAAATTCTTTTGAAATAAAACCTGATCCCCGAACAGTAATTAACCGCTGCATGTTACCGTAATGAGCCATAAACTCAAGAAAAATTGAATAGCTTCATTACTATCGGTAGTTATTACTGGTTTTAATACACAATATTTAGAAAAAACCATGGATTAAAGCAATTACAAATTTATTTTCATTTTCAGTACGTTCAAAAGGACCTAAATGATCACAATGACATGTTACAAATGGGGTATCTCCTTTATCTAAGGGATGTAACAAACCTGGTGGTTTTCCTGACATTGGTTTGTAATATAAACAATTTATACATCTGTGTATGTATAACGTAACAAAATTACGCATTTTTGGAAAATAATATGTCTCTTTAATTTTTTGTAAAGTTTTATCGACACCTACATGACATAGTATTTTATGAGTTTCGTTAACAATTTGTTCACGCAAATCTTTTGGAACATAGAGTCTAAATTTCAATCCGCATTTCTTATATACACGGCCACTAATTAATATAAATTTATCATGAGTTTTAGAATCATCGGATTCTAGCTTGTCTCTAATTTGAACTATTTCATCGTCAGTACGCTGTAAAGCTGCAATCCAATCAGTATTCATATTAATACTTAAAACAGGCAAACCAACAAGGTCTACATCTTTAGCTTCTTCAACCGGAAAACGACTGAGAGAATCAGCTACTGTATTCATAGCTCCCGGATGATATTCAATATGATAATTGTATTCAGATAATCGAATAAACCATCGGCCAATTCTAGGATTTAAATCGCGTTTGTTTTCTAGCAATTTAAGACTGTTACAATCTGTTCTAATTATGAATTCAATACCGATTAAATATACACGAAATCTTTCAATCGAACACACAATTGCTAGTGCTTCTATCTCATATGAATGATGTCGTGACTCTTCTGGTGTTGTTTTTCTACTGTAAAAACTAATAGGATGTTATTTTTTATCAGATTGTTCTTGGTAAAGTACACCACTTAAACCAACTTTGCTACCGTCTGTATGTAATTCCGTTTTCGCTTTTGGATTATATACACAAAATTGGACTATCAGCTAACTTTTCTTTTATGGAATTAAATGCATCTTCTTGCTTAACCGTCCATTGAAATTTAACATCTTTTTTTAACAAGTCAGTAATTGGTCGTATAATTATTGAAAAGTTTTTAACAAATCGTCTAAAGTAACTTGCTAAACCAACAAAACTTCTAACTGATTTCACATCTACAGGTTTAGGAAAATTTAAAATACTTTTTAGTTTTGATTCATCACGTTCACTTATTTCAAAACCTAAATAATTTATTGTATTCATAAAAAATTGGCATTTATCGATTCGTAACGTAAGATTTGATTCTCTCAAAACTTGCAAAATTTCTCTAAGATTTACTAAACCTTCAGAAATTGTCTTACTTGGAATGATAATATCATCTAAATAGGCTAAAGCTACATTATATCTCAAATTCTTTAATATAATATTAATTAAACGTTGAAAAACAGAGGGTGCATTGCATAAACCAAATGGCATGCGTTTGAATTGATATGTACCGTCTGGCGTTACAAAACAAGTTTTGGCTTTAGAATTTTCGTCCATCGAGACTTGGTAATAGCCACTTCTAAGATCTAAACTACTAAAATATTTTTTATCATGTAACAAATCTAATTGATCATCTATTTTTGGTAAAGGATAATGGTCTTTAATTGTTATCTTATTTAAAGCTCTATAGTCTATACATAATCTGACGTCACCTGTTTTCTTCCTTACTAGTAAACAAGGACTTGCGAACGGCGAATCAGCATCTTCAACAACATCTGCTTCTTTCAGTTCATTTACGATATCGTTAACTTGATTTCGCTCGGCAAAAGACAGTCTATAAGGTTTATAATACACTACTTTGTCACTATTTAAATTGTTTTTCATTTTAATTTTATCGGTAACACCAAGTTGTTTCATATTTCGCACAATAACATCTTTATACTCATTTATTAAAGTTAATAATTCACTTACGCCGTCGCCAACCAAATCTGTTCTTATTTCCTCAGCTTGGATGTCGTCTTTGTTCACTTCTCTCGACTGTTCTTGTTCTTCTATCTTGACTTCTTCACACAATTCTCCTCGACAAATAACGCTGCCTTTCTTGATGACTAAGTCGGCATCGGAGATGTTAAGAACAGGTACAACCGACGATCCAACTTGATCTGTTTCAAGTACGCATCTAGTGTCACAAGATAATTAATTAGTTACCTGTATGCCACGGCTGCTCACACTGGTAGAGTGGGAGTGGGTAGGTATACGTGAAATAAGTACCAAAATGCACAATCAAATTTAACAACTTATATTGACAAGAATCTCAATAAAGACTAATTGGCCTACACGACCCTAGAGGCTGAACGGCAAATCACAATCTACCTTATGCTAGACACAATATTGTTCCACCAAATCAAATAAACGAATACAATAAAACCAAACAGAATAAATGCTATTGCAAACTGAATGCGCACTGCAAATGTAACTGGGTTACTGAATAATAAACAAAGCCTGCACCAAGGCTGCCTAACTACAAGCCACTTCGCAAGGTTAAATTTTACTTTACAAAACTACCGAAGCTCAAATAAGACCACAGATCACAATCATTAATGGCTGCCTAACACAAACCAACTTCGCATATGAAAGCAAAACCTGAATCTAAGTTTATAAACTACAAGAACAAATGAAAGGTAAACGACGGTAGTGCAGAATCTTCTGCTGAACCCAATTACAAATACGGTAATAAATTAAGCTCTTATCTCTACTTGCTGGGCTTGGAGAGCCAAAATTGAGTGTATTACTTAATAAATAAATGCATAAGACCTGAGTACAGATGCTCCGGTTGTAGGGAGTGGCGTCTGGCTGGAGATGACACCTGATTCTGCGGCCAGCTTGATTTATTTGAACTCTGGCTGTAGATGGTGGTCGAGCATCAGAGTTCTAGGGGCCAGGCAGAATAACTTCCACCGCTGACAGCAGTTCCAGCCGTAGGTCTCGCTCTCCAAGCAGGTTACAACAGCAAGCAAGAGAAGCAAAGCACGCTCAGCAGCAATCACTAGGAACATCAAAGCAGGTGAATAGCAAGCAAGCAATATATAATACTAGCAAATACCGTCCACAGAGGGCTGGCAAAGCTGATGGTAAATCAATAAATATAATACAATAATAAAAGTAAAATTTCAAAGAGCCAATACAATCTACAGAGAAATTGCAAAGCTAAAACATGGCCGCTACCAGTCTCCGAGGACTTGACAGCCAAACTACGTGCGCACAGAACAAAATTGAATGTTGCAAAGCAAACAAGCAAATGGAATAAACACAAAAATAAACAAATTCTTAAAACTAGGTTAAACAGCCGAAGCTGGGTACTTAAATCCACAATGTTTTCCCCCCTTAGTAAACGCTATTTAAGTTAATCTGAGCGAAAACGCCGCCAACCGAACAAAAGGTTTAACATACAAAAAAAAAGAAAGTTATCTACTGGGCGGCGTGGTAGCTCGGCCAAAGCCAAGAGCAAAATCCAAGACTGTACTAAATAATATATTTAGACAAAAAAACAGACAAACGCCAACGCTGAACTTCAGTTAAGCTGAAGTACAGCAGGCCCGGCCCGGCCCCCAACGTTCAACTTCACAACAAACACTAGGAAAACCAAAATACTTTCCTTGAAATAATGCTGTCAAGATGCAAGATGACAAGATGTTCCTCAAAGTAAGCGTTTCTCCGCAATGGATCAAAGTAAACTCCAGCCGTGCTTGTTCAGCCAACGATCTTCCAAAAATAAATTCCACAGTACAAATAGGTCACAAAATGTTGAGAGACAGAACTTCCAAATAAATGGGTAGCCCTAAAAAAGCACAATGTAAAAAAGTTCCCGACAAATTCCAGCCATGTGGTCGGTGCCACATAACCTCAAAACCAGTATCACAGCACAAAAGCCAACGAATTCACCACAATGAATTGGTGCCACAAAACCACCTCAGCAAACCAAAAGAAATATCAAGCAATATTTAGCTTTGGCTGTGGTGCAGTCAAATTTCAGAAATCTCACAATGCGTTCAAAATTCGGGCCCTCTCAGCACCACCCTTACATGACACTTAGATACGCCGGCTGAACAAGAAAGAATTCTCGTTCCGCTGCACTTATATACCTGCCACCCTTCTTAAAACACATGCGCACCTTGACCGGAAGCCGACCCGGTCACATTCCTCCCCGTCGCCTTAAATTTTTGACTGTAACACAGTGAAGACAAAAATTTTCCGTCACGCACAACATATGGTTTGAGTAAGGATACATGCCAAACACCACAGTTCCTACGTGTATTTACATCCTGCAGTTCATACCGCGTGTCTGACAAACGTCGGATGACCTGACATTTAGAGTATTTCGGGGCTAACTTGCTAGCAAAGTAGTTTGCAGCATCAGATAAAAATTTAGTGCGTTTCAGAACTAGGTCACCAACTTGAAAAGTTACTTCCCGTCGTCGCAAATTGTATCTCTGAGCATTTTTCGCAAAAGCATCCTTTAGTTTGCGGCTAACAATGTCACGAACACGATCCAACTCCCTAACTCGATCGGCATACAGCTCACGATTCTCAAATTCTACTTCATCTGCAGCCAAACAGGGTCCCGTCGAGCGTCCTTTGGCGCTGAGTTCTCGGCCAAAGTGCAGGAATGCCGGTGAAAATCCTGTAACCTCATGCACGGCAGTGTTTATAGCGAATTGCAGCTGCGGCAACTGCTCATCACATTCCCGCTGAGAATCTTGCAGATAGGAAGAAATCAAGGTACCAATGACGCGATTAGTTCGTTCCGTAGGGTTTGCAGAGGGATGATAGTTTGGGGTGTACTGCACTTTTATATTATAAGAAGAACACAAAGATTTGAAATCCTTTGACACATACTGTGTACCATTATCACAAACAAGATACTCCGGAATTCCTTGAGGTAAAAGAACACGCTCCTCAAATATTTTACCAATAACCTTGCTTTGCGCGGTGCGAATAGGAAAGATCCAAGTGAATTTTGTGAACATGTCACAGACTAAAAAAATGAAAGGCCGACTCACCGTTCTCTTGCCCAAAAGCCCAGCCGGGGGTCGCTGCTCCACCTTCTGTAGTTGGCATACCTCGCAACTCTTGACGTAATGCTTCACGTCATTATGCAGCTTCGGCCAGTAATACCGCTGAGCAAGCCGTCGTTCAGTTTTGAAGATACCGAAATGTCCAGCCATCGGGTTGTCATGAGTCTCCTGAAGCACATTTTCCAAGGATCCTCCTCGGAATGTGGATTAACCAACCGGCATTGCTTGAATATCGCCCCATCAACTACCTTCCATTTAGGAAACTGGGTTGGTGCCTGCAAAATGCGCGAGCGCAGATCACAATACTGCTGATCCAAATCCTCAGCTTGAAAAGCCAGCAGGCTCACGCCACGAGACAAAGCATCAGGCACAACATGTGAAATTCCCTTACGATGCACAACTTCAAAGTCATAGGACTGTAGCAGCAAAATCCACCGAGCCAATCTACCTTTCGGTTCCTTCATCCGGTTCAAAAGAGTAAGAGCACTGTGATCAGTAATAACCGTAAATCGCGAGCCCTCCACGTATCCTCGAAATTTCTTCTCTACAGCCCAAACTACTGCTAAAATTTCGAGTTCCGAAACAGAATAGTTCCTTTCACACGGAGTTAAAGCACGACTGGCATAAGCCACAACGGTTTCGCCCTGCTCCGTTTCTTGCGTCAAAACGGCCCCCAAAGCCTCCAAACTGGCATCAGTCTGAATAGTGAAAGGCCGAGAAAAATCAGGAAAGGACATAACTGGAGCCCTACTTAAACACTGCTTCAGCTCTGAAAAAGCTGCAGCCGTCTTTTCAGTCCACTCAAAAGGAACTGACTTTTTATTCAAACGAGTAAGTGGCAAAATCAAAGTGGAGAAATGAGGAATGAACCGCCGATACCAGCTAGCAAGTCCGATGAACCGACGTACTTCTTTGACTTTTGTAGGCACTGCAAAGTTCTGAATGGCGTCAACTTTCTCCGGATCCACCCGTAATCCCTGTGCATCCACAATGTAGCCCAAATAATGCAGCTCGCGACGCATAAAGAAACATTTTTCCCTATTGAGCGTGAGATTGGCGTCCTCTAGCTTCTGCATAACCTTTCGCAGCACGGCAAGATGAGTTTCAAAATCAGGTGTACAAAGAATTAAATCATCTAAATACGCGAAACAATGCTTCTGCAGCAGCGGATCATGGGCCAACAACAAATCGATAAGGCGCTGCATTTTTGCTGGAGAGTTGATTAAGCCAAAGGGAGTAGTCACAAAATGATACAACCCCTTCCCCGGAACCGTAAAGGCCGTATATTCGCGGCTATCCTTGTCTAGTGGAATCTGCCAAAAAGCACTCTTTAAATCAAGACTGGATAAATACTTGGCACCCCCCAAGCGATCCAAGATCGAATTCATGTACGGAAGTGGATAAGCGTCCGGCTTAACCACCTGGTTAAATTTCCTGTAATCAATGCACAGCCAGTATTGATTCTTGCCCTTAGGTACAACCACTATCGGCGATGACCAAGCACTCGTCGAAGGTTCGACCACGTTTAGCCGCAGCATTTCGTCCAACTCCTCATGTATAAACTTCTCAATATGTGGTGAGACAGGGTAGTATCGCTGTTTGATTGGGCGTGTTCCGGCTTCCACTTCTACAGTGTGTGTGAGTAGTGTAGTACGCCCCAATTCTGCAGTGTTTTTAGCAAAGAAATTTTCAACTACCATGGTGAGAGCCCGCGACTGTGCGTCCGTAAGATTGGAAGGATTTGCGGAAGTGCAAGCAACAGTAGAAACAGAATTAGAAAAATAATAAGTGTTGTGGACAAAGTCGGTCATAATATTGAATTGCTGCAAAAAATCAATGCCTAAGATCAGCTCAGAGGCCAAGGATTCCACTACATACGTCTCAATCAGGTGGGTGATATGCTGAACAGAAAATTCCAACTGTACAGAGCCAATTATTGAGCATTGAGCCCCATTAGCAGTAGTAATACAGTCTCGAGAAGGGTGTATAGACAGAGAAAGGTGCTTAAAACGATTGATGACAGCAGGAGTGACCAGTGTGATCGATGAGCCAGAATCGACTAAGCCCAACAGCTTGGCAGACCCAACTTCCACCTCAAGATACGGTCGAGGGTCATTTGGGTGAGTAGCCAAGGAAAAGAAAACCGGAGAGCTGCTCTTCATAAAATCCTGGACACGAGCTGTCCACTTCCTCCACTCTTCATCAGCCAATTGAGTTGCTTTAGGAGAAAAGACGCGATCTTGACAACCCTTTACTGACCGCGTCTGGCGTTTCCCGAACACCGATCACAATTGGATTTAATGACGCGCGGTTTACCGCACCCAAAACAAAATATATTCCGAGCTGCCGAGCATCCTCTGAATTGGTGTCCTGGTTTGCCACAATTCCAGCAGCCGCTGACTATAGTTCGATCACCTGACCGCATCGCAGGCTTAGCACGACTTTCCTCCTCCTCAGCTGATGCTTTCACAGTCTCTATAGCTGCCGATTTCTCCGAAGCACGTGCTTGTTCTAGTTTCTGGCATAACCTATGAAGCTGTTCGAGAGTACTAACCTCCACCGTGGCCAAATGCCGACAATAATAAGCATCCAGATTATTTTGAACCGTAGCCAAAATTTCCTCAGCTGATGGCGCAACAGTTAACCGCGAAAACAATAGCTGCATTTCCGTAATAAAATCAGAAGGCGACTCGAACGCCTTCTGCTTGCGCTGTAATATAAATTGCTTCGCTTTCAAATCATAATTGATCGGCAGATACCGCTCCTTCAACTTCAGTACCAGTTGCTTCCAATTGTGAATAGAATCACGCTTGGCTCTAAACCACGCTAAAGCCCCATCCGTGAACAAATCCGTAGCGTCGTGATACAAATCCTCAGCAGTTGCGCCGCGCGATAGTCTCAATTCTTCTATTCGTTGTAAGAAATCGACTAGCTCAGTTTTTCCATTGAAAGTGAGGTTCCATTTGTGCACCGGCACAAATCTGGCAGTTGACGTGTCTGCCGACGCATTAGTAGCCGAGCTGACATTCGCTACACCCGGGAAAGCAGATTTCCTGGTCAAAAGCTTATCCAATTCATAAATGGCCTTCAAAAGCTCATCGCGTTTCGCTATCACTCCAGCATCGCTAAGTCGCGTAGTTCGTCGGAGCAGATGGCCCAACCGATTATCTATAGCCGTAATTTCAGACTCAAACGTCCATGCTGCCGACATAATCAAATCTTTCAGCTCTTCATGTTTAGCTTTGCACGTTTGAAGTTCTCCTGCCTGATTTACTGTCAACGGTACTTCTTCTGTGTCTTGTAGTGCCTTAAGCCGCGCTATAGCCTGGCGAGTCGTATAATCTTTGCGCTGATCACATTTCAGCAGTAGTTCGTAATAATGTTCATCGCGTGTCAAACCGATGAACGCCATTATAGCACAAAAAAAGAAGAAAAACAACCAGAGATTCTTGTCACAAGTATTTCACGTATACCACACTACCAGAGCAGGCCCCACGTTTGGGCGTCAAATTTATGTCACAAGATAATTAATTAGTTACCTGTATGCCACGGCTGCTCACACTGGTAGAGTGGGAGTGGGTAGGTATACGTGAAATAAGTATCAAAATGCACAATCAAATTTAACAACTTATATTGACAAGAATCTCAATAAAGACTAATTGGCCTACACGACCCTAGCCGCTGAACGGCAAATCACAATCTACCTTATGCTAGACACAATATTGTTCCACCAAATCAAATAAACGAATACAATAAAACCAAACAGAATAAATGCTATTGCAAACTGAATGCGCACTGCAAATGTAACTGGGTTACTGAATAATAAACAAAGCCTGCACCAAGGCTGCCTAACTACAAGCCACTTCGCAAGGTTAAACTTTACTTTACAAAACTACCGAAGCTCAAATAAGACCACAGATCACAATCATTAATGGCTGCCTAACACAAACCAACTTCGCATATGAAAGCAAAACCTGAATCTAAGTTTATAAACTACAAGAACAAATGAAAGGTAAACGACGGTAGTGCAGAATCTTCTGCTGAACCCAATTACAAATACGGTAATAAATTAAGCTCTTATCTCTACTTGCTGGGCTTGGAGAGCCAAAATTGAGTGTATTACTTAATAAATAAATGCATAAGACCTGAGTACAGATGCTCCGGTTGTAGGGAGTGGCGTCTGGCTGGAGATGACACCTGATTCTGCGGCCAGCTTGATTTATTTGAACTCTGGCTGTAGATGGTGGTCGAGCATCAGAGTTCTAGGGGCCAGGCAGAATAACTTCCACCGCTGACAGCAGTTCCAGCCGTAGGTCTCGCTCTCCAAGCAGGTTACAACAGCAAGCAAGAGAAGCAAAGCACGCTCAGCAGCAATCACTAGGAACATCAAAGCAGGTGAATAGCAAGCAAGCAATATATAATACTAGCAAATACCGTCCACAGAGGGCTGGCAAAGCTGATGGTAAATCAATAAATATAATACAATAATAAAAGTAAAATTTCAAAGAGCCAATACAATCTACAGAGAAATTGCAAAGCTAAAACATGGCCGCTACCAGTCTCCGAGGACTTGACAGCCAAACTACGTGCGCACAGAACAAAATTGAATGTTGCAAAGCAAACAAGCAAGTGGAATAAACACACAAATAAACAAATTCTTAAAACTAGGTTAAACAGCCGAAGCTGGGTACTTAAATCCACAATGTTTTCCCCCCTTAGTAAACGCTATTTAAGTTAATCTGAGCGAAAACGCCGCCAACCGAACAAAAGGTTTAACATACAAAAAAAAAGAAAGTTATCTACTGGGCGGCGTGGTAGCTCGGCCAAAGCCAAGAGCAAAATCCAAGACTGTACTAAATAATATATTTAGACAAAAAAAACAGACAAACGCCAACGCTGAACTTCAGTTAAGCTGAAGTACAGCAGGCCCGGCCCTCACAACGATGCAAGATGACAAGATGTTCCTCAAAGTAAGCGTTTCTCCGCAATGGATCAAAGTAAACTCCAGCCGTGCTTGTTCAGCCAACGATCTTCCAAAAATAAATTCCACAGTACAAATAGGTCACAAAATGTTGAGAGACAGAACTTCCAAATAAATGGGTAGCCCTAAAAAAGCACAATGTAAAAAAGTTCCCGACAAATTCCAGCCATGTGGTCGGTGCCACATAACCTCAAAACCAGTATCACAGCACAAAAGCCAACGAATTCACCACAATGAATTGGTGCCACAAAACCACCTCAGCAAACCAAAAGAAATATCAAGCAATACTTAGCTTTGGCTGTGGTGCAGTCAAATTTCAGGAATCTCACAATGCGTTCAAAATTCGGCCCCTCTCAGCACCACCCTTACATGACACTTAGATACGCCGGCTGAACAAGAAAGAATTCTCGTTCCGCTGCACTTATATACCTGCCACCCTTCTTAAAACACATGCGCACCTTGACCGGAAGCCGACCCGGTCACACTAGGTATAGCATGACCAGATCCACGTATACCACCTTCAACACATAGTTCAGCATTAGTAATATCGCAACTTACAGATATGTGTCCCACGAAATTCTTAGCGATTGTTGTATTCTCTTCAACACGTAGTTCTGTTTTTTCTAATTGTTGTTCATTATTTGGTAATTCAGTATCACATTCTACAATTAACTTGTCATGCTTGCTTATTATTATAACATGAGATTGTTCTGTGTAGGGATGACCAACAATTACGGGAACCTTTTGACACTCGTTGGGTACAACATGGATTTTTACTTTTGCAGGAACTTGATCTATAGTTAGATTTGCAGTAAACAAACCAATTGGACGGACTATTCCATTTCCGTAACCGATTAAAGGTTCTGGTTTGCATTCAAACTATGAAAAATGCAATTCTTGGGCATTCACGAATCGTAACACAACTACTGCCTAAATCAATGTAACATTTAATTGCTTTATTGTTTAGGAAAGCATCTTTAAAATATTTTGAATGAGTATCTCGCTTATTAATATTCAATACAGCATTTTTATTTGTAATATTTTGTGTTGTACTACTCACTGTTGCATTCATCTGAGATTGTGCCTTATCCTTCTTCTGTGGACAATCTCGTGCGTAGTGACCTTTCGCACCACATTTAAAACATGTAACGGTAGGTTTTTCTTTGACATTACAATTAGATTGATTTTCTATCTTCGTTTTGTCACTTGATTGTTGATTTTTCTGGACATTATTGAAGCGATTTTTGTTCATGTCAGGAGAAATAAATCTGGAACCAGCTTTAAACTCTGGTAATAATTCTGATAACTTTGTATATCTTGATAACGGACATAGATAATCTCGAAATCTAGAACTGTTTAAACCATGCACGAGCCACTCAATTGTTTCTGACTCTGACATGCTACATTTATTACATTTAGCAAGCTTTTCAAAATACTATTCAACAATATTTTGATTCGGTCTCCATTTATAACTTTGAGCATCTAAACATAAACTTACATGGTTCGTTTTAACAGAAAAAGTTTCAATTATAAGTGCACGCCAATCTAACCAACTCTTTCCATCAATTGGTAGACTATCGCGCCAAGTTCTAGCAACTCCTATCATTCTAGACAACGCAAAATGCTTCATAGCAACTTCATCCCAATTGTATAATTCGCCAAATTCTTCCATTTTATTGATCCATGTTTCAACACTGATATTTTCTTTAACGGGATCAACTTCTGGTAACACGTCATGCATATTTTGAAAATGTCGTGTTCTATCCACATTGTTACCATTAGTTTCATTTACGTCCTGCATGATGTTTTCGTTTGAATACTCGTCTTGCAGATTTCCCTCGCAAGTGACCAGAAACAACATTTGACACAAAGTCCCCTGCTTCAGACACTACGTGCGATAAACCTTTTAATTACTATATTATATATCCACGAATAACACTCGGTACGTTTTAAAGTTATATCCCACTTCTGATATTGTTGTAGTTTTTAAATAATACGTTGTATTTTTATTAGTTTCCAATTTGACATTACATTTTTTTTACTAACTAAACAAAAAAACATTATTTATATTATTATTCAATACTTTTTTTGTTTTTATGGCAACGGAATGACAGCGCTTCTCTGTCAGTGCCACCTTACACATCAATAACAATAATTATTGCAAAACAAATAACGTCTACAAACATTTATTGATTACAACTTACAGACAATTTATTTTTTCGGTGATTGACATTAAATGTGCTGTTTTTCTGACAGCAGACAGTCAACAAAGTGTCACTTTTGCTGCCTAGGCAGCAAAAATAGTAAAAAAGCCTAGACAGCAAAAGTAATTGTTACTATGGTGAATCAACAAATTTGACATTTATAAAATTCATCACATACCTAACCTATTTTGGCTTAAGTTAAAGCTTTGTTTGTAATATTATTTTATTTTGTTAATCATAAAAATAAAATAATAATTCTGACGCGAGCTTCAAGGCGTGATTTTTCAAATATTCCGCCAAGTTTATCAGCGCATGTCTACATGCAGTGCGCAGTAGTTCAGACTGAGATTATAGGCTACGCATGCGTATTGTACTCTGAGTTTTGCAATGTTGATGATTGTTAGTTGTACTTGTACAGTATTGTTCAGAAATAATGCCCAGACTCCCTACTCCAGTGCTGACGATTTATGAAAAATTCGAAATACGTCTGCAGTCGTTGATGAACAGAGGCAGAAGATACAAAGCAAAAGATAGCTATATTCCCAATTTTCTCGGAAAAACAACATTAGCTACGGTAAACAGAGGCTTCAGATTTTGAAATATTTTGTAAATTAGGATTCACTACTTTCGATGATACCTCGGATAGATACTTTCTTATTGAATCACTTGTAATGTCAAAATTCTGCATTAAAATTAGAACTCATTAATTCATATCTATTTATTTATAAAACATATATTGTAGTGAAGTAACTCAAATAAAATTAGTAGATCATGAAATTATGTGTTAAGAATTATCATAAAAAAATAATTAAACGATGCTTTTTATATTTACATATATCTATTTCTAAACTTTGTAATACAAAGACAATAATAGGTAAATTAATAATAAAACATATTTAAGAATAATGTAATTTAATTACATTATAACGATATATTTTAATAGATCTTATATTCAAATAAATAAATAAATATTACAAAAAATGGTCGTCAGAAGTAAAAATATTTATGATCAGTTGCACTGCTTCCACTTAAATTTTAAATGGAGACGATGCAAATAGCCATTAATGAATTATTTTCTTGACTTCCAAAATTAATTTAAGATATTATGAAATTTGAATTTACCATAATAGTATTTATAGAAAACGTTCCAAAAAAGTTAGTAATTTTTCGCGACTTTTTAGACAATGATTACGCGAGCTACACCAAGTTAAAATTTATTTTATACTTAAACATAAAAGGTCAAAAATATTTCTCCAGCTTGAATTAGATTTGTTAATTTAATCAGATTAAAACTGAAACAAAAATCTAAACATTTTTATTTCTTACGTTATAGGTTACAGTTTAACTCTCTGGTTCAAAATTCATTTCGAATAAAAATTCACTATTCGTTATTAAAATTTAAAAGCGGAAAATTATGGAGTAAAAAATAAGATTCTCTGCATTCGATGTAAGTTTATCTTTTTTTTTGGTGCCATAAGGGTGCAGTATATTCGATTATTCGCCAGACAATCATACATTATATTCGTTATTCGGCACATTTACTATTCGTTATAATATCTCTAATAATAATTAAAAATAAATAAAAATAATCTAAATCATATATTTTGGAATCCTGCATAAAGCGGGAGGAAAAGTATTTTTTCTCTCTAGGGAGGAAAAGATAAAGTGGATTTCCGCATAAGGCGAGAGAAAAAGTACTTTTCCTTCCTAAGGAGAAAAAATAAAGTGGATACCCGCATAAAGCGGGAGGAAAACTACTTTTACTGCCCAGGGAGGAATATTACTGACCGGTCAGAAATACCTCACTTTCGTCCCTAATAATAGGGACGAAAGGTGGCGTTTTCGGTGCAGGCTTGGTGCAGGTATTGAAAAAATTAATTTATTGAATTAGATTTGTTAATTAAATCAGATTAAAACTGAAACAAAAATCTAAACATTTTTATTTCTTACATTGTAGGTTACAGTTGTTTAACTCTCTGGTTCAAAATTCATTTGGATTTCATACACTTGACGAAATTCTAAGTCAAGGTATTTTCTTGCCTCTCAGGTAAAGAGGATACTTCTAAATTTGGTTCTATTTTCTTGGAATAGAAGCAATATACCTTTCCTTTGCTACTTATCTCTCATCACTCTCACTCAATCGAACGTATATCGAATTTTTCATAAATCGTCAGCACTAGAGTAGGGAGTCTGGGCATTATTTCTGAACATTACTGTACATACCCTGCTTAGATTTAAAAACAAATGTAATAATTTAAATCTGAATGTAGGTTCCTACACTAAAAAACTGGTTGTGTTAGGGTGTCCAGATTTGACGGAATTTATTTTCAGAGATCGTCTAATGTATAAAAGTGATTTTTATTAAAATTAGTGTGTAGATAAGCGATTTAACGTTTTTCTTATAGTAAGTAAGTAATATGTAATAACGGATCCATTAATTTTTATTAAATTGACTGATACAGTGCATACTGATGCAAATTAAGTAAATTTAAATTATTTTATCCCATAAATAATAATTCTTTGTTCTATACGGGTGTCTCTGTACTTCGGGAAAAAAATTAGAGGGTATATACTGTAAGACGTACTGATCATGGAACAAAAAGAATTTTTTTTTAAATTCGCAAAATTAAGAGTGGTTTATTTGAAATGAACATTTTTAGAACCACTGAAACAGTGTACTTTATTAAAAGAAACATAATTTTTAATTACACAACATCAGACATTTATTTGGCGTTGTGTAAACAATTACTACTTGTATTATTAGTAGATTTAAATAAAGTAATTAAAAATAGCTATCAACCAGTGGCTAACAAAATGTTTCCTTTAAATACCATGCAAATTATTTTGTGAATTTTAAAAAAATTCTTTTTGTTCCATGATCAGTACGTCTTATAGTATATACCCTTTAATTTTTTTCCCGAAGTACAGACTACAGAGACACCCTGTATAAGGCTGAGTCATATAAATAAAAGAAAGTTTAGACACAAACATAAATTAGACAAGAAATAAACAAATTTACAAACAAATATAAAGAAATAAAGATATAAACACCTAGAAATAAAATGTATTGATGTTATTATGATTTCATTTATTTATTTTACTTAAAATAAATTTTTATTTATATGGAATTCGGTGATCTGATTGTCAATAAACGTTTCTTTAAGATAGGTTTGATCGATTTAATAAAGTTTCTGCACATCGATTCATGTGTTGTTCTAATGTTTGTGAATGAGTATGAAGAACGTGTAACGTAGGATGAAGTCTCTGCAAGAAGGACGCGTATACATATGCGCACTGGCACACCATACAATACTAACACCACGGTTAGAGCCAAAATTTTGACTTATACTCTTTTTACCAAGCACCCTATGTTGTAAAGTTATTGCCCAAGCAGACAATCATCGACGTGTCGATGGCCCTCGTCAGGGAGACGTATAATAGACGTGAATTTATCGACGCTTAGGTTAATGAGCCGTCGATTCGTCAACATCAATATATCGACGTTACAAAAACGATCCAGAAACGTTAATATTTCTATTTCGATGAACGGACGTCATATAAACGTCACACAAACATTGTTGTTTTTCATGTTATTACGAATTTTAGTTATTTTACAAAAACTGTCTTGAATATAAACTTATTGATTATTACGATGTATTGTGGCTGATCTTGTCGCCTCAGATCAACATTACCTATTATTTTGTAGTTGATTTTTTTAAAATCGCTATTTACGAAAGAAGGAAACGAAGGTAGTTACCTCACGTTTGTGAAATTTTAGCACAAGGCGTACCCGATTTCTGTAAACACATAAATAAGGTATCTACCGAAATTCATTTATGAACTGATAATAATATCAACTTTCTGTTTTTTTTATTAAATTCTATGGAAATTTTTCTATAAGATACATTATTTTAAAACTTTTTAGTGCGTTCATTAAGCCTTTTTTTGTATATTTTGTGTTTAATGAACTGTAACTTCTGAACGAATAAAAATATTGACTTCCGGTTTGTTTTATTAAATTCTACAAACATTTCTCTATAAGATAAATATTTAAAAAAGTTTTGAGCGCGTTTGTTAAGCCAAAATATAAAACTTTTTTCCGGTACGAAGTTAAGAATTTTTATTTATTTATTATGTTTAATGAACTTTAACTTCTAAATGAATAAAAATATCCACTTCCTGTTTCTTTTATTACATTCTACGAACATTTCTCTATAAGATACAACATTTTCAAAAGTTTTTGGGCGTTCGTTTAATTAATTTTTTCCCCGAGAGAGAGTTGCATTTTTTTAAACTCTTCGTATTATTTATTGTGTTTATTGAATTGTAACTTCTGAACAGATAAACATACCGACTTCCGGTTTACTTTATGAAATTCTACATAATTTTTCTATAAGATACACATTATTTTAAAAACTTTTTAGAGTATTCATTAAGCCAAAATATTAAAAAATTTTGCGGGAGAAATTTTTAAATTTTTCATAATTATTGTGTTTTATGAACTGTAAGTTCTAAACGGATAAAAATATATTTTCAATAAATTATTCAACAATTCTAGAATAACCTTCTATATGCTATTTTATTCGATTAGAAGTTACCGTTCATTAAACACAATAAATAAAAAAAAATTAAAAAATTCTCAACTTTGTCTGGGAGAAAAGTTTATTATTTTGGCTTAACAAACTTTTTAAATGTTGTATCTTATAATATTCGTAGAATGTAATGAAAGAAACCGGAAGTCTATATTTTTATCCGTTTAGAAGTTACAGTTCATTAAACTCAAATACAAAAAAGGTAAAATTTCTCCGAAGAAAATTTTATATTTTGGCTTAATGAACACACTAAAAAGTTTTTAAAATAATGTACCTGTCGAGACGGCCCTGTCCTCAGCAGCTGAGTGTTGTGGCCACGGTACCACCAGCGCGATCTACCGATCGTCATTTTAGTTTTAAGTTATTATTAGGAACTTTTTTGCATCTTAGTTACTTTTGTTAGTGTCAAATTAATTAGTAAAATTTCTTTATTCTTGGCAGTTTATCTCAAACTCTTGCCAGTAACGGTCTTATACCGCATGTATTGCCTCTTATGGCCACGCTTTTTCCAAAGATTATAATTTAACATATTTACGCTTTACAACTACTCAGTGCATCGTAGTTTGTTAAACGTTTAACCGCTTAAAAAGGATTTTTAAATTTTCAACACCACATGGTTTTTTATTGTTGGATGTATACAGATGTATCATTGTTCCATTGTTGCTAAGTATATTTTATCTTATGTCAGTCTGCTTTATCGTAAGTACGATCCTATTATTACTATTATTTGTATCACTGCATCACATAATTTAAGCTATTACGTATATTTAATTACATTCAATTTGTTGCTCTGTAATATTTTCTGCTTGATTAATTATTTATTGCTTAGTATTTTTCGCTGTAGTTATTTTTGCAAGTATTTTTGGAATATTTATTTTGCTATATTTAAGTTTAATGCGTTGGGTTTATGTGTTGTACTCTGATTTAATTTATTTCATTATTAAATTGTATAAGTACTGTGTTTGCGATATCACTTCAATTCCTACACCATTCTGCATAGTTTATTTAGCCCTTCTGGCACTACACTTGTATAGTTTGCTATTCTGCTACACTTTTCAGTATTTAGTTCAAACACTTTTGACACTACACTTGTTTAATTTTTTATATAACTACACACTTGCACTTTTCATTTATTCAGCGCCACTCTGTTTAATTCTAACTCGCATTGTTGCTTTATTTCTAACTCTTTGTTGCGTAGGGCGTCAACTTATTAGATTTACGCATTTCCTTAAACTTATTTGTGGGCCTATTACCTGTTTCTTCCCATATTCCGTCATCAAAGAGCGACATTGTTGTGTTAAGTCTCTCAGAACAGCTCCTGAGAGTGAAGAGTGTCCATCCTTTTCCCGTCCATTGTTGCACTATTCTAGCATTCTATTTTTTCACGCTACAAGTGGTGTTTCGGCACGCACTTTATTTTACTTTTATAATTTCGCATTTTTCTTACTCGCTAAACGATTTCTCGGTCGAACAGTACCTTACGGAAAAAAATTCATAGAATTTAATAAAAAAAAAACCGGAAGTTGTTATTATTATCAGTTAATATACGTAGAATTTCATAAAAGAAAGTTAGAAGTTACAGTTCATTAAACACAATAAATTTAAAAAATTAAAAATTTCTCAACTTTGTCCCGGAAAAAAGTTTAATATTTTGACTTAACTAACGCTCTTAAAACTTTTTGAAATGTTGTGGCTTATAGAGAATTGTTTGTTGAATTTAATAAATGAAACCAGAAGTGGATATTTTTATTCGTTCAGAAGTTACAGTTCATTAAACACAAAATATACAAAAAAGGTAAAATTTCTCGCAAGAAAAATTTATATTTTGGCTTAAGGAGGTTCCCTAGACATGCAGTGGCCTACTCAGATATCAGCCTTTAATTAATAAAAATATTTTTATTAATGTAAAACAAAATTCGGTCAACGGGTATTAGTTGATTGCAATTCGTTCAGTTGCGGTGATATATTTTTACAATAATTTCTAATTCACTAATCAAAAAATGCTTGAAGATTTTTTTTCAATCGACAATATTGTTACAACTATGTGGTCAACCTTCTTCAAATTTTGGGTAATTGATGTCCGTGCTTGCATACGTTTATATACCAAAAATTAAGTAAATAGAACATTTCTAACATCGTTTTATTTAATCAATTAATGGAAAGCCATAAGAGCCCATGTAAAATATTAAAATTTAACAATTAATTTCGTTCAAACTACGTTGTCAAAAATTTCCAAAAAATTCAGGTATCATTTTTATGACACAGACAACATAAATTCAAAGTTTGGTTGCATTAGAACATTTTTTTAAATGTCTGGGGAACCTCCTTAATGAAAGCACTAAAAAAAATTAAAATAATGTACCTTATAGAAAAATTTTCATAGAATTTAATTTTAAAAAAATCTGACGTGGACACCCCATGACTTCCTTTTACGCCTATTAAACTGTTCATACTTTTCTTAATAACTAAAATGTAGAATAATATTTAAAAATCTGACGTAGCCACCACAAGACCTTCCGCCATACCTAATTTATTCTTTTAACTTATTATACAAATATATTAATATACAGGTTGGTGGAGGTGAAATGCGAACATAGGGAAATATATATGACAATGGACTTATCATGCTAGGCATCTTGATTTACGTGGAATAAGTACTGTCAATGTCAAAGTAGCTGTCATATTATTGAAATTTTTATTTTCATTAAAATATTTTGTTTGCATAATAATGTATGTGTACGAGCTGAACGAGAAAGTTTACATGCACTTTTATATTTTATTATTATTTCTGTTATTGATTACTCTTTTTGCCACACAAATTCACATTACTTCGTTTTGTGACACTACTACAAAATATATCAAGATACTGGCATCAAAGTTCGATTGTCATGTATGTTCCCTATGTTCGCACCTCCACCAACCTGTATAAGTACTACTACTTGGTACTGCTACTATACTCACAAATATATTTTAGTCATTTAGAAGAAGATATAAAGCATATTTGACTATTGTCACTGTCATGTCATAATCATTTAAATTTTACGTAGTAACAAAAAATCTGCTGTGTCCACCACAGTACTTCCCCGATTATAAGTTTTAATAACTTACTTTCGTAACGCCGTTAATTTTATGCTTTATTCTGCAAAATTTAAATAAATTTATCATTTTTCCCCAAACTATTTAAGTTGATACCAACTTCGGCATAATTTAAATACCATAAAAAATCTGATACTTATTCACTAAAAACTCACACTCGAAAATTTTAACCCGTCACAATACCTTATAGCCTTATAGAATATAATGCGGAAAGTAAAAACAACTGACCATTGTTTAAATATTGTTATTGATTCTTCGACTAATATTTTTTTCCAGAAAACTTTAATTTGATAATACACTTGAACAAATTTGAATAATTTTTTGAGAAACAATAATTGATTATCGCATAAATGTCATTTTTTACATTTTTACTAAACTTATCTCGTTATCTCCCCGAGAGCTTTAAATTGACACCAAACTCGGTATAATATGAATAATGTATGATAAAAAAATTGACGATCAGTTAAAGCTTTAATTTGATACCGCACACGATAGTATTTTAATAAAAATAAAATAAGATGTTTATAAAGTTGGTACCACTGGTTGAATAAAAAAATTTGAGTAATTTTTTGAGAAACAATTGAAAATCGTATTAATGTCATTTTTTACATTTTTAAAAAACTTATCTCTCTGAGCGATTCAAATTGACACCAATAATTTGAATAATTTATTAAAAAAAAAACAATTGACGATCATTTAAATGTTATTTTTGTTTTTCTACTAGAATAATTTTCCCAAGACCTTTAATTTGATACCACACACGATAGTATTTTGATAAAAATAAAAAAGTTTTGTTTATAAAGTTGGTACCACTGGTTGAATAAAGCTCATTAACGAACTTGAAGTCAGATTTTGGCTCAAGATCTTAAATATAAAATTTCAGTCCAAAATTCCAACGCGTTTTTAAGTTATCCAACATCCAGACAGACTAACAGACCGACAGACCGACTTTTTTTAAAATTATGTTTTTTGGGTTCAGTAGGGTCTGAAACGTGAAGATTCACCAAAATCTCGAACTGTCAAAAAATCACGATTACAATACTTCCCTCTATTACATAGATCGGAGAAGTAAAAATGTTAATCGATCATGGACTACAAGATACCGAAATACTAAATTATAAATATATACTTTAATTATTCTTAAATGATAGCAGATACAAAAATATTTATAAAATACCGATTGTAGGTAATAATCACATAATCTTTCATTTAAAATAAAAAAAATTGTCTTAAATTAAATATTTATCGAAATATTTGAAAAAAGTACTACTTCCGGTTTGTAGATTGAAACAAAAAATAGGAGGTGCACAACAAGATGCTATAACAGTCCTAAATACAAAATTTCAACTTTCTACGTCTAACCGTATTTGAGTTATGCGACACACATACAGTTTATTTTACATACAGTGTATTGGTACAATCAGTTTATCTAACCAAAAGTTGTTTCGATATTTCACGTGTATTCGTTAAAATCAAATTCAACAGTTCGGGTAATTTTGCACCTTTAACATGTCGACATTTACGAACAAAAATGTATACTTTATTTACGAAGCGTAAAAAGCTCCCAGTTTGAAACAAAACTAACAAAGCCTATGGATTTAGAACGTAACCAATCATATACGTCAACGTCACCTTCTTTCTCCTGCCGCTCACCTGACTATTCATGACATCAAAGGCTTGAAATTACAGTAGGTAATATTACTTCTTCCTAGGCGTGTTTAGCGGGTATCAAAGCATGATTCAATCTATTAATCAATTATGTTACATGATTTGCCTGTAGGAGTGATTTCTAGATGCCTTTTGAAATTATTTTCCTGGTCTATATATGTGACAAGAACTACTACTTGATGAAAATTTCTCTTTATTTTCAAAATACATTTTCACGATTTTCTTGAAATATTTTGTGGAGTAAAACTGTAATATTTTATTAGATATAAATGCAACATAACAATTCAATAATATCGTGCAATAAAATTCACATGTACAAAGAAAATCAACAATAATAATTATCCATACGAACAGATCCAAATGGCCACTTCTTTCTTCTCTTTCTTGAGATTCCGTTCTTCGAACTCGAGGCGGTTGTTTATGAAGCGCTGGACGATTTTATGGTGATGTCGTTGTGCGAGTTAACCAGGATGAACTTCCCTTCGCGCTTGGGTTTTAGTTTTAGATACGGATCGGAGCCGTCGACGGCTGGCATGATCGGTGTGTGGCCGTGGATCACTATATCTACGTTGAAATGCGACATCAAGTTGCTGGTCACTTTGTATGGGACGCCGATTACCACCTCTGATACGTACTAGAATACACAATCAATCTTCTCAAGGGTGGGAAATTAAATGTGTTTTTTCGCAATACTGCGGGAAATAGTTATTAATTTCTTTGTTTTGTAAGTATGATGCTTAATAATTCAGGATAAACTATGAATAGCCGCCCCAATAGTTACATACAAACTGCAAAAAACTTTATTTTTCATATTATCTTATAGGTTATAGAGAACGATGGCAGAATAAATGTTGTTTTTAACACATGCGTAATAGATATTTATACATCAAGTGAGAAACCATGAATATTTATTCAAGACAAGAAAGTTTAGTCGTTGTTTTTATGAATTAATGACATAAGAGTGATTTAAAAATGTGGTGAGTGATTTAAAAAGTTTTAATTTACTTGTGAATAAACAGTTGACAAAAAATAGTCGCTACGATGATTTGGCGCGACAGTTTGAAAAATATGTCATTTTGGCCACTACTCAGTCAATTTTGGTCAGAAACCGATGATACTTTGCGCTCTGAAAAGCATAATTTTCTTATAAAAAGTTTCATTCCACCCCTTGTCACCACTAGTAAAAAAGTTGATCCACTTTTTCTGTCATATTTTTTGTGAAACGTAATAATAATAATAATAATTTTTTTGGAATGTTATTGCTTGGAAATATATTCCAACCAGTTATTGAAAACGGTGGAATCTGAACTACGTTATCACTAGAGTGCGGATTATATGCATTTGCATATATTGTATTATTGTGCATATTCATATTTTTTTACAAATGTGTGCATTTCATACAAAAATAGAACAAAATATGGTGTAATTTTTTGCATATTTCAATATTTTTTGCATATATTTATTAAAAATGCATATAACTGCATATTTTGTACCTTTTAACCCAAAATTTCCATTTTTTATAAACTTTATATGTATAAAATTTATAATCGCTCAAATTTGATACCACCTACAGTAGTTTTTACATTTATTTTAAAGGTAGGTAGATTAGATTAGATTAGATTTTTATTGACTATGTTACATAAGTTGTTTATAGTATGTCAAGAATAGAGATAAAAATAAAATTGTACATAAATATATATTACAATACATATTACATAAGATCAGATATTAGGTAAAAAAATCATGCTTAAAGTCTAAATATTCTTCTACCGAGTAGAAGCAGTGTCTCAGTAAATAATTTTTAGTAATTATTTTAAATTTATTATCATCCAGAAGCCTGACTTGTTCTGGTAGAGCATTATAAAGATCAACGTTCAAGGAGTTTTTAACCGATTTAGTAAATTTAAGTCTAGGTTTACGTAAGAATGAAGCTGCACGAGTGTTGTAGGAGTGGCAGTCATTGTTGGTTAAAAAAGAAAATTTCATTTTGTGGATTTCCATTAGGCAATAGTAAATGAAAACTGTAGGAAGTGGCATGATTTCCAAATCAATAAACGATTGTTTACAATGGTCTCTCTGTTTTAGACCAGACATAATTCTAATGGCTTTTTTTGCATTCTGAAAATTTTCATGACTTGAGGTGAGTTACCCCACCAGACCACGCCATATGTAATTATAGAATGGAAAAGCGCGAAATACGTTACTCGTAAGGTAGATATTTCAACTATCTGTTTTAATCTTCTGAGCAGGAAAATTACAGATGAAAGTTTTTTACTTATGTTAGTAATATGGATGTTCCCATTAAGAGAATCATCAATTGTTAGGCCATAGAGAGATACAGAGCTGCCGTTCGTTATTTTATTACTGGTAGAAATTATTAATTCTTGGGATTTGTTTTTATTAAGAAGAAGATTGTTCGCTGAGAACCACTTTTCTGCTTTAAGCAGATTTGATTTACTCACTTCGGTCAGTGTATTTAAATCCGAATGTTCGTTAATCAGGGTGCCTATTCTAATTCATAGCGACAGTCGCTAGCGAAGTTCAGTTGATAACTTCGTGACGTCATTCCGTTTGTAACTATATCAAGGGTTAGGGATATTTGGCCTCTAGTTGATAACGACTGATAGAGATTTTACATTTACTGTGAAATTTGTCAAGAAAAACTGCTAAACCACCATTTTACCTATCACTTATCATAAACGTATTATTTGTTTTAAAATAAGCCATTTTTTGATTTTCAAAGTAAATTATTTTTTCAAGAAAAATTTCAATTTCTTATTTCTATAATTTGTAAGTTGAATTATTTAATAAACTAATCAAAAATATTAAATACATATAATGAACCCATAATTTATTGGTATTTTATATTTATAAAATAAATATTTTAACCTCACAACGAACAAAAATCAACGCAACGCGCAAGTCTACCGTAGCGAGGGTTGATAAGTCGTAGCGAAAGTCGCTTGGCTACTACGTCACACATGGTGGGGGGTTATCAAGACAACCCAACTTATCAACGTTGATAAGTGAAATAGAATAGGACCCCAGAGTCGTGTCATCCGCAAAGAGAACGCTTTTACAAGGATGCATGAAAAAACTAAAGTCATTGATATATGCAATGAAAAAAAGGGGGCCCAACACAGACCCTTGCGGGACGCCGTGGTTTAAGATTCTGACATCTGAAAGCACACCATTTACTGAAACAGCCTGATATCTATTTTCCAAATAGGAAGAAAATAATCTTAAGGCATTTTCACCTATATTATAGCATTTTAGTTTAGAAAGTAATTTATTGTGTGATACACAATCGAAGGCCTTAGATAGGTCGCATAAAGTAAGTGCTACTTTATGACCACTCTCAAGCCCTTCGACTATTTCATTAATAATACTTAATACAGCTTGAATAGTTGATCGTCCATGACGGAAACCAAATTGATTTTTATTTAGTAAATTATTTTCTTCAAAGTATTTAATTAATCTTGTTTTAATGATTTTTTCAAATACCTTTGATATTGTAGGTAAAATAGATATCGGTCTGTAATTCTCTGCTTTTAAAGAATCGCCCTTCTTATATAGGGGTAGGACTTTAGCTATTTTGAAGACTTCAGGGTAGGTGCCTTCTGTGATACATTTATTGAAAAGAAAAGTAAGTGGTTCCACAACATGATCAATTATTTCTTTTAGTAAATCATTGCTCATGTTATAGATGTCGAGACACTTGGACTTTTTAAGAGATAGAATCACTTTGTAGACTTCAACCACTTCCACAGGCTCTAAAACAAACATGTTCCCAGAAGAAATATTATTAGTCACCGAAAAATCATCCGTGAGAGTAAAATCCGAACTGTTCTTAATAAGCTCTATTGTTTCTGATGCGACAGATGTAAAAAATAAGTTAAAATTATTGGGAGATATCTCCTGATGCACATTAACTTTTGTATTAATTTGATTATGTTCCGAATTAATTATTTTCCAACTATCCTTGCTTTTATTATTTGAAGAATTCAATAAATCACTGTAAAATTTCCGTTTACATTGAGATATTTTATTTCTATAATCCTTTAAATTCTTTTTGTAAAGATCATAATAAAAATCACTCTTTGAACTGTCAGAAATATGTTTTAAGAGGTTCAATTTATCTCTCAACTCTTTCAGAGATGAATCAAACCATCCAATGGTAGATTTGTTATTGTTGCAGTTAATTTTAATTTCTATCAAAGGAAAGCAAGTTTCGATGTAGTAAGATAAGCAATCATTTAATGTTGTAGCATTCTCATTTACAGTTGTTGTAGCGACGTTAAATATTTCACAAAAATTAAATCAGATAGTATTTTAAACGGTCGATATTACGGTGAGTAAAACTTCTCACAGATACAGTACCTGATACTGACCTAGTCCTCTTATTTACATTAAGAAAAAAGTATTGACCAGCGTGGTCAGAAAGACAGCTTCAAGAACTCCTGCTGAGAATCTATGTGCGTCCAAATTAGTTAGGATATTATCAATACCAGTAGCAGATGTTGCAGTGATTCTAGTAGGCTCATCAAGTATAGCCCTAATACCAAAAGATTCTATCAAATTATTAAAATCAATGAGATCACTACTGTGATTAACAGCGCAGAAATTAAGGTTAAAATCACCTACCAGAATTGTGTCTTTATGAGAAGAGGTAAAATTAAGGAGTGATTCCTCGAACTTATTGAGAAAAATATCAAAATTACCTAGTCCAGTTCTGTAGATGGCAATTAGGTTAATATTATAGTTGGCTAAGTGAATTCCACAAAATTCCGCTTGATGAGCTACACTCAATTGTATACAATCTAAAGGTATACATTGAATATTATTATCGACAAAGACTGCCACTCCTCCATGTTTCTGCGCTTCTCTGCAGAAAAAAGATACGAGCGTATATCCCGGAAGGTTGACACTTTGTAAAACAGTAGAATCAAGCCAGTGTTCTGTAATGCAAACAATGTTGAAAGGATAATCTTGTAAAAATAAATTCAACTGATCAATTTTATTACTGAGACACTGTACGTTAATGTGGTAGATAGAACATTAGAATTAAAAATATTAATATCATTGGATATTACTTTGTAATTGTTGAGGAACGATCCTTCATTAAAAAAGATTTAAAATTTTTAAAACAAGATCTCTCTGGCCAAATAGACGGTAGGCACACAAGTCGTATTCCAGAAGTTATACAATGTTTTGTTCATTTTATATGATATTCTTGTGCATTGTTGATAAAATGAAGTATTTTTCTGATGTATAAAAATAAATTATTAGTAAAAATGAATAAAGTTATGTTGCATATGCATGCATATATTTATAAAATATTGCATATTTTCTTCATTTTGTTCAAATATTGAGCATATTTTGGCCTTATTTCAATGCATATTTTGACCATATTTGCCTGCATATTATCCGCACTCTAGTTATCACAATAATAATTATTGTTGATATTGTTGTCTTTCGCTGCTAGGGCCACCTGGTTCGACTGTCCATTATCAACGTAAGGAACAATATTTTTCTACTCCCTAGTGGATATTGGCAACATACCTTCATACTATCATGTGTGGATAGGGATGTCATATCCACACCAGGTGTGGATATGAAATTCAAAGTCAAATACGTCAAAAAATTGTTAATGCTTGCAAATTATGTTTTTATTATGACAAATATTTACTAAAAACAGTAAATCAACTGTTATTTAATAATTAATTATGTTTAAAAGCATTATTTTATTGATAAAAAAGCAAATAAAATTTAGAGATTTTACGTTGTCAACAATTATTCAAATGTCATATGTGACAAAATAATTGATGTAACCCTACTTTTAAATAATGTTTAGCATCACATTGAGTGCATTTTATTGCAAAAACCATATTTCGTAGAAAAAATAGGCTGTACAACTCGAGTGGATTGCCTATATCGCACGCGAACGTTTGCAGACACTCCCCCTGTGGGGTCGTGACTGCAAACTCGTTCTCGTGCGATATAGGCATCACATCCACTCTTGTTGTACAATATACTATTTTCTACTCCCTACTGGATATTGGCAACATATCTTCATACTATCATGTGTGGATAGGGATGTCATATCCACACCAGGTGTGGATATGAAATTCAAAGTCAAATACGTCAAAAAAATTGTTAATGCGTGCAAATTATGTTTTTATTATGACAAATAATTCCTAAAAACATTAAATCAACTGTTATTTAATAATTAATTATGTTTAAAAGCATTATTTTATTGCTAAAAAAGCAAATAAAATGTAGAGATTTTACGTTGGCAACAATTATTCAAATGTCATATGCCACAAAATAATTGATGTAACCCTACTTTTAAATAATTTTTGGTATCATATTGCGTGCATTTGATTGCAAAAACCATATTTCGTAGAAAAAATAGACTGTACAACTCGAGTGGATTGCCTATATCTCACGCGAACATTTGCAGTCACGACCCCATAGGGGGTCGTGACTGCAAACGCGTTCTCGTGAGATATAGGCATCACATCTACTCTTGTTGTACAATATACTATAGTATTATTAGTTTAAATGCCCACTTTTGCCCTTCAAATGTTGTTGAAAGCAAAAATAAAAAATCTGCTGTGGCCACCACACGACCTCTCGCCTAATTCTGCTTATTCTACTAATCTAATAAATAGTTTTACTTACATTTTAATAGTTTCATGTTCATGTAATATGTAAACGATAATGTAAACCAATATGCAAGCAAAAGATGTCAACTGTACTGTCACTGTCATAATAATTCAAATTTTATGTAGAAACAAATTTCATATCATGGACAACTAGATACTGGAATTTCAAGAAAATAGAATATTAATTGTACTTTATTTTATTGTTAAATACTTCCAGATTCAGCAATTTGTATTTATAATTAACTGTACATATAGATAATCACAATTTCTTTTATTTTTAATTGCAAAAGTCATAAATATATAATGTACCAATATATTTAAGGAAAACTTTTCCAAACTTCTAAAAGTACTACTTCCGGTTTGCGGATTTCTACCAAAATCTTATCCGGTATTAAGATACTTATTAAAACCTGAAATATGAAATTTGGTTATAAACGGTTCGATACTTTTTAAGTTATCGTGGACGAAAAATCGTCAGTCCATACAAACACACAAACAAACACACACACAGACATCATCGTGAAAATAGTAAATTCGTATTCTAGAGACCCTGAAACGTGCTTATCCACCAAAAACTCGTACTCGAAAATTTTGACCCATTACAATACCTCTCTTATAGAATATGAGGCGAGAGGTAAAAACAAAAAAATCTGACGTGGACACCACATGACTTCCTTGTACGCCTTGTTTGTTCATACTTTTCTTAATAACTAAAATGTAGAATAATATAAAAAATTCTTTTAACTTATTATACTAATATACTCACAAATATATTTTAGTCATTTTATTTAAACTGCAGAAGAAGATATAAAGCATATTTTACTATTGTCACTGTTATGTCATAAAAATTTAAATTTTACGTAGTAACAAATGTTAATCGATCATGGAGTACAAGATACCGAAATACTAAATTATAAATATATACTTTAATTATTCTTAAATGATACCAGATACAAAAATATTTATAAAATACCGATTGTAGGTAATAATCACATAATCTTTCATTTAAAATAAAAAAATCTGCTGTGGCCACCACACGACCTCTCGCCTAATTCTGCTTATTCTACTAATCTAATAAATAGTTTTACTTACATTTTAATAGTTTCATCTTCATGTAATATGTAAACGATAATGTAAACCAATATGCAAGCAAAAGATGTCAACTGTACTGTCACTGTCATAATAATTCAAATTTTATGTAGAAACAAATTTCATATCATGGACAACAAGATAGAATATTAATTGTACTTTATTTTATTGTTAAATACTTCCAGATTCAGCAATTTGTATTTATAATTAACTGTACACATAGATAATCACAATTTCTTTTATTTTTAATTGCAAAAATTGTCATAAATAAATAATGTACCAATATATTTAAGGAAAACTTTTCCAAACTTCTAAAAGTACTACTTCCGGTTTGCAGATTTCTACCAAAATGTTATCCGGTGTTAAGATACTTATCAAAACCTTAAATAAGAAATTTGGTTATAAACGGTTTGATACTTTTTAAGTTATCGTGGACGAAAAATCCTCGGTTCATACAAACACACAAACACACACACACACAGACATCATCGTGAAAATAGTAAATTCGTATTCTAGAGACCCTGAAACGTGCTTATCCACCAAAAACTCATACTCGAAAATTTTGACCCATTACAATACCTCTCTTATAGAATATGAGGCGAGAGGTAAAAATTTGTCTTAAATTAAATATTTATCGAAATTTTTTTTAAATTTAGTACTTCCGGTTTGTAGATTGAAACCAAAAATAGGAGGTGCACAACTAGATGCTATAACAGTCCTAAATACAAAATTTCAACTTTCTACGTCTAACCGTATTTGAGTTATGCGACACACATACGTCCGTACGTACGTACGCACGCACGTACGTACGCACGTACGTACAGACGTCACGACGAAACTAGTCATAATGGATTCAGAAAAGGTCAAAACGGATATTTCCGTCAAAATCTGAGAACCGAAATTTTTCGCGATTACAATACTTCCTTACTCCGTACAAGGAAGTAAAAATAACCTCACTTGCATAAATATCTATCAAATTTTCTATTTTCCCTCCTATCGGCAGCTTGCTACATTGTAACCATCTTTTTAACTGAGTAGTGCTATAACCCCCAATGACTTTTAATGACTGTAAAGCAGCTTCTGGTATTTGATTTTCGTCTAGACGAAGCCATGTTAGCTTGGGTTTGTCCGACTCATTTAAAATAAGCGCTGTTTTTGTACAACTGACGCATGCGCAAATCATTGATTATAGCCAAATGAGTAATCCTATTTAAACTTTAGATATAAAATTTGGTATTTAAATGTTTGATATTTTTGAAGACATCGTCTTAAAAATGTGTATTTCGTATTCTAGAGATTCGTATTTCAGTTATCCGACCGCCAGTTTCGGCCCGGACACATACATACATACATACATACACACATACATACATACAGACATCAAAACAAAACTCACAACCCTATTTTATGCATGATTCCAATACCTCTCTTATGGCCGTTTGCACCAGTCCCACTTAAATATTAAGTTGAGCTTAAGTAACTAAATTCATTTGCACCACGCAGTTAAGTGACACTTAATTTTACTAAGTTCCACTTACCTTAAGCGGTAGCTTGACTACGGCTTAAGATACATAAGTGTTACTTACGATCTGTAACGGTTTAAAATTTGAATGTATTTGATGACATTAATATTAAGGCATTAGAGGATGATGATTTAGAATAAATTGAATTAATTAATAATGGAATCCCGAGAAAAATCTATAGTCGATCAAATTTTTTTGACACGATGGACGATCTAACATTTTATCAACGGTTCAGGTTAACAAAAAATACAACTTTACAATTGTTAGTTTTAATTGAATACCGATTGGAATATTTCAGTGATAAATATGAATTAATTTTTACCTAAATTTGTAATTACAATTAATAAATGTATAAAATTTCAGGAATAATTATGTTTCGCCGATTAATCAATTATTGACATGTTTGAGATTTCATGCAACTTGTGGTTACCTAACAAGTGTTGCAGATTTTGCTGAGATTCATTATACAACCGTATCGCGCATAGTTGTTAGAGTTTCCGATTGCCTCGCTCAGACCACGATTTATAAAATTTCCTGAAACAGTTCAAGAAATACAAGATTTCCAAACTGCATTTTTCAATATTAATTATTATTAACTATACTGAGTAACAAAATAATTTTATCGTTGTGGAAATTTGGTGCTCGTTTCTTTTTGTCACTCATTTCTGACATAAAACATTTACATAATTACTAGCTTATCTAATTTTATTTCATATTATAATACTCTCTTTGACAAATAATATAATTTAAACGAAATGAATTTTTTTTGACAGTTCAATTAAGATGAATGTAGTTTCAATCGTAGAATACCAAAAGTCCCTAACCTCATAGGAACAAAGTTACGCTTAGCTATTCTTTGCTTAAGTGTAACTTGCGCAAACGAATAAAATTTTAAGTATAACTTAGATATAAGTGTTACCTAGTTAGGTGCCACTTAAGAATGTAGTTGGTGCAAACGGCCATTATAGGTAACCGGAGGTAAAAATGTATAATTAATTTTTATTTTCGTATTGCATCAATGCAGTCAACAAGTGTAGCGCCTAAATCAAAAATACAAATTTACAGAAATATTCATCATAAAATTCCGGTTCTATTGGTACCCATGCGGAATTTGAGTGTGGCACCCCGTTGGTAGAATAATTTTCGTGGATCCGGCTGGGCTAGCTCTCCGACCGACTTGCCCGCACGCTTATGGTTATATGCCCGGGCAACGTGGCTGTATAGTTACACACAAGCGACACCGCGACAGCGGTTGCGGTTGTAGTCAGCCTCGTTTGGTGGCTCGCTGTTGCGGCCGAAAACAACGTCAGTATCAACAACTGGCAGCAACGGTAACCGTGCATAATGGCAGACAGACACAGTCCCGGAGAGGGCACATCATATAGTCCAAGCAAAGCGTGATTTAACCGTGCATTTTGGGTAGGCAGCGATTTTATTTTTTTGTATCGTAGGGGGATCAGCCGTGATTGTAAAACCGAGTTTTCGGGACGGGAGGTGTTGTCATTCGGCCGCCATCTTGAAATTAGGGGTGTAATTTATTTTTAAATTTATCTCCGTAACCGTGAGGCTGATAAAAATTTTGTACAGAGCATTTTTGTAGCTTATACAATTATCTATAACTTTGTAAATAACTTTTTCGCATAAGATCAATAATAAAAAAAATTATGAGCAAAAAAACACGAAAAATACCGTCGAGGTAGAGTTTGGTGTCAATTTAAAGCGCTCGGGGAGACAAGTTTAGAAAAAATGTAAACAATGACATTTATGCGATTTTCAATTGTTTCTCAAAAAATTATTCAATTTTTTTTTATTCAACCAGTGGTACCAACTTTATAAACATAACTTATTTATTTTTATTAAAATACTATCGTGTGTGGTATCAAATTAAAGCACTCGGAAAAATAATTCTAGTAGAAAAATAAAATATCATTCAACCGATCGTCAATTTTTTTATTATACATTGTTCAAATTATACCGAGTTTGATATCAATTTAAAGCTTTCGGGGAGATAAATTTAGTAAAAATTGTAAAAAATGACATTTCAATTGTTTCTCGAAAAATTATTCAAATTTTTTCAAGTGTATTTTTTTGTTCCTACGTAAATTTAAATTGATTATAATAGTGACAGTCGTTTATATCACACTTCGTTTATATCTTCTTCTACAATTTACATAAAATGAAAATAATATATTTGTGAGTACTCATAGTACTCGTATATTAAAAACTAAAAAGAGTGGGTAGAGTATGGCGGGAGATCTTGTGCTGGCCACATCAGATTTTTTCAAAAAATGTTATTTAAATTATGTCGAAGTTGGTATCAACTTAAATAGTTTGGGAAAAAAGATAAATTTATTTAAATTTTGCTGAATAAAGCATAAAATTAAAGACGTTGCGAAAATAAGTTATTAAAACTTATAGTCGGGAAAGTACTGTGGTGGACACAGCAGATTTTTTTATCATTAATCTTATGCGAAAAAGTTATTAACAAAAGTTATAGATAAAAGTATAAGCTACAAAAATGCTATCTACAAAATTTTTGTCAGTCTCACGGTTAAAATTACACCCCTAATTTCAAGATGGCGGCCGAATGACAACACCTCCCGTCCCGAAAACTCGGTTTTACAATCACGGCTGACCCCCCTACGATACAAAAAAATAAAATCGCTGCCTACCCAAAATGCACGGTTACCCCCTTTTTTAGCACGCTTTGCTTGAACTAATAGTACTAAAAGCAAAGACAACAGGCCTCGCTAGGGATGGGAATGGGACATCGATGGAGGAAATCTCTTCTCAAGAATATTAGAGAAAAGGTTAAGGGAAAAAGTAGAACAGACAATTGAAGAAACGCAGTGCGGATTCCGAACGAACAGAGGGGTTCAAGATCATATATTTGTACCTTCGACCATAGATACCTTAGACCCCGCACGCAGTCATTTGTTGTGAAGCCGACACTTCTGTCAGTTAGCCCACAGTTGGTGTAATGCGGGTTGCTTTTTCACCAAAGTTGATGTAATGTGGGTTGCATTTTTGATTTGACAAGTGACAGTTCGTGATACACATTATTGTTAGTATTCAATAAAATACAATCAAAATGCACAAGATAACTTCAAAATATACAAAATTGTGACAGATGACCACAAGAATGAAAGAATCCAAGAATTAGCAATAAATGTCACTGAAAAGTATAAAGTATGCAACTTGCACTGCAGCAACTTTGGGATCTCTATCTCACTTCATACAGCCTCTCTGTCATTAGTGCTGGCTTCAAAACCCACTGTACATTTAAATAGGCGTTACGTGTCTAGAACATATATGGTCTAAGATTTGTACTGAGACAAATTTGTGAAAAAGCAAAACAATCGGGAAGGAAAATACACGCATGCTTCGTAGACCTAGAGAAAGCGTTTGACAGAATAAGGAGGGAAGACGCCTGGAAGAGCCTAGAGAAAAGAGGAGTGGACAAAGAAACAATACAACAAATAAAGAGCCTGTATAAAAGCACCAAAGTGTATGTGCGAATGAAAAATCAAACAACAGATATGTTCGAGGTGAAGCAAGGCCTTAGACAAGGATGTGTCTTAAGCCCCATACTCTTCTCACTAATTTTGGACGACGTCATAAAATGCTGCAAAGAGAAAATAAAACCATACCATATAGGACACTGGAAAATGGAGAAAGTAAACATCAGTGAACTCTGTTATGCAGATGACATGTTTATAGCGGCAGAAAACGAAAAAGACCTCCAGCAAAACATCAACGTTTATAACAGAGTAATGAGAAAGAAAAACTTAATTATTAACAGAGAAAAGACAAAAACAATGATCATAAACGGAAAGGAAGAACAACACAGAATAAAAGTAGACAATACGGAACTAGAGCAAGTGGACTCATATAAATACCTTGGCGTGGTCATAAGCAAGACAGGTAATCTAGAAGCAGAAATACTGGAAAGAACAGGAAAAACGGGGAGACTATTCAATGCAATAAGAAATACATTTTTGGGAAAGAAGGAAATACCGACGGAAACAAAAGCTGAAGTCGTGAAAAAAGTTGCTCTGTCCGTGCTTACATATGCGAGCGAATCATGGACAACTACAGAAAACATCAGAAATAAAGTTAGGAGCCTAGAAATGCGATTCTTAAGAAAGATAGAAGGCAAGACACAAAAGGACCGGATAAGGAATGAAACCTTCAGGACAAACCTCGGAACAAAACCTGTAGAAGAACTTATACAGGAGGGACAGCTGAGATGGTTAGGACACTTACACAGAATGACAGAAAACAGGTTACCTAAAAAAGTGTATGAAGCGAAACCGAAAGGAAAAAGAAGAAGAGGCCGACCAAACAAAACGTGGAGCGAAGAGGTTAAAGAAGCAGCAGAGCAGAGAGGAATCAGCTGCAGTCAGTGTAGAGGGCTGGCTCAAGATAGAAAGTCTTGGAGGGAGCAATGGAAGAAGAAACCCACACGACAATAGAACATCCAACTCCAACAGCCTTACACCCGTAAAGGTAGAAAGGCTCGGGATTAAGTAAGTAACTAAGTACGTACCTTATCAAAACCTTTAATTTTATATATCAAACTTGAAATGATTTTATTATTTTGAAAGGAACAAAACGGAACTTAATCACCCATCATATATATCACTTATTGTGTATATCACATCACTCCTCGTAATTAAGACCTTTACTTTGATATTAAAATCAATATGATTTTTATAATTTTAAGATATAAACATTCTGAACAATCTTGTATCAGCTCTTATCAAGACATTTAATTTGATATCATACTCAATAGGTATGATTCTAACATATATTTTTAAAAACTAAAGACGGCCACCATTTTAAATAATTTTATTAATTAGCCCTCATCTAGCTCTGTAATTTAACATCAAACTCGATATTGTTTATTTAAAATAAAAACAAATGCCAATCGTCTGCCACCATTTTAATAGTATATTATTTAACGAGTAAATAATGTAGGCTATAATTAATGAGAATGAAAGTTTGTTCACGAGCCGAAAGCGAGTGTATAAATCATCCGAGTTAATTATAGCCATTATTTTCGAGTCAAATACGACGTTTTATCTACAACATTTTAAATAAAGCAACATTTTCTTACTACAAATTTGTATTGATATTAAACTAACCTCAAACTTTGGTGTGATGACAATTTATCCGAGTAATTTAGAACTATTATGGGCTAGTCATATACAGCGTTTTACAAATTTTTATTATTTTTACTGTTTCTGCTCACAACGTCATAAAATTATAACTTGATGTAACACTAATATTAAAACAGATGTGATGGCAGTTTGACAGTTCGAGAGAATAAAGTACTCATTATTTAACAGTGTGAAATAATGAATTCATTATTTCATAATGTGTCCTTATGGAGGGGTTTATTATACTACTTTCACGTATATAATGAATACATTATTCTATTGTTGTAGATAAATAATTTTATTAATAAGGTAGGTAGCCTTTATTTAACCCTGTAACAATAATCATCATTGCCATGTTTTTACTGTCAAGATTTGTAGTTTTGTTTTTCTTAATATAATAAATACTTGGTTTTCCCATTTTTGATTCCTATTGTACTATTACATAAATATAATTGCAATAAAAGAACCCGTACTGAAGCAATATGTAACAAATTGTAGTTTTGTTTTCTTAATAAAATAAATACTTTATTTTCCCATTTTTGATTCCTATTTTACTATTACATAACTATAATTGCAATAAAAGAACCCGTACTGAAGCAATATGTAACAACCATTTAATTTAAACCCTCTAATTTTAAATCAAATTCGATTTGATTTAATAATTTTTTGATAAAAACAAATGACAATCGTTGGTCGCCATTTTCAACAACTTTATAAAGTAGTGCTCACCTGACCGATTTAAATTATTTT
>OX384046.1:3687492-3899992 GCA_947534325.1 Agonum fuliginosum
ATTCGCTCACGCTATCATACTGAGGAAGGGTTGAAGGAATGAATGCCGATAATTTATGAATAATGAAGATGATCGGGCTACAGCTACAAACATCATGTTCTTCTGTGCGACAACAAGACAATTAAGAACAAAACTGAAAATGTTGAATCATCAAGTGATACTCTTGTTGCTGCGATAGAAAATAAAGCTACAATTCAAGAAGTGGGGTCATCAAGTGAAGCTCTTGCAAATCTCTCTAGCTCCCATTGTGTACAATTACAAACATTACTTTTAAAAATTCGTGGTAATGGTGTATCACGCACAGCTAGAGCGATTATAGACACCGCATCTCAACGTAGTTACATTCTGAAAGATTTGGCAAAAGAAATGAAATATAATGTAGAAAAAACTGAAAACTTACAACATTCTTTATTCGGAGGCGTTAAAACTACGGTGAGCACGTACAATGTTTTAAAGATATATTTAAGTAATTTGGACGGTAGCTATGCCTGTCATTTTAATGCTCTAGATCAATCAACTATATGTGGAAGTATATCCCCTGTGAGAGCTGAACCGTGGATAGAAGAGTTGAAAACAGCAGGAATAGAGTTATATGATACATGAAAACGAGGCATTAGTCTTCCAAAAATTGATTTTGTCAGACTAAGGTGGGAGTATGTTATGAAATGATCATATATTCCTTGGAATGCCGTTCAGATTTTATGAACAGTTGATTAAATTGTTTTTAAGATAAGAGTTTTTTGTTGTTTGACAGATATATATTTTCTAACGTTTTAATAGTTTCTTGAGTTTGTGTAGAACGATTTACTACAATAAAGGATTTATTGTGTTTGAGTTTAGTATTTATTGTGTTTGAGTTTAGTATTTGAAACAAGTTTAGTACTAGCGTCAGGCCCCGCTGCGCGGGCCTTCGGCTAGGTCGCGCTGCCGCGCGACAAGGGGATACGCCCGCTTCGCGGGTTCAAGCTCTGCGGACCCTGAATGTGGGACGATTCGGCACTTCGTGCCTCAATTATAACAATTTTAACATTTAGACTCTACCGAAAAAAATTGTATGATGAAAATATAATTATTTAATATTATTCTTCTTCCTTCAATATAAATTTTAGTTAAACCATAAAAATTTTAGTATAGAATTACGCGGGCCTTCAGCTAGGTCGCGCTACGCGCAACAAGGGGGATTCGCCCGCTACGCGGGCTCAAGCTCCGCGGACTCTGAATATGGAAGGATTCGGCACTTCGTGCCTCAATTATAACGATTTTAACATTTAAACTCTGCAGAAAAAAATTGTATAATTAAATTATAATTATTTAATTACAATTTCAAATTATTCATCTTCCTTCTTCAATATAAATTTTAGTCAACGCATTAAAATTTTAGAATAAAATAACATAATAAGTGTAATAAAATAAATATCCTGGTTATCCAACTATAAAAACAAAAGACGATGTCGAACGGCATCTTGAACAATATTTAATTTGATATATCAAACTTGAAATGATTTTATTGTTTTGAAAGGAAAAAAACAGAAGCTTATCACCCACTATCATATTTATCACTTATTGTGTATATCACTCCTCATCATCAAGATCAAGACCTTTACTTTGATATTAAAATCAATATGATTTTAACAATTTTAAGATATAAACAAATGACGATCGTCGGTCTCCATTTTGAACAATCTTGTATCAGCTCTTTCATCAAGATATTTAATTTGATATCATATTCAATAGGTATAATTCTAACATATTTTTATAAAAACAAAAGACAATCTTCGGACATCATTTTAAATAATTTTATTAATAAGCACTCATCTAGCTCTTTAATTTGACATAAAACTCGATATTGTTTTTTTTTAAATAAAAACAAATGACAATCGTCTGCCACCATTTTAAATAATTTTATTAATAAGGTAGCCTTCATTTTGTAACCCTTTAATTTAAACCCTTTAATTTTTAATCAAATTCGATTTGATTTAATAATTTTTTGATAAAAACAAATGCCAATCGGTCGCCATTTTCAACAATTTTATAAAGTAGTGCTCACCTGACCGATTTAAATTATTTTATTAATTAGGTAGGCCATGTCCAGCCCTTTAATTTGATATCAAACTGATATAATTCTATATTGTTTTTGATAAAAATAAATGACAATCGTCGATTTTTTGATAGAAACAAATGGTCGTCATTTTCAACAATTTTATAAAGTAGTGCTCACCTGATCGATTTATATAATTTTATTAATTAGGTAGCCCATTTTCAACCCTTTAATTTGATATCAAACTTTATATAATTCTATATTGTTAAAAAAAATAAATGACAAACGTCGGCCACCATTTTAAATAATTTTATTAATTAGGTAGCCCTTATCCAGCCCTTGAGTCTGATATCAAACTCGATATGTTTTTTTGATAAAAACAAATGACAATCCTTGGTCGCCATTTTGAACAATCTTATATCGGCCCTCATCAAGACATTTAATTTGATATCATACTCAATAGGATTCTGACATTTTTAATAGATACAAATGGCAGTCGTCACCGTCACCATTTTAAATAATTTTATTAATTAATTAGCACTTATCTAGCTCTTTTATTTCACATGAAACCCGATATATATTATTTTTGATCAAAACAAATGCAAATTGCCGGGCACCATTTTAAGTAATTTTATTAATTAAGTAGCCTGTATTTAGTCCTTTGATTTGATATCAAATTCGATTTTATTCAATAATTTTTAATAAAAACAAACGAAAATCGTTTGCTGTCATTTTCAACAATTTTGAAAAGTAGTTTTAAATTATTTTATTAATGAAGTAGCCTATATTTAGCACTTAATCTGATACAAACTCGATATAATTCTATATTGTTTTTGATAAAAACAAATTCTAATCTTCGTCCACCATTTTAAATAATTTTATTAATTAGATAGCCCTTATCTAACCTTAGAATTTGATATCAAACTCGATATGATTATATAATTTTTTTTTAAACAATAATTGACCATCGTTGGCCGCCATTTCCAATAATTTTATAAAGTTAGTGCTTACCTAGTTGTTAAATTTAAAACAAATGCCGATCATTGAAGCAATTTTGTACCCCTCAATACCATACATACTTATGTAAAAACAGATACAAGTGCAATCACAATCTAGATCCGCGCCGTGTCTCGTGCTAGTCTGGTTCTGGTTGTTAGTGTGCTGTTCCCTAAAACCTCTGCCCGGGTGGGCCTGGCGAATCTAGGATACAATTCCCAGTAGGGCGACTTGAGCAGGGCAAATTCAAATTTAACCCAAACTCAAGTACAATTAAAAATCTCGATTATGGGACTTAATTTTTAACACGTTTGTTAAATTTAAAATACTAAGAATAGTTATACATAGTATTATCCACGGAAAGTTGATATAATTTTAATTGAACATTTACATTTGAGTCAAAATATACAATAAATAGGACAGTAATACATAATATGATGCAACTTCACAGTATAATTGAATAAAAATATTCAAAAAAAATATTACAAATTTATACAAAAACATGTAAATAATGCGTGCTCCATCTTTAAATACTCAATAAAATTTTCAAAATATTTGTACCTTATCAAATATGAAAGATAAATCCAAGTAAATTTCAAAATGGAAACGTCAAATCTGACACTAGACTAAAAAAATTTTATAAAAAGAAAACAAAATTTCCATGGCATACTCCCATTTGCGTTTCGTGCATTTTTCGGTTTTTTCTTAATAACTTTCTTAATATACCCAATATTGGGTTGAAACATGCATAGAAATATAGTCAAATTCATCATCTACCTATATGTCAAATGAAAAAAACAATCGAATAAAGTATAATGCCCGTTGCTAAGGAGTGAAAAAACAGTGACTTTTTATTATTTCTCACGCAAACTGTGTCCCCTACAATAATAAAATATAGAAAAAGCACTAGTGAAAATGCCGTATATCGTATAAAAAAAGTTTCATTAAAATCGTACAAACCATACAAACTGTAGAGCAAAAAAACGTATAGTTGCTAAGGTGATTAATTTTCCACCACACAATTTCGACCACATTATGCCTTTTAGTATATATGACTAGCGTCAGGCCCCGCTACGCGGGCTTTCAGCTAGGTCGCGCTACCGCGCGACAAGGGGGATTCGCCCGCTTCGCGGGCTCAAACTCCGCAGACTCTGAATATGGAAGGATTCGGCACTTCGTGCCTCAATTATAACGATTTTAACATTTAGACTCTACCGAAAAAAATTATTTAATTACAGTTTCAAATTATTCATCTTCCGTCTTCTTCAATATAAATTTTAGTAAAGGCATTAAAAATAAATAGGTATCCTGGTTATCCAACTAAAAACAAAAAAATTGTCGAATGTCATCTTGAATATTGTAGGTACCTTATCAAAACCTTTAATTTGATATATCAAACTTGAATTGATTTTACTATTTTGTAAGAAAAAAAACAGAAGCTAATCAACCACTATCATATTTATCACTTATTGTGTATATCACTCCTCATCAGCAAGATCAAGACCTTTACTTTGATATTAAAATCAATATGATTTTAACAATTTTAAGATATAAACAAATGACGATCGGCGGTCTCCATTTTGAACAATCTTGTATTAGCTCTTTTATCAAGATATTTAATTTGATATCATACTCAATAGGTATGATTCTAACATATTTTTTTAAAAACAAAAGACAATAGTCGGCCACCATATTAAATAATTTTATTAATTAGCCCTCATCTAGCTCTTTAATTTGACATCAAACTCGAATTGTTTTTTTTTTAAATGAAAACAATTGTTATTGTTAATCGTCTGCCACCATTTTAAATAATTTTATTAATAAGGTTGCTTTATTTTTTAACCCTTTAATTTAAACCCTTTAATTTTTAATCAAATTCAATTTGATTTAAAATTTTTTTGATAAAAACAAATGACAATCGGTCGCCATTTTCAACAATTTTATAAAGTAGTGCTCACTTGACCGATTTAAATTATTTTATTAATTAGGTGGCCAATGGCCAGCACTTTAATTTGATATCAAACCGATATAATTCTATATTGTTTTTAATAAAAATAAATGACAATCGTCGGCCACCATTTTAAATAATTTTAATAATTAGGTAGCCCTTAACCATACCTTGAATTTGATATCAAACTCGATATGATTTTTTTATAGAAACAATTGACAATCGTTGGTCGCCATTTTCAACAATTTTATAAAGTAGTGCTCACTTGATCGATTTATATTATTTTATTAATTAGGTAGCCCATTTTCAACCCGTTAATTTGATATCAAACTTGACATAATTCTATATTGTTTAAAAAAAAAATGACAAACGTCGGCCACCATTTTAAATAATTTTATTAATTAGGTAGCCCTTATCTAGCCCTTGAATTTGATATCAAACTCGATATGATTTTTTGTTAAAAACAAATGACAATCCTTGGTCGCCATTTTCAACAATTTTATAAAGTAGTGCTCACCTGGCCGATTTAAATTATTTTATTAATTAGGTAGCCCATTTTCAGCCCTTTATTTGATATCTAACTTGATATAATTATATATTGTTTTTTAAAAAATAAATGACAATCGTCGGCCACCATTTTAAATAATTTTATTAATTAGGTAGCCCTTTTCCAGCCCCTAAATTTGATATCAAACTCGATATGATTTTTTAATAAAAACAAATGTCAATTATTGTTGGTCGTCATTTTCAACAATTTTATAAAGTTAGTGCTCACTTCTTTTGTGAGACTGTACCTGATACGACTGTCAAAATAAAATAAATATTTAAAAAAAATAGTAATATTGATAAAAATACAAAAAATAGTTCTTTCGATAATTACTTAATATAATTTACAAATTGCTTTTATTACTAATATAACTTAAGACTTAAGATACATGCATCTGAAATATCGAATTATTGTAAACTGTAAACGTCAGTTTGACAGAACATAGCATTGTTTTTTCCCAAATATGTTAACAATTTTTACCCTGAGTGTACTAAACCTTCTGACGTCTTTTTCTGTGACTGTACTTTGTAATGACTGTCAAAATAAAATAATTTTTTTTAAAGTAGTGCTAAAATTGACGAAAATAATAAAAATATTTACGCTCCTTCTATTATAACTCAATATAATTAACAAATTTCTTCTATTAATTATATTAATTAAGAAAAGTGCATTTGAAATCTCGAATTGAAAACGTCAATTTGACACATTGTCGCATTGTTTTCTATTCAACAGTCAGTGTTGAACATTTGAGCATTCAAAGCTCTGATGCACTGATGAAATTTCAGTTTTTAATTAATAACTAAAAAACTATTCTATTTGGAACATTGAGACCTGGTCACATGGACTCCCTATTAATTCCTTACTATGTATACCAATTTTTAAATCGATAGATTAAACCATTCATTTGTTATTAACGAAAATCAAAAAGTCAATTTTTGGCATTTTTCTCCAACAAAAGCAAATCAAAAACAATTGAACTATACAAAGGTTTTTGCGTCTCGACACCCTTTATCACCTCGTAAAAAAATCATAAAAATCGGATAATTCGTTCATAACGTTGTGCAGTTCTAAATGCGTTGCTAGTTTGACGAAAAAATCAACAACTTTAAGCCTTTTAGTATATAAGACTAGCGTCAGGCCCCGCTACGCGGGCCTTCGGCTAGGTCGCGCTACCGCGCGACATGTGGGCTTCACCCGCTTCGCGGGCTCAAGCTCCGCGGACCCTGAATGTGTAACGATTCGGCACTTCGTGCCTCAATTATAACGATTTTAACATTTAGAATTTACCGAAAAAAATTGTATGATGAAATTAAAATTATTTAATTACAACTTCAAATTATTCATTTTCCTTCTTCAATATAAATTTTTTATTTAAGCCATTAAAATTTTAAAAGAAAATAACATAATAGATAGTTGTGAAAATAATTTCCTATTTTGTTAAATTTCAGGCTTTAATTATTTATTAAAACAATTGCGACGTTTCGACCTTGATTTAGGCCATTATGAAGCAAAGTTACATAGTTAAATTTAGTATTAAATTATATAACTAACTAACAAACATTAAAAATTGCTATTGAGGTGTACACCTCAAGAGTCCAGTTTAGACTTAAATAAATAAATATTCCAAAATAACATAATATGTGTCATAAAATAAATATCCTGGTTATCCAACTAAAAACATAAACGATTTTCGAACGTCATCTTGAACAATATTGTATCTTTTCAAAACCTTTAATTTGATATCAAACTTGAAATTATTCTATTTTTTTGAATGGACAAAAAACAGAAGCTAATCACCCACTCTCATATTTATCACTTATTGTGTATATCAGTCCTCATCATGAAGACCTTTACTTTGATATCAAAATCAATATAATAATATAAACAAAAGACGATCGTCGGTCTCCATTTTGAACAATCTTATATCGGCCCTCATCAAGACATTTAATTTGATATCATACTCAATAGGATTCTGACATTTTTTATAGAAACAAATGGCAGTCGTCACCGTCACCATTTTAAATAATTTTATTAATTAATTAACCCTTATCTAGCTCTTTTATTTGACATCAAACCCGATATAATTTTATATTGTTTTTGATCAAAACAAATGCCAATTGCCGGTCACCATTATAAGTAATTTTATTAATTAAGTAGCCTCTATTTAGCCTTTGATTTGATATCAAATTCGATTTGATTCAATAATTTTTTGTAAAAACAAACGAAAATCGTTTGCTGCCATTTTCAACAATTTTGAAAAGTAGTGCTCACCTCTGACCGTTTTAGATTACTTAATCTGATACAAACTCAATATAATTCTACATTGTTTTTGGTAAAAACAAATTTTAATCTTCGGCCACCATTTTAAATAATTTTATTAATTAGATAGCCCTTATCCAGCCCTAGAATTTGATATCAAACTCGATATGATTATATAATTTTTTGATAAAAACAATTGACCATCGTTGGCCGCCATTTTCAATAATTTAATAAAGTTAGTGCTCACCTAGTTGTTAAATTATCATGCATCAAGATAAATTTATCATCTTAAAATTGTGCATTAGGGACAACATTGTCGATCAGAATATCTTTTATGTACCTATCGGCATTGAATATTACCATAGAACAAGGAATAGATCTATCCGCAAAATCACTGATATCCCAGTTCACACCATTACTGATCCTCCCAAGAATCTTACAGTATTGCTGAATGCACAAGTTTCTCAATTGGTCGTCACACTTTTACACATCCATATGGCGACAATAAAAAATATGGGGATTCGATAGTGAGTAAAACACGAGTCTAATCACCTTAATCCCAATTAACACGCTTTCCAAAAAAAATACAAGCGAGTTACTCGGTAATGTTGGAGGACGTGTGGTCGCATGGCAGGCCATTGTGCCAGAAAATCTACTTCTATTACTCTTCTTCGTACAATACGTTCATTATTATTCACAGTAAGCAATTGTAGTAATGATTTATGGACTTGCATGACAATTATAGTGCGATTTCGACGCGATGTCAAAACAAAAAATCCAGCATTTCTGTTGCTTTTGCGTCTTCTCAGGCCTATTCCAGGTCTTCTGGTGTACAAATCTGTCGCCAGAAAAGGTGTATAAACGCGTTAAATACTACTAACTGATACATTGTATCAGTTAGCTACGAAAAGTTGACTTCTTTTGTCTTCGATAAAAGTGATGATGGAAACTACAATTTCTGCATTCTGTGCCATTTTGAAAACATAGACCACATCACACCACATCAAAATGACAAATAAACAATAAAACAAATGATGAAAAGAAATAATACCAGCATAATCAATAACTATGCATTTTATAAACTTCGTGATTTCGGTATGATGCGCATAATAAAGGAATATTTAAGTAAATTGTTAATGTTTTTAAGAGTTGGTAATGGAAGCGACTTCGAGAATGTCTAGTTAACATATTGCAATAATAATATTTCGGCATTCGTCCTCAACATTATTGTTATTAGCATTTTTTCTTAATAAAAATAAGTGACCCGTTTTCCGTGCCGGTGAGTGTAGTTATGTAAAAACAGATTTATACAAGAGCAATTACAATCTAGATCCGCGCAGTGTCTCGTGCTTGTCTGGTTGTTAGTGTGCTGTCCCCTGAACCTCTGCCCGGGTGGGCCTGGCGTATCTAGGATACAATTCCCAGTAGGGCGGCTTGAGCAAGGCAAATTCAAATTTAACCCAAACTCAAGTACAAATCCCGATTATCCATTTTTAACACGTTTGTTAAATTAAAAATACTGGGCATTATACATAGTATTATCAACCAGGGTTGGCCTGATTTAAATTTAATTTAAATCATAATTTAAATCAAATGATTTTTTCAAAAAAATCATTGATTTAAATCATTTTTTGATTTAAAAAAAAAAATTGTATTAATTTAATTATTATTCTGGTACAGAACAAAACAAGTGTCTTAATTCAAATTCAATATTTATTTAATAAATGAACAAATATTAAACAAAATACAAAATCCATTCAATGGAATCATAAGTCGAGTATATAGTTTAAGAAATTCGTGTTAAAACTTGAAATGTGCAATAATAATCCGTAATAATTTAAACTACATATTTTTTAAAGGTATTTTTCATATAAATGGTTAAATAAAAATTACTTTAACTATATTTAGTGCTATAATTAAAGAAAATTAAAAAAAATTAAAAAATCAAAAAAATCATCAGATTTTTTTGAAAAAATCATGATTTTTGCCAACCCTGTTATCAACGGAAATTTGATAGGTATATAATTTTAATTGAACATTTACATTTGGGTCAAAATATACTATAAACAGTACAGTAATAAATAACAACATGATGCAACTTCACAATGCATTATTAAAATGAATAAAAATTTTCAAAAAATATATTTCAAATTTATACAAAAGCATGTAAACATAATGCGTGCTCCATCTTTAAATACTCAATAAAATTTTCAAAATACTTCTCCCTTATCAAATATGTAAGATAAATCCAAGTAAAATTTCAAAATGGAAACGTCAAATCTGACACTAGACTAAAAATTATTTTTATCAAAAAGAAAACAAAAATTCCATGGCATACTCCCATTTGCGTTCCGTGCATTTTTCGGTTTTTTCTTAATAACTTTCTTAATATACCCAATATGGGGTTGAAACATGCATAGAAATATAGTCGAATTCATCCTCTACCTATATGTCAAATGAAAAAAACAATGGAATAAAGTATAATGCCCGTTGCTAAGGAGTGAAAAAACAGTGAGTTTTTATTATTTCTCACGCAAACTGTGCTCCCTACAACAATAAAATATAGAAAAATCACTAGATAAAATAACCCTTTATCGTATAAAAAAGTTTCATTAAAATCGTACAAACCATACAAATTTTAGATCAAAAAAACGTATAGTTGCTAAGGTGATGAATCTTCCACCACACTATGCCTTTTAGTATATATGATACCGGGTGTAGAATTTGTTTCTGACCTATAGGAAATACAATGGTAAAATTTTAATTTCGCTCTTAGTTTTTACCTATATATTTTAGAGTAAAAGTGTAAATACAAAAGATGTTCAGAATAAAAAACTGCATCGAATAAGCTTAAATTTTTTGTTCAAATCGATTTCTTTCACGAAATAAACATGAAATAAAAATTAACAATTTAGGCTAGTTTCAGACTGCCATGTAAAATTAACCAAAGCAAAAATATTTATTCCGTCACTCTGACAGAGTTGACAGATTTGAAATTATTGTTCTAATTGATTTATTGGACCATAAGAAGAATTCATTAATAAATAAAAAAAAATTATTAATTTATTTTTCTTCTTTTCTTCCTAAGGTACATTTTATCGTATTTAATTGAAGTGTTTATTTTTTTGCTCTGACTAATTCATTGCACTCTGTAAACAGCTCAAATATATCAAATTTAATTTACGTTTATCTCGTGACAGGAACGATTTATAACAATTAATATGGGCTCGTTGGATGCAGTTTTTTATTCTGAACATCTTTTTTATTTACAATTTGGCTCTAAAAGCAATAGGTAAAAACTTAGAGCGAAATTAAAATTTTACCATTGTATTTCCTATAGGTCAGAAAAAATTCTACACCCGGTATATTTGATGTTTGATGTGCCCAAAACTGTTAGTTGTTAGTACTGATTTTTCCTAGAATCCATGTTTACAAATTTTGGTTTTATGCCATTTTCGAAGAAACTATTTGATCTTTTCCCTGATATCTATGACAAAAACTAAACAAATTCATTTTTTTAAATAAATTAACAATTCTTGGAGAGCTGTATCTTAAAAAGTTCTGGACGCACAGAGTTAAGTTTGAGCTTAAACTGTAGAAAATTTAATGCGCTTTAAAAAAGGTACATATAACCTTTTCTGTAAGACGCATACTTCAGGGAATATTGAGCAAAAACCAAAACAAGTGCAAAAATTTAACAGTTTCTTGAGTATTGCGCAGGTTGCACAGGTCATTCGAAGCTGCAAATTTGGTTTCTTACTGTTAACATGGGTCCTGACAACATATTAAAAAATCTAACGTGGCCATCACACAACCTTCCGCCATATCTAGACTTTAAACAGAAATGTATACGTATCCGGTGCCCATTTAAAATATACAAATAAAAATCTAAAATATTCAAACAGAATTTAGTATCACCTGAATCAAAAGATTCATTCACACGAAAACTCTTCTGTGTTGAAGCAATCCTCCGTTCAGTTATTACATTTTTGGGTAATTCGTATTTGAGTTATGTGACATACGACATCGGCCCGGACCACACACATACACACACACACATACACACACATACACATACACACACACACATACACACACACACACATACACTCACACATACACATACACACATACACATACACACATACACATACACATATACACATACACACATACACATACACACATACACATACACACATACACATACACATACACACATACACATACACATACACACATACACATACACACATACACACACACACACATACAAATTATGTATTGGCTACCCTTTATTCTACAATAATTATTCCAAGTCAGCACTTCTAGCTGTATTTTTCCATTATGATAAGAAATGTAATAAAACCCTATGCGAACAAGCAAAGATGTTCACTTGCTGCTCGCTTGCTCATGTAATATCTTGTACTCAACACGTGTAAACACGTTTAATAAAATAAAATATTTTTTTCAAATATATTATATCAAAATATTTAATTGGCGCAGTCTGGGTAGAATCAGAGAAACACAAAAGCAAAAATTGTGTGGTGAATTTCAATTCTTTGCTCTGAGAAACCTATTAACCAAAAACGAAGAAAATTAATAAATAAAAAAGACTACAAGAACATTAAACGGCTTCAACCTATAGCCCATCAGGGTCTAACCACGACCCATCTTTAAAAAAGAAGAATCCACAAAGACGACTCGAGGTTCCGGACCAAAACTGATCACGTACTCATCAAGCAACGAGGACTTGCTGTTCGGTGGCCGACCCACGTCGAGGACTTCTACACTGCACGACTACAGACAGAAGCAAGAAACAGAGAACCCGGTGATGCCCGTCAACCATCAAATTATTTTTATTCTAAATATAATATTCGTGTAAGTTAAAATTAAAATATTCATTTATTACACAAAGGGGCAACTCTAGTAAACACTAGTAATAAAGTTGTCGAGGGACCGGCAGAGTCCCAAACACACAAAAACACACCCATATCTATGTTTACTAGTGATAGTGATATTAGTAACTAAGAATCCTAAAATTCGGACATTGAAGTAGAAAATACTACTCCATTAAACGTAAAAAAATTTTTACGACCAAGTAGGTTAAATCAAATAAACAATCTAAACACATCAATCATGACGACCACTCTTTCAGAATTAAAAAATTTAACTGAAATTGTTCCTCCTTATAATGGAGACATAAAATTACTTAATAACTTCATCAGTGCCGTAGACGACGTTAAGTATGCGCTAACTGCCGTAACACTAACAAACGTTCAAGATACTTACTTATTCGGACTAATAAAAACGAAACTTACAGGCAAAGCTGCCGAATTATTGTCCGAAAATAAATTCAATAATTGGGATGAGTTAAAAACTCATTTAAAAAATAATTACTGTGACAAAAGCACTGCCGAAACAATTTTACTAGAAATCTTACAAATAAGGAATACTAAAACAAATGTAGACAAAACCTTGGAAATAATATCGCACAAATTTGCTCAGTATAAATAAAAAAATTTGCTTAAAGAATATAATCAATTGCAGAAAAATACGATTATTAGAGAAAATCAAAAATTAGTAGTATCACACTTTATAACTCTCCTACCTTTGGCAATAAGAGGAGCAATTATTGTGAAAGAACCGAGCACTTTAGAAGAATGCGAACGTTTGTTAAGAAACGAATTTAATTATTCCCAACAAAATTTTACTTTCAATCCATCACCAAAGAAATTTCCAGCCCAACAATTCCCATCCAAACCAGTTCAATTTAATAATAATCAAACCCAATCAAAACCTTTTGCACCCCGACAAAATTTGAAAAACTTCTCTGAAACAAATCGAACATTTCAACCAAAACCAATGACGCAACAAACAAGAATTACTACGCCAATGTCGACGCAGACGAGAAGACAGAATTATCATCTCAACGATAGTTCAAATGAACGACTAGAACAAAACGCTGACGAATACGAAAACGTAGTTGAACAAGTCGATGAACTCGAAAATGATTCTTTTTTTAGAATTAGAAACAGACATGACCGAACAAATTACGTAATGTCGAGTTTAACACACGACTTACCGTCATTAAAAATGAATGATTACGTAATATTACTAGACACAGGCTCAAGCATAAATTTAATTAATCCAGATTTAGTTAACTTAAAAAATATGAAAACTCATGAAGAAAAGTGTACGTTTACAACCGTAAACGGTAAAACCACTATTTCACATTTTGTTACTAAAAATAAATAAAATTCCACTGAAATGTTACGTTCACAAATTCCACAAACAATATAATTTATTGTTAGGAATTGAAACATTTAAAAAACTAAATATTCAAATCAATTTCATAAATAACTCTGTCAATATACAAGGAAAAGAAAAGAAACTAGAAAACGATTTCAAAACTAGCAAACAAAATAACAATATTCAAATTCGATCAGAACACTTGAATCAAATAGAAAAATCAAAATTAAAAATACTTATAAATAATTTCGAAGACCTTTTTCCAAAAGCTAACGAAAAATTATCCAGTACAAATTTATGTGAACATAATATAATAATTGTTAATAATGAAACTCCCATATTTACAAAAAATTATAGTCTTCCAATAATTTATGATAATGATATTGTAAAACACATTCAAACTATGCTAAGAGAAAATGTAATTCAACCATCTCACTCTCCATGGAATTCGCCTATTTGGATAGTTCCAAAAAAATTAGACGCCTCCGGTAAACGTAAAACGATACTTGTAATTGATTTTAGAAAATTAAATTCTCAAACTAAAGACGACAAATTTCCAATTCCAAATATTGACACACTATTAGATCACATCGGACACTCAAAATATTTCACGACTTTAGACTTGCATTCAGGCTTTCATCAAATTCCTATGAACAATAATGATATTGAAAAAACAGCATTCTCTACTACATCAGGTCACTATGAATTTCTACGTATGCCATTCGGACTAAAAAATGCACCAGCGACTTTTCAAAGAATGATGAATATCGCACTAGGAGATTTAGTAAACAAAATTTGTCTAGTTTATTTGGATGATGTAATAATTTTTGGCAAAAATCTTGAAGAACACCTGCACAACATTCAATTCGTTTTTGAAAAATTAAGAAAAGCAAATTTAAAAATTCAGATGGATAAATCAGAATTCCTGTAAACACAAACTAAATATTTTGGATATATTATTACGCAAGATGGCATTAATCTAAAATAGAAAAAATTAAAAATCTCCATATTCTTAAAACAAAAAAAGGTATTAAGCAATTTCTTGGTACAATAGGATGGTACGAGCAAATTTATTCCAAATTTTGCAAAACTTACTAAGCCTCTTACTTTATGCTTAAAAAATGGTAAAAACATTGATATTTATAATGAGTCATACAGGAAAAGTTTTAATGAATGTAAAGAAATTCTCACTTCATCTCCTATACTACAATTTCCAAATTTCAATAAAGATTTTATATTAACTACGGATGCCTCCGATTATGCCATCGGATCAGTTTTATTACAAAAAGACGAAAACGGTAAAGAAATGCCGATAGCATATTTTTGAAAAACATTAGGTAAGGCTGAACAAAATTATAGCACCATCGAAAAAGAACTTTTAGCAATAATAGAATCTGTTAATTTTAGACCTTATCTATTTGGCAAAAAGTTTGTTATCAAAACAGATCATAGACCTTTATGTTGGTTGTTTAATATGAAAAATCCTAATCAAAAGCTTATGCGGTGGAAAATTGAACTAAATGAATATAATTTCGACATAGAATATTTTCAAGGAAAAATGAACGTTATAGCCGACAATCTTTCTCGTCAACGTGACAAAACACAAATCCTCAATAAAATCGGTGACGTAACAGAAACAAAAATATTTGCCCATTGTATTTCTGAAGATAATGAAATGAGTAAAGGTTTAGCAGATCAAGTCAATAAGAAATTTGACAGTAAATTTTTTTGTAGAAACCTAAATCAAAAAAATAAAAACATAATTATTCAAAATTCTAATCATCAAATAATTATCCATTTAATAACAAAAGAACGAGAGACCATCAATTAAAAACCTAGACAAACCATTAAAAGAATTAAGAGATTATCTTATTCCCAATGAAATTTTTGAAATTAATATACCTCTTCTAGGATGCGGATTAGATAAATTAGAATGGAATCAAGTATCAGCGAAAATATTAAAAATATTTGAAGACACAAATACACAAATTAACGCTTACAAACTTCCTACAGTAAATTTACATAACAATGAATCAGTTTCTTTAAATCAAAATACAGTACATTCAGATCCAGAAAATTTAGTTAACGGATTAAGATAATGTAGAAGATAGAATCAACATAGCTAATAATCAATTAATATTTGAAACACATAATTTTGAAACTGAAATAGAAATAACAAAATTATTCGAAAATAGAAAACAACGAATTCATTGTAAATTCAATAAACAAAATCTTAACGATGAAATACCAAACTTTCTAAAAGGATATATTGTTCCAAAAATAAAATATTTAGCAATTTTTAATGAAAAAGACTTAGATCTCAAATTTTCAAAAATTATAAAAGAAAATTTTGAATTTAACACGATTAATATAGTTGCTTGTAACAAAATAGTAGAAGACATTGAGAACGATGATGAACAGATAGAAATCCACACAGGTTTAACAAACCATAGAGGAATAATAGCAACACTCAATTCACTAAAAGAAAAGTATTTTTGGCTCAAAATGATAAACAATATCACCGAATATATAAATAAATGTGAACTTTGTAAATTAAATAAATACAACAGAAAACCAATTCCAGCAATAGATAATTTAACACCAATACCCGCAAAACCATTTGACATAATAAACATTGACGTTCTTTGGAATTAAGTTTTTGATCGACTGGTTTGGATGTATGATAGGTAAACAATACTCAAGACTGCAGTCAAGATGTTTTTTATTTAATCAAGACGTTCTTTGTTTAAATAAAAATAACTTTTTAACAATTTTTGATCAGTTCTCGAAACACGGTCAAGTATGCCCGTTAGAATATAAAAGCTCAAATAACATATTACAGAAATTAATTCAATACTTCCAAATTTATACCATACCAAATAAAATAATTATGGACGCAGGACCTGAATTTAAAGGTAACATTTTACAAGACCTATTCAAACTTAGAAATATTGAAAGTCACGTAACTTGCGTGAGTGACCCTAAAAGCAACGCAGTTGAAAGATTCCACTCAACACTTATAGAACATTTCAGACTTCTCGAAAATAATAATCATTTTAGAACCAAAACATTCTTAGAAAAACTTGACTTAGCATTTTTAGCTTATAATAATACCAAACACTCTGTAACAAAATTAACTCCTAATGAAATACTTTTTGGCAAAAATAACCAAATCCCGTTTAGAACTATTCCACTCATCCAGGAAGAAATAATACAAAATTATCAAACAGAACAAGAAGAATTATTTAAAATTATTAATGATAAAATAAAAACAGATAAACAAAAACGTTACAAAGAGAATGATAATCCCTTACAAATAAAAGATACAATTTACGTGAAAGAAAACCCAAGAGTAATTAAAAAAATCAAAAAACCATTATTTAGAAAATATAAAGTTCAACATTACGACCCAATATTAGGATAAGTAAAAATTAAAGATCAAGTAGCTGAAAAAATGTTCGGATTAACAAAGTAAAACAATAAATTGTTGTTACTTAGAAAAATAACACAAAACAAAGACATTTGACAACTAAATGAAATTATAGAAACTTACTGTCGACACGACAATGAAAAAATACACTTCCTTATTAATATCCCAATTTTCTCTTCCGATACCTATGACTTATTTCAAATCACGCCATTACCATTTATAAATATTAACAAAATTTTACAATTAAATGAAAAACAGAATTTTATGAATAACCATAATAAATATAAGATAAATAATTGCATTCTAGATATATTATTATTAGTAATTGTATAATAAATATTTTAAATACCCAAACGAATGATGATTGCAAATATCATACTCTTGAACTCAAAAATACTTTAATACAATTTTAAGTTGACACAATTCAGGAAACGTATAACGAAATAATATTCGAAACTTTCAATTTTAACAAAAACATTTCAAGAAATAAATGCACCAAATTTAGATGAAATAAATAAAATAAATATTATAATCAAAGAATTATCACAAATAATTTAAATAATCACAAAATAACAATCATCATTTCAATATTATTTATAGTATGTTATTCTTAGTAATATGTCTTGTCCTATTATATAAGTTTAGAATTAACCCATTAAAGCCCATAATTCAAACCATGAGCAATTATAACGAAACTCATACTGTACACTCATTTTAAGCCCCTTAACAGGTTTTAAATGCATTTTCAAAATTTGAATATATTTTAAAGACTTTTTTGAACTGGCAACTTAAGTTTGCCACTGGGCATTTACGTGTTTTAAATTTAAATAACGAAAATCTCAAAAATTCGATAATTGAGAGCAAAATATGACGGCCTGTGGTTGTAGCAACTCATATTCAATTCCAAATAGGAACACAATTAAGTTTTACTGCACAAAAATGACTCCTGTGGTGTACTCTCCATAAACAACCATGAGTAGGTACCGGAGTACCGCTACCGAACACACTGTATAATATGTATATCTATAGTATCGATGACTTACAATATGTGAGGGTACCATACTCTTGTTGAAAAAAGGTGTGTTAGATATTTATGTAATTGTACGTAGCAAAATTATGTTATTACAATAAATAATACAGTTAGTATAAAAAACGAAAAATAAGAACATTATACCGAACACAAAAAAGAAAAGAAAATACAAAATTGGTACAAATTTCAGGTTTTGTGGAACATTTTGCCAAAATATTCTCTTAGTAGATAAACCAATAAATGAAGATAAATCATAATATAACTTTATAACAAAATTTAAATATGAACTCGTAAGTGCCCAGTGGCAACTTTAGTTGCCAAAGGAATTCCATGCCCAAAAAATATGTAAAATGTAATAAATAATCATATTTTTCGATATTACATGTGAACTTATGTACCTTAACTATCTATATTTAAAGATATTATGTACAAAAAAAATGTAAAAGAATTATTTTTTACAAAGACGCACAATCGCTTTCTCTATCGTGCTCGCAATGACGCAAGAAACGATTCGTCTATCCGACTGTATGTCAACTTTTCCTGTGAACCACTGAAAAAATATGAGCTAAGAATCAACGCATAAGTAGAAAAAATAATTTTGTTTAAATAATGTATCGTTCCAGTATAAAAAATTCTCAAACTTTGTGGCAACTAAAGTTGCCACCGGGCTTTAATGGGTTAAGTTTTTCACCTGTTGTAAAATAAATAAAAAACCCAGTGATAAGGAACCTGTAGAATTAAGTTCAATTAATTAATAATTATTGTAAAATCTCAGAAGGGAAGAATTATGTATTGCTACCCTTTATTCTACAATAATAATTATTAGTTTGTCTTTAGTTTTTGTGAATAAATTATTAATCTTTTTTGCTGTTTACACGTTATTTTACACTCTAATTTAGAATCCCACATTTTTTTAATTTCATGGGAGCACTTTCAAACTTAAACAACGGAAGCAAGTGTAACACAGTGTACAAAATTCCATGTGAGTTCGGGAAATGTTACGTCGGCCAAAGCAAAAGACCCTTGGCGACCCGTCTTAAAGAGCATAGAACATATAAAGCGTCATCCGCCTTGACACATCACCATAAGTCTACAAAACACCAATTTGACTTTGAGAACGGCTCCATTTTACACCAAGACACCAACTTACACAAAAGACATACACTAGAAATTATCGAAATCAAATGCAATGAATCTATTAATCTTAGAACTGACATAGCCTACTCAGTAGCATATATTCTAACATCATTAAAAATTATAACCCGCCTTGATTTCAAATGTTTACTTCTGTCAACAGAGTTCATTGCTGTACCACCAGATTGTAGCACTTTTGATTAGTTCGTTCTTTGAGTCTTATTTACTTAACATTAATGTGTTTTTTGTACTTAATTTTTCAAAAAAATTCCTTTTATAGGAATGTGTATTTATTTTAATGTTTATTTTAATGTTTTATTTAATGTTTCTTATTGTATTTCCAAATTGTGGTTTTTTACCATTATTTGTAAACTTCATGAAGTTTTCTAATTTGTTTGTTTACCAACAACTTTATAACACAAAATTTATAGTCCCAAAATGCCGGCCATGTGCTAAGTTGAGTTTTATAAATCTTGTGCTAAAAAGTGGTTCATATTCTTTTTATTGTCAACCGTAATCTCTTGTTTTGTACATCTGATGATGATCGCAGGTACGATCGAAACGTAATGTAAATAAAACAATTTCTATGTTGTAATTTGCTTTTATTGACTGACACACAGAGTAGTTGTTTGTTCGCACATTTTATCCACAGTCAATCAATTAATTTCATACATTTAAATCTAATCATCCGTTGAGCCAAAAAATATTAATTATTAAAAACTGTATCAATAAAATCTTAATTTTAAGTGATAGGTCTTTTCATGAGGATAATTAAAGTTATACTACAACATAATGGTTACCCTATTAAATTTATCAACAAGATTTTTAATTCTGCTTTGAACAACATAAACCTAAATCATGTGCAAGCAGATGTACCTTATCGGCGCCGTGGCCGAGCGCTCTTAGTACATCTCCTAGCTCGCTCTGACGTCACGCGAACCACGCATCAGTGGTTCGAGTCCCAGCGCTGCCGATCGACAATGTGTGATTTGTCGTTAAATAAAAAGAATACGGCTACATGTATTCATCACACTCGGATGCCACAAGCCAGCCACTTGTGCATCTTAAATATGTAGCAAATGGCTACGAAACCTCGTACCGGCAGTGTTAAAGCTGCGGCTCGGTGATACCGGTGCATTAAGGGGTGGCGAGGGCCCAATTTGGGCTGTAGAGCCATTGGAAGAAGAAGAAGGAAGATGTACCTAGACTGTCCAACGTTATTTTAAAATTCCATTAATTAAACAACTGTCTCAACGGATAGCCTCTATTCTTAATGACAACACACAGGTAGTATTCTATAATAATAAAAATGTAGTTAACTTGTTTAGTAAACTTAAAGACAAAGTAAATGATGGAGACAGGTCAAACGTCATGTATATGATAAAATGTGATAATAGACCATTTCAAAAATTCAATGCGCATGTGCAAAAGTTAAACAGAGACAAGAAAATGTAGTGCCGTATACCCATCTTTGTTTGTCTGTTCATGTTATGACAGTTGAGATGAGACTGAGAGTTTGAAGGATTTTGTAATATTGTTTGGTTAGTTTAGTGAAAACTTTCTTCGCGTAAACAGGGCAAATAGTAATTATGACGGGTACAATATATTGCGTACCTGGTTGTACCAACAACTCGAAAAAAAATAAAAATATATCGTTCCATTTTTTTTCCATGAAATGTGATTAAAAGAAAAGAATGGATACGTAGGATAGGAAGAAAACAGTGGGTACCAAAAAAGATTCACAAATATGTGGTATTCATTTTAATGTTAGTGGAAAGATATCGGTACAAGACAAGTGTCCAAAATATTTTCTGGATGTCCGGGTGTTTGAAGACGATCAAGATCGAGATGTGCTGTACATTAATATGCAAGAAGATTTAGGCCTTGCATAAAAGACATTCTGAAGTATTTTGAATACTGCTTAGAGGTAATCTAAAATAAAAAGTAGGGTTATATTATTAATATCATTTATACATGATTGATGAATAAATGTAATCCATTTATTTTGATAAAACAAAATGTTTTATTTGCAACATAAATATGATTTTACTTACCTTGTACTTAAATTCATCTTGATATTATGTACGGACACAGGTTTTTTTTATTTATTTATTTTATTTATTTAAAAATACACTGTCCAACAGGTAAAAAACCCAATAAAAGGACAGGAAAAACAAAACAAAGATAACTCATACAAAAATAGTACAATACATTAAAAGCGATAAGAAAAATAATAATATTGACAAGAAAAATTTTGGCAAATAATTAGACATAAACAATAAATTAAACATCACAATTTATTAAAGATAAAAATGGTTTTGGAGAATAAAGGAATATATCAACATTAGAAAATTTAGCCTGGTATATCAAACACATGCGGTATATTGGGGAAGAGACTAGAACATTAGTACGGGGTGTAGGAAGATAGAATGTTTGGGAATACCGAGTAAGAATAAAAGGGGTGTGAAAGGAAAGAAGGCTTAAACAAGTCGGATCATCAACTTCTCCATGAATCAGTTTACACCGGGTTTTCCCGGTTTTCCAAGTGCCGCAAATTTAGAATTTTTACCCCCACTACAAGCAATAGATGCGCCATCTATATAACGTAGATTCACAGCAAAAAAATCTGAAAATACCAAAGTATAAAGTTGTTTGTTGCATTTAGTCTTAATTTTGTATTTTGTTATTTTTATAATTTATTTTTAATTTTGTGTGTGTTGTGAAGCTATATTGCAAGATGGCGCATCAATCACTTGTAGTGGAGGCACTAGATTTTTTAGTTTAAAAACTAACCACCTAGAAGTCGCGGTAATTTATGAAATGGCCTATTGTAATGAGAGTGGGTCATTTTATTTATTTTTTACTTTTGCAATGAGAATTGCGATAAAAAGGTGTTAAATGGTGTCGAAATAACATATGTGAAATATTATTACATTCTGATAAGTCTATCTGCCTCCGGATTGATATCAAAATTTCGAAAAAGTTTAATTTTCGAGGTAGATAAGTTTCAGTTTGAAAATATGATACTAAGAATCAAGATATAATTATGTTTTTAATTAAATTAGAAACCAAACGTTGTCTATTTGCGAAATACAACCGATAAACGTTGCATTTTTCATATATGAGTACGGGGAGTGGCAGGCGTCAGTAGCGCATTGAGACACATCGTGCGTCTACCATTAAAAATGGATCGTACTCGTATTAAGTGGAAATGACCATTGTTTTGTGATTCAAGTGATATGAAAGATAATATGTTTCCAACCTACGAAGATATGATGAAGTTCTATGAATGGAACTGGCACAAAATAAAACGTGAAAACGAAACTAAGAAAGAGCCAACCTATAAGAAAATAGAGGATATTGTGGTGGCAAGAATTGAAGAAATATGGACAAAAGCCTCTATTCCTACTGTCGAACATAAACGAGTAAAAGCTGTGTTGAAGGCGTATCATCGAAAATTACTGTATTTGTGCTAGGGAGAAAAAAGTAGAAAAAACTAGAAGAATGGCGATTAAAACCGTAGATATTGTTACAACGAATCAAATAACAAACACTTTGAATAGGAAAATGCTGAGGACAAAATCATCTTCGCAGTCTCAAAATGAAAATACAGATAAGCTTAGCATATCTATTTCCTCTGAATCTAGTAAATCGGACCGAATGATGACGTATTCCAGCCTCATTCCCAAGATCCAACTGCAGGTTCCGTCGATAAATATTACAGTTGACTACGCTTTACTGTCAAGAACATGCGATAGATACGGAGTATCAGGCAGGGCTGGGGCAGCCATTGCTTCAGCAGTTCTTCACACTACCACTTCAGAAGTTATTGATAAAAATAAGCTTCGCCGGAAACGCAAGATAACAAGAAAATGTACAGTGGAGAGAGACAAAGTCCGGAAAATACCTGCTTTGTACTTCGACGGACGGAAAGACAAAACTTTAAGTATATCAGAAAAGGACGGAAAAAAGTACCGACAGAGTATTCTTGAAGAGCATATTTCATTGATAAAGGAACCAGAGTCAAAGTTCTTGGGTTATATTTCACTAGCTTTCGGAACTTCTAAATGCATAGAACAAGCAATTACCGATTTCTTATTGGAAGCAGAAATATCAATGGAATCTCTGCTGGCAGTTGGGTGTGATGGAACAAACGTGAATGTTGGCAAACATGGAGGTATCATACATACATCTGCTTGAACATGACTAAATGAACCAGTACAGTGGATTATCAGCCTACTGCATATGAACGAATTACCTTTCCAGCACTTGTTCTTATATATTGATGGTCGCACAGCAGGACCCCAGACATTTTCAGGGACAATCGGCAAAGACCTAGAAAACTGTGAAAAAATGCCTGTTGTTCATTTTAAACCCATTCACGCAGAGTTACCTGAGCTATCTACTGAAGATATTAGCACAGACCAAAAATATTTGTACAGAATTGTCTCAGCGATTACAACAGGTATATTTCTTAACGATTTAGGAAACAAATCGCCAGGCAAGATGTCTCATGCTCGATGGATAACTCGTGCTAATCGAATTCTACGTCTATATGTTTCCACGGAGGCTCCTTCTGAAAACTTACTTATTCTTGCAACGTATGTCGTCAAGGTTCACGCTCCAATTTGGTTTACTATCAAAACTCACCCCTCCTGTAAAGATGGAGCAAGATACCTGTTTAAACTCATCGCTACAACTAGATATTTGCCTATAGAACTGAAAGCTATAATCGATCCGGTAATTGTGCACATCCTGAAAATTTATTTTCGCAATGCTGACCGACTCTCAATCGCACATCCGTGAACTGAGAGCCCGTCGCATTTTGAAAGCGCGCAACAATAAAGTAAATAGACTGCGAGTGTTTCAACTTCCTAATGTAAACTTTGATGCATCATCTTACACCGATCTTATTGACTGGCAGCATGAGAATATCACTGAACCACCAATATTGATATACATACCTGACGAAGTAATTCAACTATTTCTAGCACAAAAAGGAAAAGAAGAACTGCCTTTCTTACGCCTGCCATGTCATACACAAGCAGTTGAACGAGCAGTAAAGACTGTGACAGAAGCTTCAGCAGCATTGTGTAAAAAATCCGAGAGAGAAGGCTTCATTAAAGTCCAGATCGAGTTTAGAAAATCTATGACGAAATTCGATAGTAAGAAGAATTTTCGCGCTAATTAAAAAATAAACATATATTATTATAAATTATTGTAATGTCCTTTTTGTAACTTTTTTCTTGTAATAAACAAATAATGCTTATAACAATTAGTTTTGTTTTGTAAATACATACTTTAAAACTATTTTTCATCTTGCTGTAATGTTCTATCAAAAAGAAGTCAATCCGGAGGCAGAAGATGGTATCAAATTCTAAAAAAAAAAATTGTGTGTGTATCAGCTCCGACGCACGACTGGAGTTTACTCGTTAAATACGATTGTCTTTGAATATGCAATAGGCAAAAATGGTAAATAAACGCATCTCTTATAATACTGAAAGCATGTATGTATTTTTATTCTATTTACATTTTTCATATTGATTCGGTAAAGTATTATACAGGGTGGGGCAAAACAACCTCCCTAGTTTCAATAGAGAATTGTGAAGCGAGCAGAGGTTGTAAAAGGATGGGAATGGCGTGTATAGCGGCCGGTATATATTCAGTTTGCGTTACAAAAGTTTCAGTTGTAAACATAATGTGGACGAACGAGCAACGCGCTTTTGCCGTTGAAACATACATACGCGGAAAAAAGTCTATAATGGCCGCCCAGCGCGCGTTCCGTATTCGATTTCAAATTCCCTGTCGTCAAGCAGTTTCGGACCGAAAATCGATTACGTTCTGGGAAAAAAACTTTCGGGAAACAAGATCTGTTGTCAGGAAGAGAGGTGGACGAACTCGAACTGCTCGAACACCCGACAACAGATCCTGTTTCCCGAAAGTTTTTTACCCACAACGTAATCGATTTTCGGTCCGGAAATGCTTGACGACGGGGAATTTGGAATCGAATCGAATCGTCAAGTAGTTCCGGACCGAATATCGATTACGTTGTGGTAAAAAACTTTCGGGAAACAGGATCTGTTGTCGGATGTTCGAGCAGTTCGAGGTCTATATACTTTCATTATTCACTTCACTGTATATTAATATAATTATTGTTAACAATAAATACACATACAATTCACCTTTATCAATTCACCACATCAATTCTATTATCTGAATGAATGCTTGACACAGCTACACAAGTATAAAGAACCTACCTTACATAAGTTATACATTAATTATCAATCTATTAAACATCATTCTGGGTGGGTTGTTACGTATTGTCATCATTATCATTACTAATAATTAATATTAAAAATGTTACGCTTTTAGTTAACGTTTAATGTTTGATTTCACTCCTCATAAAATTTCAATACCGGGCGCCTTATATGAAAAACTATTCTTAAGGAGTAAACTCCAATAACAAATGATTAATAAAATTTTTGAAAAACCAGCAGTAAAACATAACAAACAGAAGTAAATGATTTTAAGTATTAAAAGCTAATTTGAAGATTTTCTAATGTAAAGGCTCCCAAATTTTTAAGGAAAAAATCTTCATTTGAAGGCTGAATCAACAGCTTTATCAAAACACAGTGTTGAATTTATTGCACCAAAAATTTAATTTTAATAACGTTAAAATCTTAGACAGAGTCAAATGATAAAAAACGAAATTTCTTAGAAATGGTACATATACACAACAATAAAAATAATATTAATCATCGTTCAGATACGGAATTTCTAAGTAAATGCTACCAGAATATCTTATATCTGATATTTTAAATTGTCGCGCCATTTCACTGCTGCAACTACATTGCTTAGGTTGGCATTGCTGTAATTTAAAAACTGTGACTTTCTCGTGTTCGGCAGTCAGTCTCAACCGCTCTGAGATGATTCTTCAATTTCTCTACAAACATTTTACATGTTATACATTGTTTCGCTTGAACCACAATATCTCACAGGTATTTAAATTTTTAATATGTCTGTATTTGTTGTATGAAGTTCATAATTTTTGAATAAATTTTGTAGCACTCATGAAGGTTGCAAATCAACCGAAACGTTTGCATTGATGAGATGAATTGAAACAATTGTTGTTTTTCATCCAAATTCCGTCTACAATTCCTTATCACTGTTGTTATTTAGGTATGTTGTTAACATAAATGTATCAGAGAAATACATAGATGCGAGTCGAGTTTGCCGAATAGTATTGATATTGCGTAGTTTTTTCGGTATTGAATTTAAAGTTAAAATTAATGGAGCAGATGAGTTATCAAGAAACATTGTGTGTTCAGTTGGTTCCCCGAAGGTTATAAAACAAGCATCGTGTTCTGTAGTAAGAGAGTAAAGAATTTCAAATTTATAAACTTATTCGACGCAATTTAAGTTGCCCCAAGCAAGGTCAATTGTACTCTTGCCGTTTTTGTTTATGAATGTATACTACCTATTGTGTCCCCATTGGCACGTCCATTTAACACAAAAACCCAGTGATTCCATTTTTTCCACTAATTTTTTACCACGGTCATTATAGGTTATGTGAAGTGAATTTCTAGTGTCTTTTATATACCTACTTAGATATAAATGTTCCTTGCGATACTTGATTTAGTAAGCCAATGTGAGCATTATAGTCCCCGGCCACCAAAATTCTGTGTTCCGAGAATGTAACTGAAACTTCAGATAGTAGATCATCAATCATATTTATACATTCTACATTATTAAGTGAAGGTTTTAAGTATAAATTTACTAATATGTACTTAGAATATTTTGTAATTAGTTCTAGAGCAATCCATAAATAATTTCTTTCTATTAGGTTAATAGTTTTTATACCGCAAAGCTTTTTTACTAGTATAACCAGTCCTGCACTGGCCCGGCTTCTACTTTTTTACTTCCTTGTACGAAGTAAGGAAGTATTGTAATCGCGAAAAATTTCGGTTCTCAGATTTTGACGGAAATATCCGTTTTGACCTTTTCTGAATCCATTATGACTAGTTTCGACGTGACGTCTGTACGTACGTACGGACGTATGTGTGTCGCATAACTCAAATACGGTTAGACGTAGAAAGTTGAAATTTTGTATTTAGGACTGTTATAGCATCTAGTTGTGCACCTCCTATTTTTGGTTTCAGTCTACAAACCGGAAGTAGTACTTTTTAAAAATATTTCGATAAATATTTAATTTTAGACAATTTTTTTTATTTTAAATGAAAGATTATGTGATTATTACCTACAATCGGTATTTTATAAATATTTTTGTATCTGCTATCATTTAAAAATAATTAAAGTATATATTTATAATTTATAGTATTTCGGTATCTTGTACTCCATGATCGTTTAACATTTGTTATTACGTAAAATTTAAATGATTATGACATGACAGTGACAATAGTAAAATATGCTTTATATCTTCTTCTGCAGTTTAAATAAAATGACTAAAATATATTTGTGAGTATACTAGTATAATAAGTTAAAAGAATTTTTAATATTATTTTACATTTTAGTTATTAAGAAAAGTATGAACACACAAGGCGTACAAGGAAGTCATGTGGTGTCCACGTCAGATTTTTCCTTTACAGCGTTGCTGCAAATGATATGATATTTTTCTGTGCCTAAAATAGTAGTAAGTGAATTATTTCAGAATTACACCATGTTTCATTCAAGCAAAGCACATCTATCCGTTGTAGCTTAGATTGCATTTCATATTCAACGTTAAACATATTTTGATAACCATTTATATTCCAAAATACAACGGAGAGATGGTCCAACTTGAATTGTGCATTATTTGTTACATAGTTTTATTAACTACGTAAAATTTATTATTTTTGAAAGAGGGCAGATGTCAGAGTAACCAGTAATGTGGGGACATTTTTTGAAAAAATATAACTAGAACGTACATGAAGTAGTCCAGAGAGATCGGTCATAAAACACAGCATGGTTCTTTTTGTTTATGTAATAATAATAATTTATATTTTGTATGTGATTTATAAAAGTTAAAATAAACTATAAAAATAATTAGAAAGTTCAAAACAATTGATATATATATATATATATATATATATATATATATATATATATACAGGGTGAGTCATCGAATTGCCCGTCGTCGATATCTCCCTTGTCGTTAAAAATACAATACAAATTTATTAACAGAATTTTTCGTCTACTCAAGGAGCATAACTTAAAATTATTTTCACATATACAGGATGTTGCATAATGAATGGTAGTGTGTTGTTGTTATTCGTAGAATTAAATAATTCTATGTTTGGAATATTTCCGAGGCGGTTTCGTATAAAAAATGATCGGTTTCGTTCTCTGTGTCTGCTGGGAATTCGATGCAAGGTTCAACTTGTTGTTCTTGGTAATATGTGTTATCGTTATCAAGGTTGGTGTCAGGTTCGAGTTCGTTGTCACTGAATGTAATAATAGTAATAATAATAATAATACATATTTATTTCTGAGATGTAATATATACATATGAAATACGTCAGGTACAGTACAAATTTGACTAGATTTTACAATCAGTAAAACACATAAATTCATTAACAGTGTAAAAACAATTAGTAATTAGAAATTTTTTTAATTTGAATTTAAATCCTGGTAAAGTGACACAATTTAAAATATCATCTGGTATTTTATTATAAATTTCTACGCCCTTTACATTAGGAGAGTTTTGCCTGCAATTATATTTCGCTAAAGGTTTTCTTAATTTTAATTTGTTTCTTGTGTTGATGTTATGTATATCCTCATTACATAGAAATGTATGTTTATTTTTGTAAATATAAACAGCAATTTCAAAAATATAAAGAGAAGCTATTGTCATGATCTTAAATTTTTTAAAGAACATTCTGCAGGATTGCGTTCTTGAGATACCAGCTATACATCTAATAATTCTTTTTTGACAAATAAAAACTTTAGTGGTATGTGTAGAAGAGCCCCAAAAAAGAATTCCATATCGTAATTTCGATTCCACTATTGCATGATAAAAAACTAAGAGATGATCGTGTCCCAGTACTGTTTTTAAATGCCTGATTTGATAGCACATGGAACTGACAGTAGATACAACATAATCACAATGTTGCTTACCATTTAAATTTTTGTCAATTAGAAGTCCAAGAATTTTTGAATTATCAGTACTGTTAATGGAAAAATCATTCAACTTAAGTTCTATATTTTTTGCATTTTTATTTTGAAATACAATTAAATTCGTTTTAGTGTTGTTTAATATTAACGAGTTATCTTTGCACCACTTTTGAACTGTCATTAAGCTATTATTACACATATCAGACAAAATGTCCTCGTTTTTATTCGAGATGAGTAAGGATACATCGTCTGCAAACATTGTAGTTAAGCAATTATTGCCGAGTGCATCGAACAGATCATTGATGTACAAAAAAAATAGAATTGGAGCTAAGATAGTTCCCTGTGGGGTGCCTATACTCAATTTGACTTTATTAGAATTAATAATTTTGCCGGATTCGGTCAATAAACTAACGTACTGTTCTCTATCAATTAAAAAAGTTTTTAACCAGTTTAAAGGAGTTCCTCTGATGCCAATCGATTCAAGCTTATTTAATAATAAGTCGTGGTTGACACAGTCAAACGCCTTACTTAAATCACAAAATATACCGACAGGTTGCTGATTATTTTCAATGTGAAAAGTGATTTCATTTATTAAGGTTTGAATTGCATCATAAGTAGAGACTTTAGCACGAAACCCAAATTGATTGTTGTTAATGATTTTGTTAAGTTCTAAGAAATTTTGTAATCTCACCAAAAAGCAATATTCAAATATCTTAGAAAAAGCGGAGGTAACAGAAACCGGTCTATAGTTATCAGGAATACACTTATCATTCCTTTTGTGAATAGGGATCACTTTAGCCAACTTTAATTTCTCAGGAAAACATCCTGTTTGAAAGGATAAATTTACTAAGTAAGTAAGAGGTTGAATAATATGAGAAATAATATTTTTGACAAGAAATCCGGGAATCTCGTCTGGTCCCGATGATTTCTTGTTTTTTAGTTTATTATTTAATAGTTCGTATAATTCATCTTCACTAAAAGGTAATAAAAACAAGTTATTTGCATTATATCTGACACTATTTCCAAATTCTGAAGCATTTTCATTTTTGTTTCGCGATGAATCGATTAACATCAGAGGTGCCTCCTTAAAAAAATTATTTAAAATATTAGCGAAATATTGATAATATAAATAAAGACTTAAGATCTGCACTGGAGCGCTTTATATTTTCATTAATCCATGGGTTGTTAAGGTTATATTTCTTATGTTTCTTTACTGGAAAGTGAAAATTAAAATAATACATAAAATCATCATAGAAACAATTAAAAGCTTCATTGACATTTGAATAAGAGTAAACATTATTCCAGTTATTATTATTAATATCACAAGTAAAATTTCTAATAGTACTATCATTAAAAACTCTTCTATGTATCGTGGGTGTGGAACTTTTGACATTAGATTCAATACAAGTACGCATCAGTACAGTTTCATGATCAGAAATAATATTTTTTATAATATGTGAGTCAGAATTTCTTACATTTGTGTAAATATGATCTAAAACATATTCATTACGTGTAGGAGATTTGACAATATTTAATAGATTGTAAGTTTTTAGAAGATTGTATAAATTATTGCAATTGATAAAGTCTCTTGTAGGGTCAATATTGAAATCTCCACTGACAATTATTAGATAACCAGGTTTAAAAATAAAATCTAGTACACTATTAAATTTTTCTAGAAAAGTATCAAAATTGTTACTTACGCAGGGAGATCTATAACAATTTATTAAAATAACAGTGGTGTTGGGCTGTGGAGTCCAGCGGATACCACATATTTCAATGCATTTGTCAACGCAAAAATGAGCCAAATCAAGAGGAAATATTTCTAAATCCTTGCGAGTCCAAATACCAACGCCACCACCTTTACAAGATGTCCTACAATAATAAGAAGTCAACATAAAATTATGAAATTTAACTAAATTAATGGTCGAATTTTGAGCCCATGTTTCTGTCAAACAAATGAATTTCAATTGAGGATAACTGTTAAGATATTCACTAGCAATTAAATCACATTTATTAGGGGTTAATGCTTGACAGTTTAATAATATTAGATCAGAATCTGTTATTTCTGAGTGCGTTTCTGCTGTTTTGGTGAAAAAAACGAGAAATATAAGATCCACAAGGCCACTGATCAGCTCTAAAAATGTTGTCAAAGTTAATTAGATTAACTGTCACTTTAAACGATGTGTAGTACTCGGGAAACTTGGATGATAATTCTTCGCACTCAATTTCAGGATAATCCGTTTTTAGGTGGCTAATAACTTCTTCCGCTTTAGTTCCTGGTTTTATGCAGGATACAAAGATGAAGGCCTTCTTTGGTGCTACCGGCAGATTTGGAATAACTTTAGATTTACCTATTACCATGGCATTAGATTTTTGATTTGTTGTTTTGAATTTTTTGTTTCCCATATCACCATTGGTATTTTTATTATACGATATAGAATGTTTATTTACAACATTACTTTGTTGATCGTCCATTTTGTTTGTTTTGTTTTGTACTTTCAATTCATTGGGCGGTGAAGGCGGTAGAGGTGTCACGTTTGCGCATGAAGTTGATGTTGATAGTGTTTTTTTTGTTTTGTCTAAAATTTTAGTTGTGATAACTTCACTTTTATTATTATTTTTACTTTTGATTTTTAAGCTGGTAGATGACTCTGGCTGTTTGGTTTTATCTAGTTCAATTTGGAGTAACTTTATAATTGTTACTTTGTCACTGATGATTACACACTGAGCTTCTATAATAGTATTCTTATCTTTTATAATTTGTTTAAGAAGAGAAATTTCTTTGCACAAATCGTTCTCTTCATACGGACGTGCGTCTAAGAACATCTCGTCATTACAACATTTTGTTGCAGAGTATCCTTTCTTTTCACAACAACTTTTATGAAATATATTTCCACAGTTTTCACAACGAACTAGATTGTTTACCGCAGATTTATTGCATAATTTGCAAATCGATTTTAGATTTTCAGGAGTTACTTCTTGCACATGTTTATTACTTCCCGCCATCTTGAAATATAAATGTGGAATCGCCGTTTATGTTTATGTAGCGACCTCTAATACTTAATAAAATGCAATAAAATTTTATATGTAGCCTTTTTTCGTCAAAGAGAACAAAATAATGAGGTGCCTCCACAATATTTTTAAGTTTGCATTTTAAGAACCACCCTAATATATATATATATATATATATATATATATATATATATATATATATATATATATATATATATATATATATATATATATATATATATATATATAAGTTATATTATTGAAAAAATGCAACATAGATAAAATTATGCTGTGTCGCATGTTTCTGCCCGTGAGAAACATGCTCTGCTGTAACTAGATTCCTAAATCTCGTAGATAATAAGTTTTCTTGTAAATTAGAATAGATAGAATAAGTTAGTCAGTAGTTAAGCTTTGTAGAAGCAACATATCTTGTAGTTGACAAATAAAATTATTTTTTAAAAAGTAATTTTATAAAGATCGATCGTTAATTGGCGCAGTCTAGGTAGGATTGCTAAACAGTGCTAACGAATATAGTTCTGGTTCACATTAGTGATTTAACGGCAATCAAAGAACCGAATCGATCAACTGACGCTAGCAGCTGAGAGGACATCAGCACCGCAGCATCAAAAACTTCTACGTCGACGCTAACACAGCTGAGAGCATATCAGCGCCGTAGCAGCCGACATCGTGGCCGAGAGAATATCGGACAACAAGTAGAAACCAAGCAACGTAAATGAAGATACATCCGTGGAAGCACATCCACCCACACAGAAGCAGATCTTCAACGGACATGAAGACACTGATTTTACTGTGAGTACCTTTATGTCTTTTAGAGGTTACAATTCAGACACAAGCTACGACTCTGACTCCAGTTCAAATTCAAACTCAAATCTAATTTCAAAATTAAATTCAGATTCTGAAAACGAACTGTTCCAAATTTTTAATAATAAATTAAAAATTGATCCTTTAATCATGGTTGTCCCGGAACTTAAGAAACAGTACCTGGACATGATACCAGAGTTTCACGGAGAACGTGAACTCTTACCTCGATTTCTTGAAATATGCGAGAAACTGGTAAACAAATTTTATAATAGAATAGACGTCACTGATTTCCAAAATGAATATCTGATGTCAACAATATTATATAAGATTAAAGGTGACGCAGCAGTAAATATCGCGAGTTGTACCATTAGTAATTGGAAAGACTTAAAAGAAGCTTTATTGTCCACATATGCCGACAAACGCGATACTTACACACTAGCAATAGAATTAACCGAACTAAAACAATCACAAAACGAAACACCATTCGAATTTTATAATAAAGTACAACACTTATTAAATCTCCAAATTAGTTATATTAAAACGCATAACACCGCTATTGAAAAAGACACTTTAATTAAATATTTTCAAAATTATGCCTTACGCATATTATTAAGAGGTTTAAAAGAACCAATCGGACAACTCATGCGTACTAAAAATCCAAAAGATCTAAATTCCGCTATGAGTATGTTGACAAATGACTTTCAGTTTGATAATGCACAGAAAACTGCTAAACCATCAGCAAACAATCATAATAAACTCATTCCTAAACAGATGCAAAAGTTCGTTCCAACTAAACCGTTATATCTAATCAAATTACGTGCAACCTAATGCAAATGCAACATTTTATAAAAATAATTACCAAAATCCACAATCAAATCAAAATTACTCTCAAAATTCGCAATTTAATACAAAAGCAATAACAATGCAAAATCAAAATTCAACTCCTAGCCAAAGATTTCCAAAACCAACACCCATGAGCATTTCCACTGTGGTAATCAAAATTTATTATTTAACATAAACGGCGATACATTCAGTGACAACGAACTCGAACCTGACACCAACCTTGATAACGATAACACATATTACCAAGAACAACAAGTTGAACCTTGCATCGAATTCCCAGCAGACACAGAGAACGAAACCGATCATTTTTTATACGAAACCGCCTCGGAAATATTCCAAACATAGAATTATTTAATTCTACGAATTACAACAACACACTACCATTCATTATTCTACCCGAAAATAATCTCAAAGTACTAATAGACACGGGTAGTACGAAATCTTTTGTAAAGCCAGAAATTGCAAATAAATTTTACAAGAATTCCATATTTAAAGACCCTTTCAAAATTTCTACAGCACATGGCACTTCCATAGAACAATTTAGTACTCTAATACCAGTTTCAAAATTATTTAATTTAAACCAAGAAAATAATTTTTGCCTAAAATATCACCTGTTTAACTTTCACGATAAATTCGATTTGTTATTAGGCATAGATAATTTGAAATTGTTAAAAACCACTATAGACATATATAACGATTTAATGATAACCCCATATTCAAAAACAAAACTTCACTATCTCCAATCTTGCAATGATATCCAAAATTCAAAATCAATTCTTAAAAATAAACAGTTAGCTGAATACCGAAATTATCCAAACCCTAAGTTAAAACATCCTAACCTAAATATTAATGAAGCAGATAACATGGCCGCATTATATAAAATCGTTGATGATTTTAATAAACAATTACAAAATTCTAATAGTAATAAAGATCTTGAGGATTCCCAGTCTTTAATAGTCGAAACTAATAATGATAACCAAATTATAAATGATAACGCATCTGACGATACTGACGCAACTATGCATTCTAATATCGAAAACCCTATAGTAGGAATTCCAATAGTCGAGTGGGGCACCCCGTTAACCACGGTAAAAACCAAATAATAATATCAGAAGTAGAATATAATCCTTCAAATCCCAAAATAATAAAATTTCATAAAAACAAACAAAGAATATTAGTACAATTTTCAAAACAAAATTACGAGAACGAAATGCTTAACTTCATCAAAGAATTCATAGTCCCTCGTGTTAAATATTATATTTACTTCGAAACCCCTATTTATGAAAAATTTAGTACCACACTACAAAAATACTTTAAAAATTCAGAGATACAAATGATAAGATGCACAAAAAAACTTTTAGATGTCACAAATGAAGATGAAATCACACAACTCATTCAAAATTACCACGAAAGTAAATCAAACCATAGAGGAATCGATGAAACGGAAACTCGCATAAAACAACTATACTACTGGCCACAACAAAGAAAGTCTATTCAAAATTTCATAAACCAATGCGAAATATGTCAAGTAACAAAATATGACAGAAACCCTTTAAAACTAAAATTCAACATAACTCCAACTGCAGTGAAACCTTTCCAAATTGTACATATAGACAGTATCACGTTAGAAAAATCAAAATTCTTAACTATAGTAGACTCCCTTTCAAAGTATGCTCAAGCATACAAATTAAATTCAGGTCAAGGTATAGAAGTAGTAAATAAACTGGTTAAATTCTTTTCACATCACCCCATCCCAGACCAAATAATATCGGATAATGGATTGGAATTTAAAAACTCGGTATTGCAAGAACTACCAGAAACCCACAAAATTAAAATCCACTTCATTAGTTCGCAACACCCAGAATCAAATGGTATTGTAGAACGTTTCCATTCGACCCTAATCGAGCACATTAGACTTTTCAATAATCAGGACTTGTATAAACTGGAACCTATCGAAATCAAAGTAAATTACGCCCTACTAGCATACAATAACACTATCCATTCTACAACCAAATTAAAGCCTACTGAAATTATTTCCGGACACATTGACTCCAATTCCCCATTCAATATCGAAATAAACCAACAGCTTGTTAATAACTACATCTCTGACCATAAGAACAAAATGCAACTATTATATCAAAAAATTAATGAAAAGATTGATCAAAATAAAAATAAAGTAATAGATAAACAAAACGAATCGCGAGAAGAACTACCCGAAATCCCAGATCAAATATTTGTTAAAAATAAACAAAAGCAGCAAAAAACTAAAAACAAATATAAGAAAGAAGAAATCAAGCGGATAAACCGAAATCTAAAAACCGCTAAAATAAAACCTAAACACGGCAACACTACTGAAAATATCCATCTTTCAAATATTAAACGTCCTAAAAAGAAAACTCATTCTAATAAAAATATTCCAGGTTGTTCGCATTCGCACACGGATCAGACATCATAGACATTACTGAAAATTTGGGAATTTTACCAATAAACCTTGGACCAGCCAAATTAGAAAAGACAAGACATACCTTTGTACACTATTATGACCTAACACAACTTTATACGCAGTATGACGATTTAAACATGCAATACAACAAAATTAACCAAACCAGCTCTAACAATACCAATTATAATAACGAATTAAGTAATTATAATAAGATAATTAAATTTATTCAATTAAGCATAAATGACAAAATTAATAACATCAAAATACATTCGAGTAATAACAGGAATAAAAGAGGACTAATTGACGGCTTAGGTACAATATTCAAATCAATCACTGGTAACTTAGATGCAGAAGATGGAAAAAGATTTAACGAAATATTAGAACATTTGCAAAGAAATGACCAAAATTTACAAAATCAAATAAACATGGCGTATAGTGTAAATCAACAAATTATACAAAAGTTTAATGGTACGATTCACGACATACAACATAACGAATTAGTATTAAAATCAAAAATTGAGTACTTATACAATTTAATAAAAGACAAAATCAAACTAGACGTTTGGCTGATCAAAGACCTTTATAATCAACTGATAATATTGTACAACGTCATATTAAACATATTTCAAGATATCGAAAACTCTATAACCTTTTGCAAATTAAGAACAATGCATCCAAGTATTATCAAACCAGAAGAATTATTTTTGGAATTACAAAAAATATCAAAATATTACAAAAATGAACTACCATTTGAATTAACATATGAAAATATCTTGGATTTTGAATCAATAGTAACAATTAACTGTAAAATACTACCTACAGCAATAAATTATTTTATATCACTCCCAATAAATTTCGAGAAGAAATACGAACTTTACTATTTACACTCAATACCTACAAAACTAGAATCAGAGTTCGTAACAATCATTCCCGATGTAAACTATTTGTTAAAATCTGGAAATAACGAAATTAAGCCTCTACACGACATTTGTACCCGAAGTAAAATGTATCAGTGCCAGAACAACTTCGATGTTCATTACAACCCTGCATGCGAACGTCATATTCTCTTAGAGGATAATACTCATCAGTGCCAATATACAAAACTGAACATTAAGCGAAACCACATCGAGATCATCCCCGAAATAAACAAATATCTAGCAGTATTCCCTGAAGAAGAAAAACTGAAGATAAAGTGTCATCAAAGTGCACAAGTGAAAGTGTTACGTGGTGTTTACCTTATCAGTGAAAACGGTTGTGAAATATTCTTCAAAAATCAAAAATTAATCTACAAAGACAAATCAATTGGAAAACCAGTATTATTTGAAAAATTTAGATTTGAATTAAATACAAATCAAACAACAAATTTAACAATAAATCTAAAAACAATAAACCTAGAAGATATACCCATCAACCCCCTAACACCTATTAGTAACGATCAAAATAACTTTCACATTCCTAGCATCTGGACACTAATACTTTATATTGGACTTTTAATTATAATTATTTGTATAGCATTTAAACGAATTAGGAATCTATACACTCAACGTAGAATTTCAACCCTACCGCCACAACATGATGATATCCGCCTACCTGAAGGGGCTCCATTCTGAGAAGGGAGGAGTTATATTATTGAAAAAATGCAACATAGATAAAATTATGCTGTGTCGCATGTTTCTGCCCGTGAGAAACATGCTCTGCTGTAACTAGATTCCTAAATCTCGTAGATAATAAGTTTTCTTGTAAATTAGAATAGATAGAATAAGTTAGTCAGTAGTTAAGCTTTGTAGAAGCAACATATCTTGTAGTTGACAAATAAAATTCTTTTTTAAAAAGTAATTTTATAAAGATCGATCGTTAATTTATATATATATATATATATATATATATATATATATATATATATATATATATATATATATATATATATATATATATATATATATATATATATATATATATATATATATATATATATATATATATATATATATATATATATATATATATATATATATATATATATATATATATATATATATATATATATATATATATATATATATCGTCTGGTTCAAAAAAAATTCAAGATTCATAATCCGTTTTATAACATAATCTTTTAGCACAGCACACGTGTATAAAAAGTACAAGTGTTCATTTTCTCAACCTTATGAAATAATTGTCTGTCACTTCATTAAAATTTCAAATTGTCCTGCATTTGATTTAAATTATTAAGAACATAAGAACAGTGCTGTAGCAAAGCTGGCATTTATCTCAACATGAATAATTTTCGCCAATTCAAAGTTACATTCCGAGTGCGAGTAGTTAGAGAAAGAAGTACGCCACGACAGCAAACAGGTTTGTTATTCGAAAATCAGAGCCTCCCACAATTCTGTAATTATACGGTTATTTTTTACCTCTCGCCTCTCATATGTGTAAGAGGTATTGCAATCATGCTAAAATTTCGAAAGTGAGTTTTGATAATTTCGCGATGATATCTGTGTGTGTGCGTGTGTGTGTGTGTGTGTGTGTGTGTGTGTGTGTGTGTGTGTGTGTGTGTGTGTGTGTGTGTGTGTGTGTGTGTGTGTGTGTGGGGGGGGGGGGGTGTGTGTGGGGGTGTGTGGGGTGTGTGTGTGTGTGTGTGTGTGTGTGTGTGTGTGTGTGTGTGTGTGTGTGTGTGTGTGTGTGTGTGTGTGTGTGTGTGTGTGTGTGTGTGTGTGTGTGTGTGTGTGTGTGTGTGTGTGTGTTTTCTGGAATATAAAAGTTGATCTTATACAGAATACTAATATTTAAAGATGATGGATCGCCGGATGATGGATAAATAAGGATTAATTTATTCAACCTCTAATGCAAACGTTTCGATATTTATTATATCTTCATCAGTGCTACAAATGAACATTTTTATTACAGCTAGTACATATTTTTGGACTATACATAACATATATATATATATATATATATATATATATATAACATTTAATTACATTGATTACATACCTAGAGATTACATTGGTTAACCAGATTTAAAACTTTTGATGACATCTCTACTACAGTGTAGCATAACAACTGACAGTTGACAATACAAAACTTAAAACTAGTTACAATATTAATTGTTCTTCTTCTTGTTGGTGGTGTATATAATTGCGGGAACATTCGAAAGTTATTAACTAATTTGTTGTTTAAGTTTTGAAATTTGCTAGTTTGGTGTTTATTTAACTTTTTGTAGGTATTATTTTCTTTTAGTAGTTCTTTAATTTTGACTCCATAATAGTCTTTGTCTAAGATGAACGTACAATTATTCTTATCAGATTGTGTAATTAAAATATCTGGGCTATTCTTTAGAAAGGTTTTAGTTATTCTATCAAGTTTGTTGATTTCGTTACATTTGTTATTATTTAGTGTATGTGCATGTTTTTCAATCATATTAATTTTATTTAATACAATGCACGTACTTTTAATTTCTAAATTCAATAATTTTTAATTACGCAATCTGATAAGAATAATTGTACGTTCATCTTAGACAAAGACTATTATGGTGTCAAAATTAAAGAACTACTAAAAGAAAATAATACCTACAAAAAGTTAAATAAAGACCAAACTAGCAAATTTCAAAACTTAAACAACAAATTAGTTAATAACTTTCGAATATTTTCGCCATTATATACACCACCAACAAGAAGAAGAACAATTAATATTGTAACTAGTTTTAAGTTTTGTATTGTCAACTGTCAGTTGTTTTGCTACACTGTAGTAGAGATGTCATCAAAAGTTTTAAATCTGGTTAACCAATGTAATCTCTAGGTTACATACCTCAATGTTGTATAGTCCAAAAATATGTACTAGCTGTAATAAAAATGTTCATTTGTAGCACTGATGAAGATATAATAAATATCGAAACGTTTGCATAAGAGATTGAATAAATTAATCCTTATTTATCCATCATCCGGCGATCCATCATCTTTAAATATTTTTCTATCCTCAAAATTTATGAATTAATAGGGATTTTTTAAATAACATTGTATACTAAATGCTACTGTCTACAATATGTATTTAGAACGTTGTTTCTATCCATATCCAATATCATTCGGCCATGGTTTCTATCTAGCACTATTTTCCAATTACAAGAAGTTAGAAATTCGACAAATTTGTTACAATTTTAATTTATCTGCCTACCTATGAAAGCAAAACAAAAATATTTAGTGTTGTCATAATTTTTTTTGACTTTTTAACAAATTAAAATGGAAAATATGAAAGGTCATTTATTATTTATAAGGTCATAATAAACTTTAATAATATTATAAAAACTACAATTCCCGAATTATCTTCTACAATGGTATATTTGTGAGGTACTTAACCTTCATACACACTTAGTAAAATAGTAGAGTATGGCGAGTGATCATGTGTTGGCCACATCGGATTTTTTTGTCTTGCATGCAAAATTCTGATCTTTTAGCTCTATTCACACATGGATTCTTTCATGCATCTGAATCCTGGAGAAAATAAATTCACTTTTTTCAAGCACTCAATGAATTAGAAATTCTTTTTTCAAGACTCATTGAAGATGCATGGAAGAATCCGTGTGTGAAAATGGCTTTATGAGACGATATTTGGATAGCTATTACGAAGTTTTAACTTGATTCGCTATAATTACTGGGGTTCTCCATCAATTAAAAATTTTTTAAATGAAACTTGTTGTTATTTGAAAGCAATTAGTAGTACTCAAAAGCCCGAATTGTTTTTAATAAAAATGTAATTAATTTGTAAAGTTTGTGTGACGCAGATGTATAGATGACTATCTTCTTAAACAATGGCAATGGGATTGGTGTCAAAATGTAATCAAGTAAATGGTAAATTTACATTACTCGTACAACTATTAATTTTGTAGTTCTACTATTGTGTTATAGCTATTAACATACCTAGGAATTTTATGAGTATCATTACAGCCGCAGATGTCAGTTTGAATTCCGAGCTCGTAGAGCCAGGATTTGAAGACATCTAAGGCCTGTTATGACTCATAACATCCGTGGTGTGTTCAATAGTTTATCGGTTTCAGAATAATAACACGTTAAAGTCATTAATAAATATTAGTTTTTGAAATTCTTTAATGAATAACGTCATTGTCATCATTTTAGAAGGTGCTGATCAAGTAAGTCTGTTGTCTGTAAGTTTTTATTTAACGTATATATATATATATATATATATATATATATATATATATATATATATATATATATATATATATATATATATATATATATATATATATATATTATGATAAGCAAGAGAAGTAATTTTTGTATTATTATTGTTTTGAGTTCCGTTTGTATTAATAAATAGTGTTATATTATCATTGTTTTATTTTAATTTTCTTGATTGTTTTGACATGTCAGTATGGTAATATTACCTTACAGAATACAGTTATAACTTACTTACCAGCCTACTTTTGTTCATGTAAATATAGGTTTAATATCCTGAAACCTGTAAAAGATTTTACTTGTTACTCACATGTTAACGCTGTTTTACAAAGCCTTCTATTGCCTTTGAAAATAGATCTTAACAAGTCACTATAACTACTCGCTTGTAATTTTTTTTTACTTGTTAGTTCTGCGCATATGTTTTCAAGCGTGCTCAGTTTTACTGTTGTGTTAAACAATGTACGTGGCACAGCAATCATACTTCCAAGGCTTATGAGATATTATTTAAGAGAAAACAGTTGTGTGTAACTGACAGGATTTGGTTACAATTTTTTAATTTTATTTTGGTTTACAGTAACAAGTTAAATGTTGTACAATACACGCAGGATAACTGTTTTTACTGCTTCAAGGAGGTGACAGGCTCGCCTAATCGGCTTGCCGGTCATTTCCTCCTTTCAGCAGTAAAAACTGTTTTACCCTGCTAGTAATGTAATATACTATTGATTGCTTGCTACTGAAATAACAAAACGAATCAATTTAAATAACTTGATTAAATGTAGGTTAGTGAAATCTGCAGTACAAACTTTGTAAATGAATGAGTCTTATTATTGTGTTTTTGAGGATTACCATGGTTACCATTATTGTGAACAATTATTTTTCCAATGGCTGTTATTAGTGTCCTGCGATTTTCAGAGTAATTAACTTTAATAATATATTTATTATGTAGGTATAACTTTAGTAAGATAAACCTATCCATAAGGCTCACTATTGTATTATGAATTCATAATTCAACACTATTGTATTATGGGTCCATTATTCAGCTCGTGCATAAACTTTCATGCTCTTGAATTAAAGCGTAAATTTGTGATCAGTAAATAATATACCTACTATTAATGATATTTTATTGTTGTAAAATTAATCAGAAGACGTTATACATATGGAAGCTGTAGGATATTAAAATAATGACTTACACACCAAATAGTTTATTCACACCAGCAAGTAGTAACATACGAACAAGAAAGAGATTTACAAAGAGCGGGGTTTTTATTCCCCTTACCATTGGAGTAGGAGGTGCGCAAAACTACACATTTATTACCATACGTCACACTCCCCTCCTACATGACAATTTGAACTACATTATTAATTAATCATTTATTTACAATATTACTTATTTTTATTTACAATGGTATCCTAAACGGTTAGGAGGTTTAACCTTCCTTTTAGGTCTATTTACATTAGTAGGACTATTTACAACAGATTCAGTTTGTAACTGCGTTGAGCTGTTTTCTGATGGTACATTATTTGCCTCTTCAGCATTCTGTGAGGTGTCAGAATCAACATTATGTGGCAGATCACTAATTGAATATTTTCGCAACTGGTTTATGTGTCTTTTCCACGTTTCGTTCGATTCTGGAACCTTTACAATGTATACAGTGTTACTTAACTTTTGGACAATTTTAGCTCTTTTCCAAATCGGTTTTGAAGCTATTTTATAATCTCTAGCTAACACCACCTCGCCTTCAACAAAGCGAACTTTACGTCGACCTCTAAAGTATCGTTTCTGTCTAGCTTGGGCTTTTTCTACATTGATCTCAATTTGTTTATTTTTATTTGGTAATACCAAGGAAAATCTGTTCCTCAAGTTCCTTCCGAACACCAACTGTGCCGGAGGGACCCCGATAGTACTATGTACTGAATTGCGATAGTCAAATAGAAAATTGTTTAGGGCAAGATTTAAATTATTGTTATCTTTGTTATATAATGCTTTTTTCAGGGCAGATTTAACTATTTTTACTGAATTTTCAGCTGCGCCGTTCGATTGTGCATGGTATGGTGGGCTAGTTGTATGAATTATATTATTTTTAGCCAAAAATTGTTTAAATTCACTGGATTCAAATTGCGGTGCGTTGTCTGAGACTAAAGTGATCGGTAATCCGAAACGTGCAAATGTTTCCCGCAATTTGTCTATTGTCATTATTGATGTCATTGTAGAAGTTACGAAAACTTCTACCCATTTTGAGTGTGCATCCATAATAATTAAAAAATATTTATTTCTTAATTCCATGTAGTCAATATGAATACGTTCAAAAGGTAAATCAGGCCATTTCCAGGGTTGTAACGTAGCTTTTGGTGGTGTACAAAAATTTGAACTACAAGCTTTACAAGATTTTGTTAATGTTTCAATATCAGCATTTAATTTAGGCCACCAAAAATATGAGCGTGCTAACCCCTTCATTTTGACAATTCCTAAATGGGAAGAATGTAAGGATGAAAGCATCGATTTACGTAATTTTTCGGGAATGACAATACGATTATTCCAAAAAAGACAATCATTTTCACAAGTTAATTCATTTTTATATTTATGTAATTGTTTAATTTCATCATTCAATTTAAAATTTCGTGGCCAACCGTTTTGTACATAATTTAAAACTTCGCTTAACACTCTATCATTTTTTGTCTCTTCCAAAATTAACTGAAAATTTAAGTTTACATCGTTATTTTCTAAAAAATTTAAATAATTGATATCTACATTTTCCCAAGTTTCTGAATTGGTATTTAACGGTTCTGGTAATCGTGACAAGCAATCGGCAGCATTATCTGCGGATTTTACGTATTCAATATCGTACTTATAATTTGACAATATAATAGCCCAACGTCTTAGTCTATTTGCTGAATGTTCCGGAATTCCCTTTTTAGGATTAAATATTGAAAGAAGTGCCTTATTATCAGTAGCTAATTTAAACGTATTTCCATATAAATACTGGTGGAATTTACATAACCCAAAAATAACTGCTAAACCTTCTTTTTCTACTTGAGCGAATTTACGTTCTCGATCAAATAAAGTTCTGGATGCATATGCCAGTGGACGTTCTAACTTTGATGGATAAATGTGACTTAAAATTGCACCGATTCCCATTTCACTAGCATCAACTGTAAGTTTTAAGGGAATTTTTGGATCAAAATGAGCCAAAATTTCGGATGATATTAATTTTTGTTTCGCTAACTCAAAAGAATTTTGACAATCACTATCCCAATACCATGCACTATCCTTTCGTAATAACTTATATAATGGTGCTAAAACATCAGCTAAATTTCTAACAAATGTACCGTAATAGTTAATTAAGCCCAAGAATGATTGTAATTGAGTAATATTTTCCGGCACTGGAGCATTTTCAATCGCTCTAATTTTTTCAGGAGAAGTATGAATTCCATTTTTATCAATTACGTGCCCTAAATAATTTACTGATTTTTGAAAAAAAGAACATTTATTAGCATTTAACTTTAAACCACAATTTAACAACTTTTGAAAAACTAATTTAAGATTATTTAAGTGATCAAATTTATTTTTACCAGTTACCAGTATGTCGTCCAAGAAACAAATTGTCCCCGGTATTCCTTGCAACACGGCCTCGATAGTTTTTTGGAATTTTGTTGGAGCAGTATTCACACCATACGCCAAACGGTTGTATTTAAAAAGTCCTTTATGGGTTGAAATGGTCAACAATTCTCTAGAGGCCTCGTCCAGTTCGATCTGCTGATACGCTTGGGCTAGGTCGATTTTTGAAAAGCATTCTCCTCCCTGTAACTGGTTAAATAACTCTTTAATTTTGGGCAAAGGATAATGTTCGATTTCAATATGTGGGTTAACAGTGGTTTTAAAATCGCCACAAATTCTAACTGAGCCATCCTTTTTAATAACAGGCACGATAGGCGTAGCCCATGGGCTGAAATCTACGGGTGTTATGACCTCTAATTCTTGCAATCTAATTAATTCATTTTCAACTTTTTGTTTTAGCAAAAAGGGTAATGGTCTAGCCCTTAAAAATTTTGGTGTGATGTTACTGTCATTTAATTTTAAGGATATGACACCTTTTGTAAATTTACCTAGTTCTGGCTTGAACAGTTCCTTAAATTCATTCAATAAATGATTAATTTCAATATTGTGATTGTTCATATAATTGAGTTTATTCTTATCACCAATTCCTAAGTTAAAAAGTGACATAAAATTTCGTCCTAAAATCGGTGGACCTCCGTTTTTAATAATCGTTAAATCTAGTTGTTTGACTTCATTATTATATTTAATCGTGACATTAATTTTTCCAATAGCTTCAATTTTACTATTATTATATGCATAAAAATATTTATTAGAAAATTTTTGTAATTTAGAGTCAGAAAATATTCGAATTCTCATTTCATCTGAAATGGCAGATATTCGAGCACCTGAATCAATTTGAAATTGTAATGGAATGTTATTTATTTCCACATGAGCTACTAATGGTTCTAAGTTTGAGGAATTGTTATCATTTATGTGATAAATAGAATTTGCATCATCTTCAACTTCTAGAAAATTCACTTTGCGAACATGCTTAGTTGCGTTACTAATTTTAAAATTACAATTTGAAGCTATGTGACCTTTTTGGTGACATTTAAAACATGAATTATTTTTGAAAAAACACTTATCTTTTGCATGATTCGATTTGCCACAAACTTCACACTTGTGAGTCTGCGGAGTTGAGTTCGCTGTACCTCTTGGCTGAGGGGGGCGGTGGTAGTTCGCTCGGCCTCGATTGTGTCGCATGTGGTTGAGTCCGGAATCGGCGGGTTCCTGTTTGATTCCGCTTATTCCCGACGATGACCCTGAGTTGAATCTCCTCGTAGACTCTTTGGCTGCCGCGATCTCCACTGCTTTCGCCAGAGTGGTGTCCTTGGCTTCTTCCAGCAGTCTGTCCAAGATGTGGCCTTTCTCGAAGCCCGTGATGAATTTATCTCGTAGCATGACCGGTAGTTCCACGCCGAATTCGCAGTCTGCAGCCAAATTTCGAATTCTTGCTAACCACTCGTGGCTTGATTCTGATTTATTTTTTATAGCTTGATAAAAACTATATCTGTACGCGAATACTGATTTACGTGGCGCAAAATGTTCATTTAAGGTTTTAATTAGATTTGCGTACGTTACTGCTTCCGGTTTCGTTGGTAAACACAAATTATATATTAGTTTGTACGCACCTTCATTTAATATATTTAATAGCACTGCTCGTTTTTTATTTTCATCGGTTATTTCATTTGCTGTGAAATAATTTTCAACACGTGCTTGAAAAATCGTCCAATTATCAATGTCCGGATTGAATTCTCTTAGATGACCAGCTGAGTTTATCACGACGGTCTCCGACATTGTAGAATTTATTTTAATTTATTTATTTTTATATTATTTAGATTTAAATTTAGATATTTAGTTTTAATCCTCGTCGCCAGGTTTATGTAGGATATTAAAATAATGACTTACACACCAAATAGTTTATTCACACCAGCAAGTAGTAACATACGAACAAGAAAGAGATTTACAAAGAGCGGGGTTTTTATTCCCCTTACCATTGGAGTAGGAGGTGCGCAAAACTACACATTTATTACCATACGTCACAGAAGCAATTTGCATTTTCATTATAAATCTAATTTTGCAGGCACATTAGATATACCAGACCAGAAAATAGCCGGAGAAAATGGCTAAAGAAACGGTAAGTACACATAATGTGTTAATTCCAATAATCATTGTTTAACTACAATTATTCCATATTAAAAATCTGCTGTGGCCACCACAGTACTTCCCCGACTTAAGTTTTAATAACTTGTTTTCGTAAAGGCTTTAATTTTATGCTTTATTCAGCAAAATTTAAGTAATTTTATTTTTTTTCCCGAACTATTTAAGTTGATACCAACTTCGGCATCATTTGAATAATTAGAATTATTTATTCCCAGAGAGTTTTAAGAGGGCCGTCTACTTCATAAAATCCAGCACAAAACGTACTAACGTAGCGACTGTTTTGTGGCCAGTAGAAGAATGGTAAAATTGTATTTCAACATTGATTATATACTTAAAGGATCAATTAACAGTTATGCCTTTTTAAAATTTTCATAAAAAAATTGTACATGTTTATAAAAATTCCGAAAAATTCATACAACATTACCATAGACGTCAACGATGTGTGATTAAAATGTTTATCCAACACCTCTTAATAAAAGCATCATATCTATGGTGCTTTTAAACAAGGAAAGTAAGAGATTGCCCATTAGTGGCTTTAATCAAAATTATACCCACTTGAGGGTAAATTCAAAATGTTACTTTGCTTGTCGGAAGTCTCCATAGTAATGATGTTTCAGGTTGGAACTTAAAATTTGTTAAATATTAAAGCAGTTTTTAAGAGGTGTTGGATAAAGCGTTATACTTCATACGTGGGCAAAAAAGGAATGACCCACTCGAGAAAATAAAGATTTCCCTTGTGGGTAAATCCCAAGGTTATTCCTTACTTTGCCCACTTGTAAAGTAAATAACTATATTACACATCAGACTACAAAAAAAAAATTACATTTTAATTTATGAATTTCTTGTAGGTGACACCAATGAGCCTTATTAACGGTTTTCTAAATCAAATTACTTGGATTGGATATAATCCAAGGAACAGGACAAAATTAAACTATGCAATAGGAATTTTTCTTATAATGGCTACTATAATCACTTTAATTCTCTTGGGTGTTTATATGCTCTTGAATTCAAATTCCGATTTTAAAGTTATGACGATTGATATTGTAGTATTCATCGGATGTTGGCAAGTAAGTAATGCGACTGATTGTGGTCCTGATAAGTCAGGTTCATATCCAGCTAAGTGGGTACCTACCAGGGTCGGATACGAGCTTCAATGCCGGCTCGGGGAAAACTGGAAAACGTAACAGATCGACCCCAGTAGTGTCGGGATTTCACATCAACTTTAGGAGCCAGGCTTATATTAAAAGAAGAAAATGCGCCGCCGGCTAAAAAATTTTATATTCAAGGTGAAATGCCTTATAATTTAAAGTTACAATTTATTGAGGGATGTGAAGCTTCATGCTATATTAATAGTACGGGCGGTTCGAGGAAAGTCACTGCAAAATGTGATAAGAAGGTGCCACTTTGCATACATGTTAAGGACATCCTAATTAGTGATTTAAGATCGGGAGACACGCTGACAGACCTGGCAGGACGCCATTATTCAAGATGGCGGATAAAAACAAAAAACGCATATATCTCGACTTCTGGTTGATAGATTTTCAAAATTTTTTTAACCTGAAAACTCTTAATGGGTACTTAATTTTTTGTTTGTAACCATTTTTGTCATGTCTTTTCGTTTTGCTGAAAATAATAATAAAATAATTTTATAGCGAAAAATTTTAAAAATCACTAAAATTACCGAAAGTGGCAGTGTTTTATGATTAAAATTATTATAAAGTTAAATAAGTAGTAATTAATATATTAATATAAGTTGCTAATCAGAACTCAAGTTAATTAATTATGAGAAATAACAACAAAAGAATTGCTGTAAACAACTGTTTTGCTTTTAATTATAATAAATAAAATCAAAATGTCACATATTAATTTTTTAAAAGGGGTCCATCATAGGAGCAACAATTTTTATTAATGATTTGATTCGGTATTATTATTAAATTTAAATAGAATTAAATCGTGTATTTTATAAAGAAGCTATATCTTCATCATCTGGATTTACGCATCGATTTTTGCAAGTTATTTGACAATTTGTACAAAGAAGAGTACAGGCTAATCCAGAATTTTTACAAGAACACCTTGAGGTACATGCAGTTTTACAGGTGCATCTTACAAGTTCTCTACATGCTTCCCAGATAGAAGGTGGCTAAGAAGACCATGTAGGATTCCATTGCGAATTTTCTTTATGCCAACCCCAGAATTCTGCTGAAGGAATCTTGCATGATTGTCCCCAAATATGGCCAGCTTGATATCATGCACGAAGAATGTGCTTATATATTATAGTCGCTGATGTTGGCAGTAAACTATATAAACTACGGTCTTTACAAGTAAACAAAAGTTTCCTTGTTTGGGTCAGCGAAAGTTCTGCACATCTTGTTCCTCCATACAAAATTGCAACAAACGTCTCTAGCAGATTTACTACATTATCTGATATGGCTTGCTTTTCAGTAGGTTGGGAAAGGTTTATAAAAGCTTCAGTAACCTGCGGTAACGAGTTCCATGCTTTCCTAAACGACTTTTTCCCATGTTGTGAAAACCCAGAAACTGTTTCACATCCCGAAAAACTGTGAAATCCCCTTAATGCTGTTGGAGATCGACGATATCTACGGTCTACAATTACAATATTATTGCTTTTACATAATATAGTTTGCTATGTATGTCATAAAAGAATTGAATTAATATTATGAGTTTTGTTTTCAATAAAATATTATCTACCTTGGAATTTCTTTTACTTGTATTTTGTGTATTATTACTAAACATCTAAAACCGTTATTACTATCAGGTTATGGGCCCAGGCAACGCATCTACTGCGCGTGGATTGTAAAAGTAGTTAATTTAATTTAATTTTTAGTTTTGTAAATAAAGAGTGATACTATTATTACAAAACTGAATGGTAGGAACTACATGTACTGGAAGTTAAAAATACGGGCAGTGTTAATTCGTGACGAATTATGGGATACTGTCATTCAACCCAAGCCAGATTTACCAATACCTGCTGATTGGACAAAAGCTAATAACAAAGCTATAGCTTATATAACTTTAACGGTTGAGGATAATCAACTAGTTCATATTGCACAATGTGAAACTGCTTATGAGATGTGGATGGCACTTAAGAAGCGATTTGAGCGATCAACTTTCGGCAGTAGATTATATTTGCGTCGCAAATTATATAATATTAGATATACTACTGGTACAATGCAAGCTCATGTTGATTCCATGTTAGAAATTGTAAATCTACTGCGTGGTTCTGGTACAGATTTTAGTGATGGCGAAATGGTAGCTGTTTTACTGTGCAGTTTACCAGAGTCGTACTCAGGACTTGTAACAGCTCTAGAGGGTCGAGACGAGTCAGACCTAACTGTAGATTACGTCACTGGAAAGATGTTTGATGAATATCAACGTCGGTTAGAGAGTGGAAATGTTAAATGCAACACTGAGGTTGCATTACAAACTACAGGAGCCAAGAGTGGTTACAATCGTCAACATACAGGAAACTCTGGTCAAAAAGGTGCTAAAAAGAAGTATAAAGATACACGTGAATGTTTTAATTGCCATCGAAAGGGACATATTAAACCAAATTGTCCAGAATTAGGACAACAAACGGAGAAGAAACACACGGCTAAGACAGTTAATAGTCAAGATAATGTAGATAACGCCATGCATCATTTGTCTTTCGCTGCAAATGATCATGTGCTTAAGACTGTCATAGGACAATGGCATATTGACTCAGGCGCGTTCAGTCATATGACAAATGACAAGTCATTTTTTATATCTTTAAATGATGTGATATCAAATGTGTTTCTTGCAGATAATAGTTTTGTAGAATCCAAAGGCATCGGAGATGGTTGGCTACACTGTCTACTACCTGGAGGTAAAATAGAAGATATATACCTCAAAGATGTGCTCTACGTGCCGAAACTTGATGGTGGTCTTTTGTCAGTCAACCGAATAGACAAAAGTGATTTCAAAATAATTTTTGATGAAGGTGTCTGCACTATTTACAAACAACCGGAGGTTCGTCTTGTGGCACAGGGTGTTTTATATGGTTCTCTCTACAGGCTTCTAGCTACATCCCCGAAAGAGTCAACTTATTTAGCTAATGCAAAAATTAGTTTACACAAATGGCATCTTCGATTTGGACATCAAATTAGATACAAACACTGGACAGATCTATTGTTGTGAACCTTGCATTAAGGGAAAGTTTGCACAACTTCCTTTTTCAAGAAGTACTACTCGTTCAGCCATGCCACTAGATTTGATTCACAGTGATGTATGTGGACCCATGCAAATATCAACCCCTTCTGGTAACAGATATATATTAACATTAATAGATGATAATTCACGATTTACAATACTACGTCTAATGAATTCAAAAGATCAAGTAGCAGGAGCCATCAAGGAATATGTAGTCATGATGACAAATCGTTTTGGCCGAAAACTGAAAATACTTCGTTCTGATAACGGAGGGGAATATATATCCAGTGAACTAAAAGATTTTTTTGCTAAAGAAGGTATTGTACATCAGGTCACAGTACCTTATACGCCGCAGCAGAATGGTGTTGCAGAAAGAAAGAACCGTTCACTCATCGAGATGGCACGGTGTATGTTGCTAGATGCAGGTCTGCATAAACGTTTCTGGGGTGAAGCGGTGCTCACAGCAGCATATCTACAGAATCGTCTTCCGAGTCGTGCTATTGAGAAGACACCATTTGAACATTTTTATGGAGCAAAACCAGATGTTAGCCATATTAGAATATTTGGATCCAAAGTTTTCTCATTTGTTCCAAAAGAACAACGCCGAAAATGGGATGACAAAGATGTAGAAGGTGTTTTTGTTGGTTACTGCGATGTAACCAAAGGTTATCGTTTGCTAAATCCAAACACAAATCAAGTTTGGATCAGCAGATCGGTAAAAATAATTGAAAGTGAAGAAAGTTATTCAACTACTAAAGATGCTCGTGAGTCAGAAGGGGTAATTGATACAGTTGAAAATGATTTCACATATCTTGAAGAAGAGTCGATTCCAGAAGTAAATGTGCAACCGCAAACAACAATTGAAACATCTAGTGAGTCACTAATAGTACCGATTGCAACTTCTGAACCACGGAGATCGCAAAGATCAACAAAAGGTATTCCTCCAAAATTTTTGGGATGCAAAGTAACTATTGATCATGAGAGAGAGCCATCTACTTGGAATGAAATGCTAAAGTTAGCACCAAGACAGAGAAGTAAATGGATCACGGCTGCAAAGGAAGAAATGAAATCTTTACATGAGCATCAAGTGTGGAGATTAGTCGATTTGCCACCTGGATGTAAGGCAATTTCATCAAAGTGGGTATTTAAGGCCAAACTAGATGGTCAAGGTCATATTCATGCATACAAAGCGAGATTGGTAGCGAGAGGTTTCTTGCAGCGGTTTGGTCAAGATTGTGATGAAACCTTTGCACCAGTCGTCAAACATGATACGATTAGAGTGTTGCTTGCAGTGGCTGTTCATCGAAAGCTACACGTTCGACATCTAGATGTGAAAAGTGCCTATCTAAATGGCGAACTGGAAGAAGAGCTATACATGGAACAGCCGCAAGGTTTCGTAGAGCCTGGTAAAGAAGATAAAGTTTTATATTTGCAGCGCAGCATTTATGGACTGAAACAATCAGCTCGAGTCTGGAACAAAAAGGCTACCGAGGCACTAGGCAAACTTGGATTTCAACAAGGTAAGGCTGATCAATGTTTGTTTTCTAGAAGAGAAAAAATGGGTGACATCACTTATGTGCTAATTTACGTTGATGATTTGTTAGTAGCGGGTGCCTCTGAGGATGTGACTAGCACAGTTGGTCTGCAACTTAATAAATATTTTCAAATGAAAGATTTAGGTGCAGTAACACACTACTTAGGTATTCAGGTGGAACGCGAGAAAGATGGTTCGTTCCTAATTCATCAGCGTACCAAGATTACACAGTTATTGGAAGATCACAAACTGTTAGAATCGAAACCAGCTTCTACTCCGATGGAGACCGGTTTTTTGACGTCCATGATAGAAGAAAGTCCCAAGATGGCTAATAACACGCGTTATCGACAAGCTATTGGATCTCTTCTATATCTTGCAACTGTATCTAGGCCAGATATAGCTGTTGCAGTTGGACTTTTAAGCAGGTGTGTGGAAGCTCCTACAGAGTATGAATGGAAGACTGTCAAGAGAGTAATACGTTATCTTGCTACGACTATTGAGAAAAAATTACGTTTTTCTGCACAAGGAAAAATTGAACTAACGTGTTTTGTCGACGCAAACTGGGCTGGTGATAAAGTCGATCGGAAGTCAACCAGCGGCTACGTTTTTCAAATTAGTGAGAACACTGTTGCGTGGTCAAGTAAAAAGCAGATTATAGTAGCAATGTCGTCCACCGAAGCGGAGTATGTGGCAGCTTCGCATGCATGTAAAGAACTACTGTGGCTGCGTCAACTCCTTGTAGATATGGAAGTATTCACAGATACTGCTATCAAGGTATATGAAGATAATCAAGGCTGTATTCGACTTGTGGAATCTAATCGAATTAGAAATCGCACAAAGCACATTGATGTATGTCATTATTTACTTCGTGATCTACATGAAAAAGGGATCATAGATATTATATATTGTCCAACAGAAAATATGAAAGCGGATATTATGACCAAGCCTTTAAACAAAGATCTGTTTATATATTTTTCAGAACTGTTGGGATTAATGTAAAGAAAACCTGCACGTAGCTAGCGAGAAGGGGTGTTGGAGATCGACGCTATCTATGATCTACAATTACAATATTATTGCTTTTACATAATATAGTTTGCTATGTATGTCACAAAAGAATTGAATTAATATTATGAGTTTTGTTTTCAATAAAATATTATCTAACTTGGAATTTCTTTTACTTGTATTTTGTGTATTATTACTAAACATCTAAAACCGTTATTACTATCAAATGCTACTGACTTCGCCTGTCGAAAACTTAACGCAATTTGATGTGCAGGAATATACCGCAACTTTTGCTCAACTCCAAAAAAAAACCATAATTCTTGTAAACCTAACGACTGTAAGAAATGGAAGAATGAAATGGCCAAAATAAGAACATCACTGTCAGTGCTACGAATAACAATTATTTTTGAGCCATGAATAACAGCATCGTGTGTGTAAAATTATTCGACTATCTGCTTCTTCGAATGAATTACATGAGATACCATGTAGAGAATTTTTATCGCTTGTAGAGGATTCTAAATTTTCGCCAATATTTGTTACAGTTTGACTGTATTGATTATTATAAACAGCTTGTGAAGCTAGGAAATCAAAAAGCTTCTCCTTATTACTATCATTACGCAAAAAATCTTCCCAATTTTTTGGAATGTGAGAGTCAGGTTATACTTGACATTTAATGCCAGTGCCAGTACCTTTACTTTCTCTCATAGCAGCTTTTAAACTATCGACAGCATACATGTCCCACACCAGATCTATTCTGGAAGCTTTAAAAGATTTTATATCTTTCTTAATACGGACAAAAAATCGTTATTAAAATACTCAATAAATGTTTTTGAAATACGCGGTGGGTTACTATGAACCATTACAGCTCCATCATACACAATAGTATCGCAATTACCGTTAAAAGTTTGATGAGGAGGAATTTGTTCAATAATTTGAACAATTTCATATTTTTGACATGGTCTTAAAGATCCATTTGATGATAAAGCTGGAGGATACACTGAATTTTCATATTTAAAAAATTCATCCAAATCCAGATTTCTATTTCTAAATACAATGAACAAACGTGAAAAAAGATCTACATTACTTTTAGAATTTTTTACTGTGGATTGAATTTTTGAACTGGATTTTGGGTAAGAATGGAAAATTTTGATATTTTGAATTGTATGAATTTGATAATTTTTGTGTGCTTATTATTTATTTTAATAATCCGTTTGAGTACATAGCTTTTTTAAAAGTTTAATTAATATACCTAATATTTATTTAAAATGTTAAAATTTTATTCAAAGAGACATTCAAAGAGTTTTAGTACTATAAAAATAATTAACGCTGATTTTCAGTAAAACGAAGAGACTTATGACAAAAATGGTTACAAACAAAGCAAAACAATTGTTTACAGCAATTCTTTTTATGTTATTTCTCATAATTATTAATTAACTTGAGTTCTGATTAGCAACTTATATTAATATATTAATCACTACTTATTCAACTTTTTGAATATAAAAAATCATAAAACACTGCCACTTTCAGTAATTCTAGTGATTTTTTAAATTTTTCGCTATAAAATTATTTTATTATTATTTTCAGCAAAACGAAAAGACATGACAAAAATGGTTACAAACAAAAATTAAGTACCCATTAAGAGCTTTCAGTTAAAAAATTTTTTTTAAAATCTATCAACCAGAAGTCGATATATAGGCGTTTTTTGTTTTTATCCGTCATCTTGAATAATGGCGTCCTGCCAGGTCTGTCAGCGTGTCTCCCGATCTTAAATCACTAATTAGGGTGGCCTTAACATGTATGCAAAGTGGCACCGTCTTTTAAATATTTCACTTTCGGATACCAGCACCAAATTTTGTACCATGCTTATATAGGTCAAGTACTATGAAAATTTACCGGGAGACACCGTCCCCTCCCCCTGTGATGACGTCATTTGGTGACTACTTGTGTCTCTCGCATTATATTTAAATATCTCGGGAACTATTTGACCAATTTCAATGAAAAAAACGTCATTTTATAGTAAATTTTATTTTCTAATAAAAAGGTCCGTACAAATAAGTATATAAATTGTACAGTTTTTGAGTTATTTGCATAAATCTGATTAGTTTACATATTTCAGTACGAAAAAAATTTAATTCTTTGTTTTAAAGTAAATGAACAAAATATTTTGTATAATAAACATTATATAAATATTTTAATTAATTGTAACAATAATAATTTAATTCAGGTACTTTTGACTCTCGATAAAAATCCGATATTAGATATATGTACCTACTTTCGAAAGAAACATAAATATAGTAGGTATTTAACAACGGAAATAATTTAAATATTTATTTGAAAGTAATTAAATGAAAATATTCTGTATTATTTAACATTAAATAAATGTGACTTTTATGTGAACATAAAAAAGTGTAAGTATTTCCAGTAGGTACTACGCATGGGTTGTGGATTATCAATCAGTTATTGGTAGTATCGTTGAAGTAGGTACATCGGTTTACATAATACAGAGCAGTGTTAAAAGACATAAAATATTATTTCAAAATAAGATAAAGATATTAATTATAAAATTAGAAATAATTTTACCTGAATTATGTCTTTTAACACTGCTCTGTATTATGTAAACCGATGTACCTACTTCAACGATACTACCAATAACTGATTGAAAATCCACAACCCATGCGTAGTACCTACTGGAAATACTTACACTTTTTTATGTTCACATAAAAGTCACATTTATTTAATGTTAAATAATACAGAATATTTTCATTTAAATACTTTCAAATAAATATTTAAATTATTTCGGTTGTTAAATACCTACTATATTTATGTTTCTTTCGAAAGTAGGTACATACGAGGGCTGATCAAAAAGTTCCGGAACTTTTTGTATTGCGCGCCAACGGATCGTTGGAAAGCGGTTCGGTTTTCGGCATTAGTTTTTGTAACTCTTATAAGGACTATAAAATAACGTTTTTTTCATTACAATTGGTCAAATAGTTCCAGAGATATTTAAATATAATGCGAGAGAGACAGCGCTTGGATGTAGTCATCAAATGACGTCATCACAGGGGGAGGGGAGGGTGTCTCCCGGTAAATTTTCATAGTGCTTGACCTATATAAGCAAGCATGGTACAAAATTTGGTGCTGGTATCCGGAAGTGAAATATTTTTACGCTAACAGCGTGCACTATATCACATTTTGCAGTGAGTACATACTTTTTGCCTCGAACTGCCCGTACTATAACCAATATTAATGTTGTTTATGTGATTTTTTCTCAATAATATGAGATAATATTCTTTTTAGATTTCTATATGTACTCTTTCAGGGAAAATCTTTAAATTCCAACTAAAACAATAACGCCCATTAAAATAAATAAATATGTAACTAATAGAGAAATGTTCGGGGAATCGAATTTTTGAAACCGGAATTTGATATCTCAATGCGTTTTAAAGCTGCAATGGATTAAACACAACTTTTTTTATAAATTACGAAAGATTCTATATTTTCTTCGAAGAAAATCTTTACGTTTGGACTTAAACCAAAGACTTCTTTAATTAATGTTTCTAATAGAAATATGTGCGAGGAATCGAATGCTTCAATCCGGAAGTCGATACCTTAACGCGTTCAAAAGTTGCAGTCGATTAACAACTTATTTTTATAAATTACAGAAAATTCTACATTTTTCTCGAAGAAAAACTTTGCGTTTCAACTTACCTAGTTTCTAGTAGAAACATGTTCGGGGAATCGAATGCTTGAAACTGGAAGTCGATTTTTTCTGGTTTTGTATTTAATCAACCGTACATCTTTATGTATAAAAATATCGACTTTCGCTTTTCAAAATTGATATTTTTAGACAACTTCATATAAGAACCATTATTTTTATTATTTTGGAAGTTCTGGTTTAGCCAAAATTTTCTTTGAGAAAAATATAAAAATTATAGTTTTTTTTAAATTGAGTTTAATCGACTGCAACTTTTGAACGCGTCAAGATATAGACTTCCGGATTGAAGCATTCGATTCCCCGCACTTGTTCCTATTATAGTTGATTTCTTAACTAAACGGAGCAATCTGAAGTTGTCTCGCTGAGCCGTAGTTACACTGTGTAAATACGAGAAAAATATCACTAGATTTTTTTGGCAGCAAAATTAAATTTGACCAATCAGCGGGAAAACTCGATACAGTCACTGACAACAGCTGATACAACAAGATGGAGAACATTAGTTTCTTTATATTACAAAATTTGTGTTATGTAAAACTGGTGCTACATCAGCCAATCAAAAACGATCAGATTTAGCATTCCAACTTCAGATTGTTCCGTTTAGTTAAGAAATCAAATATAGAAACATATTTTATTAAAGAAGTATTTGGTTAGTCCAAAGGTAAAGATTTTCGCAGAAAATATAGAATCTTTTGTAATTTATAAAAAAAGTTGTGTTTAATCTAGGGTTTGCAAATTTACAAAATTACCGGTAATTCGGTAAAATTTTCTTTCAATACCGGTTTACCGGTATATAAAATAGGTTCAAACGGTACTAAAACGTGTTTATTGACAAAAATCTCGACATTTAATTTTTTCACGATCCCTATACCTAACTCCCTTTTGAATTGAAGGTAAAAATAAATAAAATTATATTCCAAACATAAACAATTAATTTGTGGAATTAGTAAGCGACTGTGAAATGGTGATGAAGAAAATAATAATTAGGATAGCAGTCAACATTTTTTATTAAATCGGAGCCAACGTTTCGCCACCTAGTATGGCAATTGCCATATGGTATTATACCTTGAAGTGTGTTATTACTATCTTTTTGACATCTTTGGATGTAATTAATCTTAAACCATTTATGACCATTATCTAATTATATAAATCTAAGCTCTGAAGAAGTCATACTAGGTGGCGAAACGTTGGTTCCGATTTAATAAAAAAAACTATGTTGCCTACTATCCTGATTATTATTTTCGTCATCATAAACAATTAATGTTTATGTACTTATGTATCTAGGACAAAAAAATTAAACATTAAGGTACAAGCAAGTTGTTTACGGCCGAGGTGTTTAGTTGAGGTAGGAATTAGTTATGGGTTATGTACCTTAATATGATACTTTTTGTTTAAGATACCTACGTAGAAAATTTTATTTCATATTCTTTCTATCCAAGTGCTGTGCTTCATTTAACGAAATATCATTGTTTTCAATAATATCAAACAACAAGAATATTTTTATTTTATAAATAAAGTTATCTAGCAATGGCCTTGGCTGTTAAACTAAAATAATTATAAATAGTCCGAAAAATATCACTTTATAACCTTATAAAATACTACATAAAATTAAATCTTATTTATATCAGTCCGTAAAAATATTTTTTATCGCGGATGTCATCCCCTAATTGCCGACTGCGGAAATATATGTATTTTATTAAATTTAAAATTGAGAGCACAAATATTAAAATAGTGTTATACCAAATTATCACAAAAATCTGACTCGCAGCACTACTTTAAAAAAGATAAACTGTCACGTATTAATGTTCTAGTTAACAGCGAAGATTTTGACATTATTCAATAAACAACGCGCTCTCAGCGAACTATTTGACATGGTGGAATATAAATTTTGGTCATTGAATATTTTACCATCTTTAGAACAATCCAAAATACAAGGTATTTATGATATATCAAGACTAGCAACAAGAAGCTACGGTATTTGTATCACGATCACATTTTTTGGCCATTTTATAAATTCTTATTTTCGTGGAAAAGAAAGTCTGTTTGCAAATATATGGATGCCTCAAGCACTTAAAGAGTGGAACAGGTTAGTTACAGAAATTGAATCACATGGTTGTATTTCTTCTAGTATACTCGTTGCTATATATTATACCCTGATGTTCATCAGTGTTTACACATGGGCACATCGAATATTGAAGACATGTGGATGCCACAGTTGCTCAAAGAAGAAGTAGTTGTTTTAAGGCATAAAATAGTATATTTATGTATATGATGATGGAATAGTAATTATTTCAACCTTGTCCACTTTACGATAATATTCTTTTCATTATATGTATATTGAGGGACTAAAGTGCATGAGGGTTAAGTTTATTTCACGAGTCGAAGGCCACTGATACTTATGAGATAATTTTGTCAATTTCCGAAAGCACGTTGCTTGTTAACCTAAAATCAACGTGCTTGAGGTAGTTGTGACAAAATTATAAGTTATTGATCAATGGTCGAGGGCAGAGGCGAATGGGTTACTGTTACTATCAATTGACCAGAGAAAGTAAATTATGCTGCCCAAGATTTATTTGCTTAGACTTTAACTCTCTCGAACATAGCAACTAAACAAGAAATTTGATATGCGATCTTCACTGGCGTTGACATTTTTTTTTTACTTATATTGACATATCATTATTTATAAATGACGTCTGAAAATACAGGTATTTATGCATCAAGTACCTACCGAAAGTGCTTATTTTCAGTACAAGCATGGACAATTGCAATCCGAGGCAACGCCGAAGTCTGCAATCATGCGAGTACTGAAAACGCACTTTCTGTAAAAGATGCATACCATTTTTTAAAAAATTGTGTTACTCAAGAAAAATTACGTATCATGCAGTTTTTGAATGACGTAATTTAAATTAAACCAATTTGGTTACCATAATGTTAATATTTTGTTAAAATTTTTTTTTAAATATTTTTTTAAATACTTGAACGTATTTAAATAAATTTAAACAAAGAATTGAAGTTTTCTTAACGGTGAACATTTTTTCAATTTGTCAAATTCAAATGTCAATCATGTACAGTTTGAGGACCACTTGACACTCCCACAGTTGTGCTGGCTGAATAATTTTTTTTCCTGTCCATATTATTTATTAAGGTCACTGTACCAAAAACCGCGGTATAGACATAACGAAGATTAGCTATAGAGTAGACGGCTTGGATTGGAGGATCGTGAGGAACATGTTGGAGATCCTCTTTCAATATACCTACTGGAGTTGAAATTCTTGTGTATTTCAATTTAAGACCAAATATTAACTATACTTGATTTAAAAACAAGTAGAAGCGATCAGAAGTTGGAATGCTAAAACTCTTTTTGATTGGCTGATGTAACACCAGTTTTACACCACACAAACTTTGTAAAGTCCGCCTCGTTGGCCGAGCGGTCTAGCGCGAGCTTGACTTGCGCTGAGCCGCTCGGCTAGAGAGGTCGTGGGTTCGAATCCCACAGAGGGCATGGATGTTGTGAGTGTCCTAAATTTGAATACATATATGTTAAATTGCTCCAGGCCAATAGCCTACGTTGCTGAGGCCTAAGGGGGTTTCCCCTTAAAAAAAACAAACTTTGTAATGTTAACAAACGAATGTTTTCCAGCTTGTCTCGTCAGCTGTTGTCAGTGACTGTTTCGAGTTTTGTTTCACGTTGGTTTTTTGGTTTATTGCTTTATTGTGATTTTGATATGAAACAGTTTTTTTCAGAACTAATTTCATGTTGTGCCGTCTCATACTTCTCCTCTCCTACAATCCAACTCTAACCCTAATCCTCCCCCCTCAAATCCGACTCACGGGGTGGCGAGTGACACACCTCTGAAAATGGCCGGGGCTTCCGTAAGGAGTAACAGAACAGGAGCAAAGAAACGGCGTCTCCGGAAGACCTCAGCAACAGTGTCTCTTGGACAGAGATTTAGCGCTGTTCATGGCCAAACCCCAAAGGACGGTGGAGGGGCTCCAAAGGAAGATGGTCAGAAACGGCCACTTTCCGTAGGTAAAACACCACCATCGCCAAGAAAGTAGTGAAGAGGCCAAAAGTCCCAGACTTGAAACCTCGGAACTACGCTGTTAACTGCGAAATGAAAGAGGCAGTGGTTCAGTCGCATCCTGACCACTACCTTTCTGAAGGGTGTCACTGTGGCTGCCGGGGCCTGTTAAGGAACCGAAAGTGACATTGGAACGAATAAGTAAGCAGAACCGCGGTTAAACGCTGGCGAGTCTGTGACCGGAAGGAGGATGCTTCTAAGGGGCAATTTTTTTTGGGAATAGACGCTGTTTCAGTTAAGGCTTTCGAGTCCGTGGATTTGCGTTCCTTCTTCGGAATCACCACGACGGTAGTAAAATTGTTCGGTAAGTTCGAGAAGGCGAGTGTAGAGCAACCATTAACCAGCAATGATTGATAAACTGCTTATTACTCAGATCAACTTGCAAGACTTCGCTGCTGCTACTGCAGTCATCAGTAGACAGCTGTCAATGTTGCATACACACATACTATTAATTCCAGAACCTTGGACATACAAGGGCCTTATTAAAGGTATTGACAACAAACTTGGTACAGTTTTCTACTTCACCGAGGAACAACGACCTAGAGCTTACATTTGTGTTGCTAAGCACATAAATGCGAGCGTGGTGCCAAATTTTTGTTTCAAAGATATAGTAGCAATCCTGATACGCTATAGAACGAGAGGTCATAGTGTGGTCCGCCTACCTTCCATACGATTCAACAACACCACCACCATCACAGGAGTTGGTAGCGCTGATAGATTACTGCAGAGTAAAAAGTCTTCTTGTGGGATGTGACGCTAACTCGCACCATATTATCTGGGGGAGCACGGACATAAACCACAGAGGACAGGCTCTCCTCGAGTATCTATCAGCAACAGATTTAGAAATTCTAAACTGTGGCAGCAGGCCTACCTTCGTTTCGAATAGAAGGAGGGAAACCTTGAATATCACCTTGTGTTCTTCGGACCTAACACGTGATATAGTTGACAGGCATATATCAACAGAGTCATCTCTGTCAGATTCACCGATTGGGACTCCTTCAAGGAGGACCTATTAAGCATCCCTGTTCGACTGAGAACCATCAACGATGTTGAATTGATCTTGAAACTACTCCAACATCTTAACATCTTATGAGGATAACTGCCCTCTGAAAACGAGGCGACAGACAAGTTTAGTACCGTGGTGGAACAACCAGCTCGATCAACTCCGCAAACAACAAGTCACCTTTTTAATAAGGCGACATGTACTAACTTTCGACAGATTGGAATTGTTACAGGCAGGCTCAGAGATATGTTGAAGATCGTTCTGCTCTGACATAGAATCCATGCCACGAGCGGCTAGACTTCAAAAGGCTCTTGCCAAGGACCCGAGAGGCAAATTGAACTTTGTACTACTTTCAGATGGCAGCTACACATCGTCGAATGAAGAAAAATTGAAGGTTCTACTTCAAACGCATTTCCCCGGTTCAACCGAGACTAGTAACTCTACCACAAGAACAGAGGTGACACACAGAGATTCTCGATAGGAATCGCATCTGAAGTGGTAAGCTATAATAAAATATGTTAGGCAATTAATACATTTGCTCCATATAAATCACCAGGAAAGGATAACATCTTTCCAGCTTTACTACAGAATGGGCTATCAGCAATTGCCGGACCATTGTGCAAGATATATCGATTTTTTCTGGCCCACAGATATGTTCCAATATCATGGAGGGACGTTAAGGTCGTATTTATTCCGAAATCAGGGCGTAATTCTTATGACCAAGCGAAGTAATTCCGTCCAATCAGTCATCAGTCTAACCTATATATTTTTGAAGAGTTTGGAAAGATTAGTGGACAGACAGTTAAACGTCAAAAGGGGGTACCCGCAAGAGGGAGTACTATCTCCACCTGTGTGGAGTCTAGTTATTGACAGTCTTATCTCGGCTCTTAATGAGCCGACGACCTAGCTATCCTTGTTGGTTCTCACTTCTCACACACTGTATAAGAGCTTGCTCAGTGGGCTCTTAATGTTGTAGAGATTTGGTGTCGTCAGAACGGGCTCTCCGTAAATCCCACAAAAACAGAACTAGTTTTGTTTACTAACAGGAAAAATATTGGCAATTTACATATTATCCTCTTCGTCCGACTGCTACAACTGTCTCAGTCATTGAAGTATTTGGGAGTCATTCTAAATTCTAAATTGACATGGACAGAGCATGTGGAGACAATCACAAGGAAGTCTTGCAATATCTGAAGGTCGTGCGGACGTACTTTGAGTAATACTTGGGAGATTAAACCTCATATAGCCTACTGGCTGTTGTATTAGTTCGACCCATAATAACTTACTCGACCGTATTTTGGTAGCCTAAAACTTTTGTGGCAACAGTAAAAACTAGAATAAACCACGTCCGAAGAATTGCATTTCAGGGATCAGCGAGGCAATGTGTACAGCTCCAATGGAGGCTTTCCTAAAGCTAGCACTACTTCATCTTGTTATGAAAAGAGAAGCAATGGCTGTGGCAGTAAGATCAAAACACAGAGGGTCATGGTAAGATTATGTCTACATTGACAGAATCTTTCCCTATTCTCAATTCTGAGAGTGACTACTTCTTCTAGAAATCATACATCATACTACCTTTTTCTAGGAAATTATGGAATAACAACCCTCGAATTTACTTCAGGCCACAAGGACTTGTCTGGTTTACCGACGGGTCTTTACCCGATACAGGAGCAGGACCAGGAGTCTACGGAGAATCAGCAAGATTAAGGATGACCTTCTCATTGGGGACTTATTCTTCTGTTTTTTTTCACAGAACAAGCACATCTATATCTGCTCAGATAGTCAAGCGGCTCCTTCGATAACATCAGAGTAAACTCAAAGCTAAGTATTTGAGTGCAGAGAAAATCTGGAAGTGCTCGCCAGATCAAACTTTGTGAAACTTGTGTAGGTACCAGGTCATCAGGGTAAACGGGCACGAGGAAGCTGACCTTCTGGCCCAATAAGGCTCCGAGGGGGCATTCGTTGGGCCGGAACCAACACTCGATCTCCCCAAAAGCACCGTTAAGCGAGCGATCAGGGAATGAGTGACAACAGAACATCGAGTGTACTGGTCAACTCTACAGGGCTTGAGACAATCAAAGCTCTTTATCCCGGGATCCTTAGTAGGAAGAAACTGAGTATATGCGTGGGTTTGTTCACACGACATCTCCGCCGGAAACATCTAAAAACAATCGGCGTAGTGGACAACGACTTGTGCAGAAGATGGAGGCTTGTCGAGGAATCGACGGAACACGTTCTCTGCGACTGTGTGGCTTTAACAGGAACCAGAAGCAGGTATCTATAGGCTCTGTTTCTAGAGCCAATTGATATTCAGAGTGTCTCTGGCAGCAGGCTAGCTAGCTTCATCGAAGCAGCGGGACTCTACTACAGCATTCTAGTATAAACGGCTTTAAGGCCTCAGTGCGCGTGGCTTCATCTAGAGGCCCCCCGTTGAAACAAAAACAACACGTATAATTATATTTCATTCTTTTGTGACTTTTTTGTGATATTACACAAGTTTTGTGAGTCTTGACTTTTTTGTCACTAAATATATTTGTATTGTTGAAGTAATATTTGTGATTAATTAACAGACAATAGATATACAATAAAAGTGATGATGATCTTCACGCTGAAATGTCAAATTTAATTTTGACGCAGAAAAATCTAGTGATATTTTTCTCGTATTTACACAGTGTAAGGGTGGATTTAAAACACGCACAGCGCATAGAAAATAATTTAGCATAACATAGCATATGAATTGGTCATATGGAAATTAGTACATCCATTTATAAGACGCACAGTGCATAGAAAATAATTTAGCATAGTACACGAATTGACCAATGTTCATTTTCCTATGCGCTGTGCTGTACAGTTCTGTGCTTCGGGTTTATTCGTTGCATTCGTGACAGTTCGTTTTAGTTAACTTCTTACCCGCACGCGCATTCGTTTGTCATTATATTTATAATTTTTGTAAAATAGTCAAAACATACCTAATAACAAAATCACAAAGTCAAATAATACCAAATCAAATCTAACATAACCAAAAAAACAGCTCTCATAACGTCATAAGACAACAATGTAAGACAAGGACTTCTTCTTTTACTTTGTATAGAAATCTGTGTTTGTATGCGGCTTATAAAACCGCCGTAACGAAAATGCTATATGCGCTGTGCTGTGCTTTGTTGTGCTAAATTATGTGCGCTATGCGCAGTTAAAAATCCACCGTAAATATGGCTCAGCGAGATAACTTCAAATTATTGCTCCTCCTAGTTTTTAAATAAAGTATAGTTAATATTTAATTTGGTCTTAGGTTTCAACTAAAGGAAACAAACACAGAACTGACCGTAGACTGTCACTTTTTCAAGACATCCAGATGCATCACGGGTGATGCATGTCGATTTCGTCATCGAGTACTGCTCCGGGATGAAACACTGAAACAGTCTTACGAGCGAGGGTATGGCGTCTCTGCGGTCCGATCCAGTGGGCGTGGTCGGTCAAAAGACAGGTGTAGACACGCCCGCTATGTTGTTTATATTTAGCTAGTCCTGTAATAGAGTACTTGCAGGAGGCGTGGCCAATGTTTCGGATTTGGCGGGATTCTGTTTGTGGACTAGGGATGGCAAAAATTATTAATAAATCGATATATCGTATCGAACGATATATCGCAATCCGTGAATCGATACTAAAATATATCGAAAAATATATATCGATATATGCGATATATCGATAAATATATATTTTTCTTTAAACAAAAATTAATAATACTGTTCACAAAATAAAATATCATCTTCATTTGCCTACACTTTACGGTAGAAGGGAATTTTAATATATATAAATAAAAAAAATTGCATTTTCATGACATTTTTTAAATTATTAAATTAGGTTAGGTACAAAAAACTTGTTAAGTATGGTTACATCAACATTTTTTTCCATTCCCCTTCGACATCCGATGCCAAATTCCTATTTCGTAATCCAACCACAGCATAGGTGCACTGCGTGCAGCAGAATTCATAAAAAATCTTAAATTTGTTTTTCCCGATTTATTTAGGAATTAATCGATATTTTTAACGATATATCGAAAAAGATATATCGATTTAAAAATATCGATATATTTCTTAAATATATCGATATAATTCAAATATCGATATATCGTTGCCATCCCTATTGTGGACAACTGCTGTTCAGGTTAACATTGTGTCTTATGGCGGTTTTGGTTCTTATGAGTTATTTTTGTGTTTTTCCAGTATTAATTGCATGTTTCAGTTATATTGTATACTTTTCAAGAAAGGTAAGTGTATGGATAATATATTTGTATTAAATAAATACATATAAAACAAGCATGTTTTAAATGAAACTTGTATTACTAACACATTAAATGTATAGGTTAAGTTGGTTTTGTATCATCAAGTGCATGGATTTTCACTAATTGTTAAATTAATAAACTTAAAACATTTCTTAATGTGTAAGAAAATATACAAAATATAACGGGTACCTATATTACAGTTTTATAAATTGTTTTTATTATGATAACAGTTCAATACCACACTTTTAACATACGATATTTTAAAAGTGCTTTATATTTAGGATAATTTTAAGTAACCAGTATAATATATGAACTTACCTTAATCAACTTCATACGTTTCCTTTTTTTAAAACAACGTAGAATGCGAATAAAAGATATTTTTACAAAAGTAAACATGAATACTCCATAAGACTCCATGTTAAAATTTTGTTCGGTTATCCACAAACAGGTTCGCGCTCTTAGTTTTTGACTGTCACGTGACTGTTTGTGACCTTGTTGCAAGTACTCTATTGTACTGATGCCTAAACTCATTGTGTCACGCGACAACGGTAAACAACTTAATGACATGCTAGAATAAATCGATGCCTGGGACCAGGAAGATTCTAGAATACCGTTTGTGAATATATAACAGCGCAGCCCGGAAAGCTGAGTGTAGTTTATAGAGTTGATAGAAGTCCTTCAGTCAGTCTGGGTATGAGAGTGACATATTATAATAAAAGTGACTATAAATAAGTGGAAATAAATATTGATATCTTGTGAAATAAATAGTGTATAAATAAATAATGGTAGAATATAAATAAGTGATATTAGTGTGTATTATTAGTGTTTTCCAGATTTTTTTCATGCGTTTGAATCCTGGAAAAAAATTTATTTACTGCATTGAAGCTATCACAAAACAAACTCTTGTTTTTCAAGAGTCATTGAAGATTCAATTACTAAGCGGTGAACTATTTGACAGGTGATTCTCACCATGATTATTTTTCTCAGGATTCAGGAGCATGAAAGAGTCCTCTAAAGAACCCATGTGTGATGTGTGAACGGCTTCTGTTGCAGAAACTAAACCAAATCTTACCTTTTCTCGGGTTTCTAAGGGCGCAAAATGTGCCGGGCTTTGGGCTTTTATATTGCTTGCACTGAAATATAGTTTATCTTTCTAATTTTTAAATAAATATATCTATAAAATTATATTTTCATATCGTTATTAGGATTTTAGAAACTACTCAAAATTTCGACTGCGAGTTTTTAAATATATTTGTTATTTTAAATATTTTTTATCCTAGATAAAACAGTATTTCTTTGTTTGCCTATTGTTCATTTTTACTTTACAAACCTTTATGTGGATAAGTTTAAATAACAAAATAAATAATAATATAAAATTTATTCAAATTTATGAATGAAAAACAACTTCTCTTCCAAAACACTTGGAGGCAACAAATTAACGCTGCCGCTATTTGACAAGCGATACACACTGGCTTCTTTTTGAATGAGCAACTGTAGCATACATGACATTAAAATTAAAAATAACAATATAAGCTGTTCATCGTTTGGAAATATTAAGACAAACAAAAAATAAAATGCAGAGTTAAATTAAGAGCCATAATATAGTTTCAGTTCAATAAATGATGTATTTATAATAATTAAACAATACTAACAATTAATTTGTTTCAACAGAAATTTTCTAGGACATATTTTATTCTACGTAGTACAAGGAGTATTAATTTACATAGAAGCTGTTGCCTGCATGATTGTTCTGGACGGACTTTACATTGTTTTAATATCATTAGTGATAGCTCAACTAAAGATATTAAAATGTCGTATTCTTGCTATTGATGGTACGAGATCTGCAAATGAAAACATGAAGGAGGTGTCCAAATGCGTTGAACATCACAACTTGCTTTTTGAGTACGTATAATTTGATATAAACTTTTTAAATGTTCTTGACACCCACGTGACTTCGTGACGTCATAAATAATCCCAAGCAGACAATCATCGACGTGTCGATAGATGACGTCGAGGAGACGTACTATAGACGTGAATTTATCGACGTTTAGGTTAATGAGACGTCTAATCGGCAACATCAATATATCGACGTTATAAAAACGTTCCAGAAACGGCTCTATTTTTGTGTCGATGCCGTATAGTACAGACTATAAAATAATTATTATTCATTTGTAAAAATGTAATGGCCAGTTGCACCAACGAGACTTAAATTTAAATTTTAAATCGAGGTTAAGTAGACAAATTCGAACCAAATAATAAAATATGATCCATTTGACATTCAAGTTCGATATGCTTTTATTTATATTATAAGTCCAGTTTAAATTTAAGATTTATTAGCAACTGTCCATTATGTACAGAATGTTATTTAAAAAAATATTAATTTATGTATTACCCAGATTTTTTTTAATATATTTTTTCCATAAAATATGTTATAAGTTATAATATACCATAATAAGCAGTACAAAAACCGTCGCAATTACGATTGAGAACGACGTTCCTATTGCGTCGCTATGTTACGTCACCGTAACATCAATGTAAGACGCTTGTGTAACGTCGACAGTCGACGTCACTGTGATCCACAAGTGCAGCGCGCCTTTTGGCACCTGCAAATCGACGTCGCAATCAAGTCACTTGTCTGCTTGGTTCTGATTTCGTAGTCGTTCCCTTGTATTCTACTGCACGTGTTTTTCGACTTAGTTCAAATAAGAATCGATAGATGGAGCTATAACGGGTATAACCAGGGACCTCTGGATCATAATGGAAAGGCGGCAACCCTTAAATACATGACGCCAAAATCGTGGGGAACTTTATCTCTTTCTACAGTGGCTCTCAAACTATTTTGTATGTCTTTCATAAATTATTATTAAGATGTCAACGTCAAACGTTAAGAATTATAGTTTATATATAGTTTGAAAAATTATAAACCTGTTCCAAAATCAAATATATTATTTAAAAAATCTGATGTGGACACCACATGACTTCTTTGTACGCCTGTTAAACTGTTCATACTTTTCTTAATAACTAAAATGTAGAATAATATAAAAATATAATAACCGTAATACCAAAAAATACCAAGAGTAAAGTGCCCTTTTGGCACGGATGATCGCAACTAAAAATAGGCGGTGCAAAACTAGATGCTATAACTGTCCTAAATACAAAACTTCAATTTTCTACGTCTAACCGTATTTGAGTTATGCGACATACATTTGTCCGGACGTCAGTCCGTACATACGTACAGACGTCACGATGAAACTAGTCATAATGGATTCAGAAAAGGTCAAAACGGATATTGCCGTCAAAATCTGAGAACATAAATTTTTCCCGATTACAATACTTCCTTTTTCCATTCTGTTAGTCATTCGATAGTTCATATTTGGATACCAGCATGAAATTTTGTAGAGACTATCTACACAATGACCTTTGTCAGAAACCGTCGAGACACGACACAACATATCCCCCCAGTCACCAGAAAACGGATTTTGGCTTTATATTGAAAACTGTGCATTATATTTAAAAAATAATTTTTGCACAAAAAATGTTCCTCGTAAAATTATCTACGAGTATAACAAAATATTCTTACAGGATAGGATGAGCCGTTAGATAAATAATAATATTTTAATTGAAAAAGTATTAGTACGGGAAGCATAGGGCATTCCGTGGCAGGTTTCGTACCAAAATTGCGGAAGTGGTCTTGTTCTGTCACAAACTATCTATATATAATTAATTTCCACGGTGTCATTTCATTTTCTAATGCAGACAGATTTGGTGACGTCATAAAGATGGCGGACGTGAAGAATGGTAAAATCTTTATTTTTCATCCGATTTCAGCGTTCATTCCATAGAGATTTTTTTCTATACAAGTTCTTCGTAAAGTTGATTTTTCCCAAAATAATTGGAAAAATGTCGAAATTTTACCGATTTTGGCAGATTCTTCATGTCTGTATTATACCCATTTTGGATTTGTTAGTGAATGGAATTTATTTTGTTGAAATATATGTAAGAAGGAACATAAACTGCAGCATAATCCTTTTTTAGGGTTGTACCCCCATTTTACGGGGTTCTTAATATAGCATTAGTAATTTAATTTTAAAAAATTAGTTTTAAAACTTTAAAAACCGTCCAAATTACACTAAATGGAATGTATACAGACGTAAATATAGAGGAGAAGGATTATATTGCAAGATATACTTACTTACTTACTTAATCCTATGCCTTTCTACCTTTCGGTGTAAGGCTTCCTGTGATTCATTTTCTTCTTTTTGTTACTTCCTCTTTTGTAGTTTTCCTCCATACTTCTCTCCTTGCAATTCTATTTTCCATTAATTTCTTTTGATTCTTGCCACTTAACGTCTCTTCGTTCTAGTGCTGCTCTGATTTCTTCATTCCACGTTTTTATTGGTCTTTCTCTTTTTTTCTTGTCCGTTGATCTTGCTTTGTATACCAGCTTTGTAGTTCTTTCATCTGACTTTCTGTGTACATGTCCCCTCCATCTTAGTTGGCTTTCTTCTATTATGTCTCTAATTGGTCTCGTTTGTAAATTATTCCTATATACTACGTTTCTAATTCGGTCTAATTTTGTCTTTCCCTCAATTTTTCTAAGAAATCTCATTTCTATAGTTTGCATTTTACTCTGTTGTTTTTCCGTGGTTGTCCAAGACTCACATCCGTATGTTAGGACAGGGATTGCTACTTTTTTTAAACTTCCACTTTTCTCTGTTTCGGTACTTCTTTCTTTGCTAGAAATTTGTTCTTCAGGGCATTAAAGATCCTATCTGTAATTTCATTTTCCAGGTTTCCATTTTCCTGTATGGTCACGCCTAAGTATTTAAAACTGTCTACTTGCTCTATTTCTGTGTTTTCTATATGTAATTTTACAGATTTTTGCAGACTCCTCATGTCTGTATTATACCCATTTTGGATTTGTTGGTGAATGGGTTAATGGAATTTATTTTGTTAAAATATATGTAAGAAGGAACATAAACTGCAGCATAATCCTTTTTTAGGACTGTACCCCCATTTTACGGGATTCTTAATATAGCATTAGTAATTTAATTTTAAAAAATTAGTTTTGAAACTTTAAAACCGTCCAAACTACACTAAATGGAACGGATACAGACGTAAATATAGAGGAGGAGGATTATATTGTAAGATATAAGAGTTTAATTGTGAAATTAAAGCATATTAACCCACTAGTACCTATGAACTATGAATTGCTGTCTATGTATCAAAGGTATGAGAGATAACAGAAAGAAACTATTACCTATTGATAATAATAACCACCTAAAATTGGGTACAGCCCTTAAAAAGGATTCCCTTGCAGTTTATGTTCCTTCTTACATATATTTTAACAAAAAATTCCATTAACCCTTTCACCAACAAATCCACCATAGGTATAATGCAAACATGAAGAATCTGCAAAAATCGATAAAATTTTGAAATTTTTCTAATTATTTTGGAAAAAATCAACTTTATGAAGAAATTTCTAATAACCTCCTTGTGTAGAAAAAAATCTCTATCGAATGAGCTGTGTAACGCTGAAATCGGTTGAAAAATAAAAATTTTACACATTCTTCGTATCCGCCATCTTTATGACGTCACCAAATCTGTCTACATTAGAATATGGAATGACACCATGGAAATTATTAATCTATAGGTAGTTTGTGACCGAACAAGATCATTTCCGCAATTTTGGCACGAAACCTGCCACGGAATGGACAATTTGTCCGCCCGCTCATGTGTAGATGCATGGAGCATGCTCTCCGGCATGCAGCGCAGGAGCTCAAAATCCAGGGTGCGCTTGGGCCCGTTTATCTCGGAAACGGGCAAATTTTAGAGAAAAATCATAAGGGCCATTTTTTTTTAAATAATGAACTGATCTTCATGTTTCTCTAAACAAAAAATTCTCTAAATGCTATATTTTAGCAGATATTGGCGGAAAAACGATTTTTGGAACCTTTGGGCCTTTTTTCTCCCCCGTACAAGAAAATTTTGTACAGAACTTTTTCTTATTTTAAAGTACCTGTAGTCCGGCGGTTATAGGACAAATTTCATATCAACTATGCATTTTATGATTAAAGCATGAAAATTTGCACACATATCAATGAAACCATTCTCTTTCATATAAGAAGTGGTGCCAAAGTGGTGCGTGCTGCAGACGGCCGCCATTTTGAAAAAATGGTTACCATTTTTAGTTTTTTGCATTTATTTCATGAATGATCAATATTACAAGAAATCTTATTTAATGAAAATTGTAGAGCACAAAATTCTCTATAAAACGGTATATCTATTTTTTATGTAGGTGGTACAGCTTTCGAGAAAATCGTGAAAATATATATGAGCAATATCTAGCCATTTCAGGTTAGACCGCAATTTTGCCTTTTCAAACAAAAACAGCTGTTATTTTTGAATGAATCAAGATATCGACTTCCGGTCTTCAACAATCGATTACTTATATAAATTTTTATTATACATATAATTTTAAACTCTTCGGGAGCACTAGTTCGGCCACAATTCAAACATAACATTTTATAGACAATAGTGAAATTTTTGTATTTTTTGTGTTTATTGAACTGTCATTTCTGAACGAATTAAAATATTGACTTGCGGTTTGCTGCACTAGATTCTGCAAATCATTCTGTACAAGATACTTTGTATTAATTTTTTATTGAAGTCTTTGTTAAAACGATATTTAAAGACTTTTTCCTCGAGAAAATAGAAAATTTTTTGTGTTATTATTATTTATTATCTTTGATCAGCTATAGTACCTGAACGGATCTAAATACTGACTTGAAACTTACAGCATTCGATTCCTTAAAGATTTTTGTATTAGAAGCATGCTTATATTTAAAAAAATTTCGTATGTTTATTCGCAATTAAAGGATATCCTTTCTAAGAAATCGAAGAAATTTTACTGTTACTTTTCTATAGAAAATTTATTTAACTGTAATTTCATTTAAAATGAAAATATCGACTTACGGACTCCAGATTCGGAATCCGGGTACATTTTTCTACAAAGTGCATTATTTTAGAATTTTCTACGGACTTTGATTTGGCTGCAATTAAATGATTTTGTAAGAGAGAACAAAACTAAAGTTCAGTATTATTATTGTTTTTTGAATTTAAGCAATTGTCATTTTCTGCACAAATTAAAATATCGTCTTCTGGTTTCCATCATTTAATTCCTAACATATCGTTATTAAATTACATTAATTAAAGAACTTTTTGAAACTTTGGTTTAGCCGCAAGTAACTGATTTTGTCTGAGAGTAAATTTGACGCTTCATTTAAAAACATAAGTTTTTGGTTAAGTTCATACTGCTAGAGAATTTAGAAAAAATGAAAATCATTTAAGTTGATTGTATTTAATTTACTGATATTACTGAACATTATAGTAACTTAGCAGTTAGCACACATGTCATGTAAACCTTACTGCAACCCTCGAAATACCAAAACCGGGTCTCGCGTGACTCGAAAATCACATTTTTGTGTAGCTGTCCAGTAATTTTTTTAGAGCTGTATGGCCCGAGGTATGGCCTTAAATATGCTCTTATTAATGTATAATGTATTACACACAATCTTCCTGCTATTAAGGATAGATTGGTTGCAAGTGGATGAACTTATGTTCTGCAATGGGATAACAATAATGTATTAGCAGAGTGACAAACTAATGGTTTATCTGTTAAACTAACGAAAATAGAAAAACCAGCTTGAGCATACCAATACTCTACTAAAATTCCCTCTGCTTAATGTTCTATAATTTTATGTAAGACCTTTAAAATTATAGCAAACGGTGGAAACGCATAATTATATAGGTTTTTCCATGATATAGTGAGTGCATGAACAATTAAACAATTGCCATGAACAGAACTTTTCACATTTAGCATTTATTTTCTTTTGAATGGTTGAGCGTTAAGTTGTTTTCTGCCAGAAGTCGTTCCCTAACTTGATCGTTTTCTATACCGGCTACTATTCGGTCGCATATTAGACTATCTTCAAGTTTTTCAAATGAACAGTTCTTCGCTCGGCATCTCAATTCTGTTAGAAACTCGTCGAATGTTTCGTTTGGTTTCTGTTCTACTTTATTGAATTTGTAACGCTCATATGTTACGTTGAGTCTCGGTATAAAGTGTTCTTCGAATTTCTTAATAATCTTGTCTACACTTTTCTTTTCTGCATCCGTTAACGTAAATGTGCTATAAATCTTTGCTGCATCTGGACCCATTATTGTCATTAGTGTGGCTACTTGGACTTGTGCATCTTTGCTTTTTAGGTTCGTTGCCATCTCGTACCATTTATATTGCTGGATCCAAGTCTTCCATACTTCTGACATGTCTTTGTCATTGGTTATTTGCAACTCTTTGGGTGGTTTTAACCCCATCACGCTACCTGCGTCTGACATCTTTTTGTTTTCTATTTTCAAATTATTTTTCCTTGGTTTCGGCACCATGTATTGTTTAGGTGGTATTCTAAACAACCTTAGTTTGTATTTATAACTTATATTTCATAAACTTTAATATAATATAATAATAATGAAAACATGTGTTATTAACTGTCAAACTTCTACTTCTTGCGTACATCCAACTTCGGGCTAGTATCGAAAGTTACTACGTCAACGCAGTGTTGCCAATGAGATGGTATTCATTGACAATTCCTCTCTCATATTTTTAAGTGTAGCGTTAAACCAATTTACAGGTGTTTTGTTAGGTTTTGGTGAACGTATTTTAGGTGGAAAAAAAACTTCTATTAAATGAGTTAAACAACTTATTAATGAGTTAGAATGCTCTTCGATAGGAATTTCATTATTATTGAAGATATTGTGAAAATCAATCTCATTTAAAGCTTGCTTAAAAAGATCTATGTTTTTTGAGTAAAACTTCTCACATTTGTTAATTGTTTTAGTGAATCATTGGTGTTTAAAATAAAAATGTATTGTCCCAAGTGATCGGAGAGACAAGGATTTAAAATCCCAACTTCAAAATGACTGACATCTAGGTTTGTGATAACATTATCTAAGCAACTGCTTGAGTGTTCAGTCACTCTAGTGGGTTCCGTAACAGTAGCTCTAAGATCAAAAGAGTACCTATATTATATATATATATATATATATATATATATATATATATATATATATATATATATATATATATATATATATATATATATATATATATATTAAATATGCGTGGCTAATACTATGTATAATTCGGAGTATTTTACTGACTATTTCCCACATATGAATTAAACCATTAATTTGCTTCAATTTTTAAAATTCTAACCAATGACGTACAAAATATATCGGCAAAAAATGTAAAAATTAAAATTCCCTAGGGATTGTTCAAGTGACAATTTACCCGTCAAACATAGCTATGACAATTTTATTGATTTTGTATTGTTTTTAATTGAAATTAAAAGTGTCAAATGAACCTTTTTGTGACAACTTCTTACGATGAAATAAAAAATATATCAAAAAGAACACAAAAAAATACAGTTACGTCAAAAACCTTAGTTTGGAACCAATTATTAATGAACTTGTGAAACGAAAGAAACTAAAATAAAATTTTGATACTCAAAGGTTAGTATAAAAATTGAATGTCAAACTAAACAACCGTTTCGGTTCAGTAAATTAGTCTCGATTTAAAAACACGAAAACCCACGACTAATAATTATTCTAATCGGTCTGCAGCAGTGTCAAATTTTTGCTTACTCCGGCATTAGAAAAGATTTAATAATAAAAATATTAGGACACTCCAACGTAAATTTATTAGTTCATATTTTATGTCTGTTTATTTAGAAATAGTCTAACAAAATATATCTCGTGTCTCATTATTTTGCAGGTAAAATTATTTCTTAAGATTGTTGCTTATAGGTAACATTCCTCGACAAATTCAATGATAAAATCCCTCGCCAGCCTTTGGTAACTTAGATTGCAGGCGCTCGGCCTTTATTTATAGTACTCAATTAGTCAATAGATGTCGCTATTGACAGTTAGCAGCCATGAATGATAACAAAATTATCTATTTTATCAACTTTACCAACAGTTGGCAGCTATGAAACTAGTTGACATTAGAACAGTTCCATTGTTACCATTATTATGATCCACCACATCTCCTCAAATGCATGAGGAATAATTAATCAAATACGATTTAAAATTTACAATTCACGGGGCAGAAATGACGGCAAAGTGGCAACACATTGTCGATGTTTACGAAGAGGACACCGAGGAAGAATATTTTTTGCTGATGTAATGTATTTCGAAATTTAAATTTATATTACACACATTTATTGTAAATATAAATAATTTTCAACATATTTTATGTGAAATACAATTTCAAGAAAATAATTGTGGTACAATAAATGTATGTAATAAAAATTTTAATATCGAAATACATTAAATCAGCAAACACTTTGAAATATTTTTGTTGTTAAACGGGTTGCATTTTTTACTCCTTAGTTCCAAATTACAACCGCTAGGAGTAGCGTTCAACCTAGTATCATAGGAGATTCCTGTCTAAATATATCTCTTGTCTATGTCCCTCGCCTTCAGCTAGGGATTTTGATCATGTCATTTGTCTCGAAATATTACCAAGCAACAATCTTTTGAAATAAAATTTTCCAGCAAAATAATGGTCCCTTGATATATTACTATTGAAAACTTTAAATGTCAAATTAATTAAAAAATTTGCCAGTAAAACATTAAAGTGGGCCGTACTTTTTATAGTAAAATTTTTGTTTTTAAAAATATAGATATAGGCCGAGCGAGGCGAGGCGACAATTTTTTTCTCTGTTGAAAGAATTTGACTTAGTTATATGACATCAAATATGTATGCATAAATAAAGATTTCACGACCACTCAGACTGACATACATTATATCTATTAAAAAATACAACATTTTCCGCTATATCATATTAATAAACATTTATTTTGCCTCAATTAAGTATTGGGTGGGCCACAGGATGGGACCTGCACCACCCAGGCCCACCCTTAGTTACGTCCCTGTGGGATCTTTATCCTCGATACGCACAACAAACTAACAACCGGACAAACACTAGAAACATGGCGCAGACTAGACGATCTAAATTGTTATTGCTCTTGTATAAAATCTGTTTTTACAAAAGCATGTACAGTAGAATCGGGGAGACAGCCGAGGTACGTCATCATTTGGTGAAAAACTTTATAATATTAAAGTAACTGAAACGAAAACAAAAATTGTACCAAATGTACATAAAAATTAATAATGAGTTTTATAAATATGCCTACGTGTTATATTATTATTAAATCAATATAAATTAGTTTATATATGTATTTAAATTACCGTATATGAATCCATCAATTTTAATTTTTTTTCTTCGAGTGGTAACACTGAATTATAGTACGTTTATATGCTTGATTTACTGTGTGAGTTTCTGATTTCTTTTGGCTTCTTTTTTACCAGTTTGGTTTATATCTTTTTTCTTAAATCTGTCTTTTTCAAAACAACATTTCGTGATTGTTGCAACATTGTTGCAACATGCACATCATATTACATTACGATTCAAAGAACTAATGTAAACATGTTCACAGCTGACGTCACATAATTTAGTTACATTTTTTGATGACTTACCTCGGCTGTCTCCCCGATTCTACTGTATGATATAATATTATAGTTGATTTCATAACTAAATGGAGCAATCTGAAGTTGTCTCGCTGAGCCGTATTTACATTGTGTAAATACGAGAAAAATATCACTAGATTGTTTTTGGCGGCAAAATTAAATTTGACCTATCAGCGAGCAAACTCGATACAGTCACTGACAACAGCTGACGAGACAAGATGGAGAACATTTGTTTACATTACAAAGTTTGTGTGGTGTGAAACTGGTGTTACATCAGCCAATCAAAAACGATCAGTTTTAGCATTCCAACTTCAGATTGCTCTGTTTAGTTAAGAAATCAACTATAGCAGCAAAGTGTTCAAATTAACATCAATGATCGGCATTTGTCTTTTGATAAAAACTCACTATAAATCGCGATTGGTAACAAACTTATCGTCTAATGTTGCCCAAAATTATTATGGCTGTTTACTAAGTATGACAAAAATTGCACTCGGTAAGCGGCATTTGTCTTTCTGAATATTTTTAAAATTATACCTATCGTGATTGATATCAACTTAAATGTCTTAATAAGGACAAAAAATCTACAGTATGCATTAATATGACTTTCGACAATTTGGTTTTTGTTTTTAGTCGCACAAAAGCATTTTTTATTATTCACAAAATTTTATTATTTTCTTTTTAAAACACTAATGACTACCTACTTTTAGGTATATTCCGATAATCACATCAAAAACGTCAAAATATTTATTAGTGTGAAAATTGTAAACATTATTACATTTTCCGGTTTTATAGTTTCACCGAAATTTATCACAAATCCATCAAGTTTGTTATTGTTATTAAATTAAAGGGCTAGATGAGAACTACTTTATAGAATTGTTAAAAATAGAGACCGATGATCTTCATATTTAAAAAAAAATTATAGTGAATAACGTCATCGAGTTTGATACCCCAAATTAAATGGCTTGGTAAGGTTGCTAATTACAAGAACAATTTAAATTGATGGCCGACGATATGCATTTGTTTTCAACGAATTCGAAATAATTATGTCGAGTTTTGTTCTGGCGGTTGATTCAACTTGCGTGAGCACTTGCGGCACCAAAACTAATATAGATTTGTCACATGAATCCACCGGAAATTTGAAGAACTACTGCATATGTCACTTGTTGCGAGACACGCAAATATATTTGCGTGACCTACCGAGGCACAGATAAACTTATTCAGATACACAGCCTAATGTTAAATTATGTCTTTGAAATTTTATATAGTTTATAACTCAGTAGATGACACTACGCGCAGCGAAAGCATTTTGAAAGTAGTTTTGAGTACTGCACGAACGAAGACAGTGCTGTGGTTATCAATATTATGTTCCTTTGTGGAGTTGTGTGTCATGCGCGAAGCGAAGCGCATGTAACTCGTCAAATAATGTGACTGCGAGTCACGTAATAAGAAATGAATATCTTTTAGGAAATTATAAATCGATGCAAAAGATTGTTTTGTATCTACTTAAAACGAAAATCTTAAATTGCCATTTTACAATATTTAATAATTTTAACATATATAATCGATGATCATTACAATCGTTGTCAAACCAATCTGGAAATTTGATTTTGGTTTGATTCTTAATAATAATAAATAAATTAGAAAAAATACACATACAATAAGTAGGTACCTACATGACGTTGCGTAATTTATAAGTAAGGTTTTAAACTCTCATTCAAATCCATTATTATTATTGAAAATATTAAAAAAGATAAACATTTATAAATGTGTCTGCTTGAAAATTTATATCTCTTAGTATAATAGAATATTTTAATCGCAGTTGCACCGATACTTTTATATATTCATTAACTCTAAAATACAAAAATTTGATAATTAATGTGGGCCTATTACCAACAATCTTGTCGAGACTCAAGACGAGACTTACACAATATTATTCACTTTTCGTGCTTGTTTTTTTTATATTATCTTCTATTTATTATGTTGCTTTGATAACTATTCAAAACTATGAAAACATATTTTTTCGCTAGTGTTTTTTGTGCGAAATGTATTATGCGATTGAATGACAAAAGACTTATTTGGCAAGCTTCGTCAAATAGCTAACATTTGCACGTGTTAAAATTAAAAACCATCTGCTTCGCGCACGTAATAAAAAAATAAGTATTATTTTCATACATTTTGGAAGAAAATTTTACCTCCTTAATTTTATCTGCTTACCATTTCTTAATATTTTAAATAAATAATGAAGATGAGACAAATTCAAGAGCCAGTCTGTTACTGTTATATTGTTTTATATAAGAAATAGAGATATTATTATAATTTAGTTACCTATAACAACTTTCTACTTATATGTGATTCTATATTTATAAGGATTTCATTACGTTGCGTTGAGAAAAAGGATAAAACCAAAACCAAACAGTATTCAATTATTTATTTTATAGGTGTTCAGACCTATGAACTAAATATCTAAGTTGAAAGATATTCAATTTTTAATTATTATCATACAATTTTGTATTTATATTATAGTTACGCAATACAATAACAATGTAACTGAAAAGATAGGCTCTTAATTACTTGGTTGTATTTAGTTATTACCAAATCCTTGATTTAAATACTTTTTATTATTAACTTACTTGTTAAATCTCGTAAGTACCTAAAAACAGTTACAGATAGTAACAATCTCTCAAACTTCAAACGCTGCAAATCTAAATACCAGAGCGTGTCGCTGTATCGTGCGCGAGCGCGAGCGTATCAACAGTACAGTAACCCGTGTAATAAGTCTTCAATTTTAGTTATACGTAAACATTGACTGGGCGAATATAATCTGCAGTTGCTACGGTAGTGCCATCTACCACAATCGTGGTAACTACTACGAATAGAGTGGATGCAACACGCCGGCTGGCTGTGTATCTGAACACGTTTATCTGTGACCGAGGTACTGTTTCTACTTGCGGGACTATCTGTCTCTTTCTAACACTATATTTGTATTCATTATTGTCATTTTGCGGTTTTAAATTTTTGGTTTATTGCTGAGTTAAGTAAGTGTATTACAATTCTACATTTATTAATTAGTTAAGTTTTAGAAACTAATGTAATTTTTGTTTAATTAGTGTAAATGTTTTTATCTTCACTCTATAGTTTAGTTTTATTAGTGTTATACCACGTTATACCAATAAATATTTACCTATAATAGATTTTATGAACTTACCGGAATCTACCTATATATCAATAAAATTGTTTAAGGACAAATAATGGCTTTAGCGAACATTTTTATTGCAATTGATGAAGAAGTATTGGAGGAAAGACCACCTAACATACGTCTTATACGTAGGCAGCTAAGGGACGTTCAAAATCCTTTCGAAATTGAAAATTCGGAATTTGTAAAAAATTTAGATTGAGCAAAGAAGCACGCCAATTTTTATTAGACCAAATGCAACCGCATTTAGAAGTCGGGCTTCGGAATACAAAAAATCAACATTATCTTCCATGAAATTGATTATTATTTGTTTTTGTTCTTTCGTAGCGTTCATTTAAAATCTCTGAATGACAATGACCATAGAAAAGAGAGAGTGAGAGAATGACAGTAGACAGTTACCACAAGGTTATCATCAATACCAAAACAGTGTGAAAACCTAATGAACTAGTTTCCCCATGAAAGTCACCAGATTAGGAACAGTGACGTCATACTAAAGCTGGATTCACATGAGACGTTACCGCCGTACCGTTCGAACCGTTCCGTAGCCTGATTGGTTTGACACTTGAACGTTCTCAACGGTTTGAGCGTTGACGGCGAGAATGAAATATTTCAACTTTTGACGGCTTTGACGGTCCGTTGTGACCGTCATTTCCATTTGCGCATGCTCCGAGACGGAGAATGCGGAGATTTGTAGTAATACGAACCTAGTAATATTCTTATAATCCTTATCTCCGGGATTATAGAGACAGGGATGCTTCAGTAATTAAAATTTCAGGAAAATTATCAATTTTTCTTACTTATCGTTACTTACACACTGATCACAACAAACAACACAATTGACATTAAAATATAACATAACCACACAATTTTGGTTATATTTTATTTTTCATTTCTAGTAGTGTGCAGCTCTGAAAACGTTGACGTCTCATGTGAATCCAGCTTAACTCTAACGCAAATGTAGTCATGCAAATACTCATGCAAGTTACAGAATCAACCTCCAGATAAGGGCTTATGAATAAAATTATTTTAAATGATGGGCTGCGATAGGAATTTGTTATTATAAACTATCTTTAATACCGACAAAAACAATACGCCGCTTTTTGCCCATTAATATTTATTACTGTACGATTCTACTCCATGACAGATCTGTCGCGAAAGAAAAAATCTGATGTGGCCAACATATAATCTCCTGAGGTCTCAATGTTCCAGATAGAATAGTTTTTACCTCTCGCCACTATTCTATTGAGGTATTGTGATGCGTCAAAAATTTCGAGTATGAGTTTTTGACAGATAAGCACGTTTTAGGGTCTTTAGAATACGAATTACACATTTTTGAGATGATGTCTGTGTGTGTGTGGTCGTTTTTTCGGAAACGATAACTCCAAAAATATCAAACATTTAAATACCAAATTTTATATCTAAAGTTTAAATACGATTTTCAATAGACCGCAATTGTATTTTAGTACCAATTCATAAGCCGGAAGTAAGACTTTTCATATAGGGTAATATGATTTTTCTCAAATTATCTAAGTGTAGATACATAAAGCATTTATGATATAACACAGATTTTTTTAAATAATTTTTTTAGGTGGCTATTGCATAAATAGTTGTTTTACGTATCCTTTGACAGCCGTAAAGTGTCACATTTTTTGACACCTGTCAAAATGACTACTTTTCGGCCGCATTTACTTCACGCCGGCTTTTACTTCACGGCCGCATTTACTTTACGGCCGTTAAATAACAAATTAATTTCATTTTAATTGGTAAATATATTTAGAAGTAATTACCTACAACTTAGCCTAAATTATATAAATAAAATTATTGATGATACTAAGAAACTTTTTTTGACATAAAATTACATACTTTTGATAGCCACCTAAAAAATGTTGTGTGCACCTCGGCTTAAAAGTGTTTTTAGCCTCACCTGAATTGCTGGCCTCGGCTGCAAACTTCAGATTTGGCCAAAAATATCACTTTTACAGCCTTGATACACAAATAACTATTCTGTACCATTTATAAACTATAGGACAATTTAAATCTACTTTTTTGAAATTTCAGTATCTTGTTGTCGATGATATGACAATATTTGTTTCTATACAAAACTGGAATTATTATAACAGTGACAGTACAAATGACATCTTTTACTTACATCTTGCTTTACATTATTGTTTACATATTACATGAACATGAAACTATTAAAATGTAAGTAAAACTATTTATTAGATTAGTTGAATAAGCAGAATTAGGCAAAAGATTTTTTAGTTATTAATTAAAAACTGAAATTTCATCAGTGCATCAGAGCTTTGAATGCTCAAATGTTTTACAACTGACTGTTGAATAAAAAACAATGCTACATTGTGTCAAACCGACGTTTACAATTCGAGATTTAAAATGCATTTATCTTAAGTAATACAATTAATAGAAGAAATTTGGTTATTTTGACACTGACAGCTTTTTCCCACTCGAAATCTTGATAGAAAGTAAGTATCATACCTCCGCGGTACGAAATGAGTCGCTTTATGCTTGAGCAACGTTGGGAAATATTGCAAACTTATTTCCAAAGTGAGTGCTGTGTAGCCCAAACAGTGCGTTTGTTGAAAAGAAGATTTTTACAGAGCCATGGTATCCGACTTTTTTTTAAATGAAATTGAAGACATGGATTTTGACTACCTCTGGTTCATGCAGGATGGCGTGCCATGCCACACAGCCCATGCCACAATCGATCTTTTCGGCACCAAATTCCCAAATCATGTTATCATCCGTCTTGGAGATGTCAATTGGCTGCCTCGGAGCTGCGATTTGACCCCTTTTTTGTGGGGAACCGTGAAGGACCGATGTTATGCTAACAATCCAGAAAAGATTCAGGCCAATATCATCCAAGCAATCCGTGAGCTACAGCCCGAAATAATCAATCAGGTCTTGGAAAATTGGGTGACAGAATGCGCTTCTGCGAAGCCAGCCGAGGCAGCCACTTGAACGAAGTTGTGTTCCATAATAAATGGGAATGTTTGCTCTTACTAATGAAGCCATAATACATGGAAAAAAATTAATTTTGTTAATTTTATTGCATTTTATATATATATATATATATATATATATATATATATATATATATATATATATATATATAGGGTGTTCATTTTAAGTGGCGCACCATTGCTAACTCGAGAACTATAAGAGCTACGAAGTTGGTTAAATTAGCAAACAATTTCTATTTTATATGACTACTTTAATGAACGACACAAAAAAAAATTTAGACCAGTGATTCTCAAACTACGGGGTGCAACTTTCTTATTTCAAATAGGGACCAATTTTTTTATTTTCCTATTAGATTCAGTATTTTTTTCTGAATTCAACGAGATATTAGTTTCATACCTTTGCGTAACAAAAACATGAGAAAAACGCTATAGAAAATTATGATAATTTTATTAAAATCTGATTGTTAGTTAGTGTTAGGGAAGAAAACAATTGAATATTTTGTTTCATATTAATTGTTAGTGCAAAAGATTCTAGTATACTACACTGATCAGACCAAATAAGGTCGAAACACGTGTCCGTAGTTACCGCCACCTTACACCCTATTGAGTACTTACTCATACACTCAGTAGCGGTCCTAATCTTCTGATTAAAATCAAAGAATCTATTTCATTAACAAATAACAATTAATATGAAATAAATATTATTATTAATTTTAATTAAATTATCAAAATTTTCAATAGCGTTTTTCTCATGCTTTTATTATGCCAGGGTATGAAACTAATATCTCGTTGAATTCAGAAAAAAATACCGAATCGAATAAGCGAATAAAAAAATAGGTCCCTATTTGAAATAAGAAAGTTGCACCTCGTAGTTTGAGAACCACTGGTCTAAATTTTTTTTTGTTTCGTTCATTAAAGTAGTCATATAAAATAGAAATTGTTTGCTAATTTAACCAACTTCGTAGCTCTTATACTTCTCGAGATAGCAATGGTGCGCCACTTAAAATGAACACCCTGTATATATATATATATATATATATAAAAAAATAATTAAAACTTAGTGTAATATAGGTTAAAATATAAAATTTGATATTTTGCGCATTTCAAATCATTTTAAAATTTATATATATATATATATATATATATATATATATATATATATATATATATATATATATATATATATATATATATATATAAATTTTAAAATGATTTGAAATGCGCAAAATATCAAATTTTATATTTTAACCTATATTACACTAAGTTTTAATTATTTTTTTCTCCATATCGAGAGTAGATACGCTAATAAATATATTGTATATTTGACAATAGAATTACTTATAATATGCCCAACGTTTATGAAAATTGAACTTGTAATATCGAAAAGAAAAAATAAAATGTGAAAAAATAATTTATTTTTGAAAAACTGTTTGAAATTATGCTTTGAAAATTTTCAGTACTTTCGTCTATTGAATGTTCTATGTAATACTATTTTTTATTTTATTACATTATATTACCAGAATTTATGAGAAAGGAATTATTGTAATAAAGTAAATATTATATTAATTATTAAATCGTTTTGAAAACAAAATTGTACGTTTTATATTTAGAAATATCATACAGTATGTAAATATAAATTTTTCGAATGAAACAGTTATAAGTTTTAAAGCAAAACAATGCAAACCGATTTTGTCAAACATTTTATTTTTTTTCTGATAAATTTTGTTCAATTTTGATAAGCGTGAAGTAAGGTATAGATGACCATAAAATTTACAATACTTTATTTTTTCATTTCCAAGTTCAATCCCGTTTCCGAGTAAATATTAATTAAAATTTTTACCAACAATTTTCGTATGTAAATAATAAATAAATGTTCAACATTTTTAATTATTTTGATAATAGAAATCTATTACTATTTATATTTGCATAATTCGTTATGCAGTTTGTTTTTAAGCCGAAAAACTACAATGTAAAATTTCATTTTTAAATTAGGTTGCGTTCTGTTTTCGGTTGAGTTCAAATTCGGTCGTTATTTACGTTAATTGCCTTTGTTGCGCTTCCAGATTAGAGATCAAATGTGCTCGGCGCATGGTCGTTTTTTTTTTTCAAAATTGTACTAAAGTATTAAAATATTGTTGTCTTTTTGAGAATGTACATTTTGACAGATTTCAATTTTCAATTAGGTAATACTAGTACTCACAAGTCAATATTTCAATTATCATTATCAAAACTGAGAACACCGGCAGTTCCCTAATTAAAGAAAGACACCGCTACAAAAAGAAAAAGGATAAGGTGCCCCACGCTGAAGTTTCTAGGGTGACCCCAACAATGTTAAAATAAACGCGCTTCCAGTCCATCATGGTACAGAGGCGCTCGGAATATACAGGCCTCCAGCCATCCCCACTCCTGAGCAAACAAGGAACAGTCGCCGGCCTAGTCGAATCGTAGATCGGTGTTTGAAAATAGATAATTCCAGTTGTTATGGTGCTAAAATTTTGATCTTGGTGTCATTTGATTCGAAATGAGATCTTTAATAAATTATTAAAACTACAAAGTGGTATAAAAATTATTACAAAAGTTATAAACAATATAGTGAAAAATGTTTTTTTGGCATTATCTCAACAACCAAAAGAGATATCGGAAAACGGTTAAAAGAATCTGAAAGAGCGATTAATTTGCTAAATAAAAGTCTTGAGTTGCGGAACTCTATCTTCAATATTTATTGTAGATATTTAAGAATATAACATTCAGAACGGCCGACGCGGCGACATCGGGCTCCGCCGTATTAAACATGTTTTATATAAAATATTATTTTAATCCATTAAATATTGATTTTTAGAACTGGAAAAAATCAGATATTATTTAAACATATGAATGAAAATTTAGTTATTTAGTTTATTATCTCCCATTCTTCAATTATATATGAAATAGTGAGTAGGCCCCATTTGTGAGCTCCAAAAGTTTTGACACTTTGTTCAATTAAGTTAAAGGCGTTAAAATGTGAAAAAATTAATCCCGTATGTTTTACCGTTTCCGCGTAAGATAAATAGGCCCCATTTGTGGGCCCCCAAATTTGTCAAATAGAACAAAATACGAGTATAAAATTGCCATTGCAAATACGTATGTGTGCAAAATTTGAAGTAAATCGGATTGGTAGAATAGAGTCAAATATTGATTTTAAGATTTAACCCATGACTGAATACAGAGATGAAGTTAAATAAAACCGTGTAAAAACTGATATAATTTACCTATACACTGAGAAAAACGTATATTTGTGATTAAACTATATTATTTACTATAAACGAATAATTTATTTGAATAGCGCGCAACGAACCTAGCTTTGCAGGTAACGTAGTATGCTATTAAAACATATGAATACACATAGTTATGAATCAAAATAGGTAAGTTGGAGTGAAAAATTACATTGCTTAACAGTTAAAATATATTAGATTTTTGAAAATAAATAGTGGTATTATTAAAAAAATAATTTGTTAACTGTTACTACGTATCTTCTAACAGATAAAAAACCTAACCTAACAGTTAAATATGATTCTTTTACTTGAAATATATAATACAATTACAATAAAATTATATTAGTTTATTATCAACAAAATTATTTAATAGATATCGTATTTTGTTCTTTTAATATTAATGTAATAATTTTAAATGTTGATGAGGTTGATAGGTTGACGTATAAGGATCTTATTTATTAAAAATTGTTTGTATGTGTACAAACAATTTTTAATAAATAAGGTCCTTACGCCAACCTATCAACCTCATTAACATTTGAATTTGGATCAACCCATCACTTTTGGAAATTAATGTTAAATGAATCATTAATAGTTAGTAGATATTTGTACCTGAATTGTATTAATAGGATTGGTTTGGAGATATTTAGTAGGTACAATATATAAATCAGTTTTTATAAATACATTTATTGTAAACAAACAGAAATTAAATTATAATGCAAAAAAGTCTTTCGTACAAAAAAGAACACATTTTATAATAATTATTAAATGAACAAAAAGAGTAAGTATTTATACTATTTCTATACGTTAAATCTCTAATATATTAATATAAGAAGCTAACTTTTAGTAATCACTAATCAGTCAAGTTAATTTACAGATAAGTCAAACATCATTTACCTATACTTATATCTTGTTTCATAATACTTATTGCCTTTTAAACCATAAGTCTTGTACAGTTGCAGGAATTGAATGGTAAAGGCTAGCGTATTGTATTATATGATTATCCGTTTGATTCTTCAGTACGAACAGTACACTCCTGAATATAACAATATAATAATTATTAGGTGCAACCAAGTAGAAAAAATTATAATATGATGTATCTTCTCATTATTGAATTGGGCCATGCATTTTTTCAATTTTATTCTCTGTCCTATTTTAGGAACGAAATTTTCAAAACTTTTGTCATCCAGAGACAATAAAATTCCAATATTTTTTGATTTTCTAAAATTAATAAATTATGAAATATATTCTCAACATTAAACAATTTTTAAAAATTCAAATTTCGTTCACAATTCAAAATTAAATCTTAATTATTATTGCTCGGTTCTTTTAGGTTTGTAAGCACCAGTAAAGCATTTTGTATGAATTGATTTACTTACCTTCAAAAGTTGGAATAAGAGTTTCAAACTTCCATATTTTTAACAGTTCTACAATTTCAATACCCAGTACTGGTATTTATTTGTTATAATTAGGTACAGGTAGTAAGCACAAACTACAAACCACATTTATTGCAAACTTACTGTATGTTCTGCAAATTACACTTTCAATGTGTGGTGTTGACCGGTATCAACAAGCACGTTTCTGTTTCTACAACGCTATGTAATGTTCTTTAATAAAAGAATTATTACATTTATATTTTAAATATACAGATTCATGGGAAACAAATTCAGTTAATAGTTAAATTCAAATGTTTATTATAATATCCGGATCATTTTCTTGCAATTGTAATTCATTAACTGTTAAGTTATTACTTTCTTTAGTATAATACTAATATATTTGGTTACAAACAACACTATAGTACATAGTAACTTAGTAAATTTACAATAAAAGATTTGAAGTGTTAAACGAATTAAAAATATGCAATTGTTTATTGTTAACTTTGTATAATAAATGTGAATAGATCACTTGTAAATAAATTATTCGTTATAGTATAATGTATTAAAAAGTTATTAAATAAAATAATACGTTTCTAATGTAAATATTAAATTACATTTTAAATTATCGAATTATATATAAAGAAACAGCCTTCAAACTTGAAATTTGTTTAATATTAGACCATTTTTTTTCTCAGTGTAATATGTATAGTCCAGTCAGGAGAGGTTTTGACTGAAGACTAATACATAACCAAATGAAATTTGGCATGTGAGTAGTTAAGAACATACAGAAACAAAAAAAAAATTCGCTCCACCTCGGTATGCTCCGCTTCCCACAAAAATTTTCAGTTGAAACTCAACATTTTCTTGTAACGCATTTTTTTTCGAAAACTATCGAAAATTTTGGAAAACAGTTTTAACAGGATGAAAGCTGAGGAAATTTGCTATTAAAATGGTATTTGAAAATTTTTCATAAGTAGCACCGTGTAGGCACCAGCCGTTTAATATTCGAATGACTTGAGAATTTTCTGTATAGTAGGCGCTACATTGCGAATGACGTAATAAATTCGCCGCTACAGAATAAATGTGGTATAACTTCGTTAAAGAACATCATTTTGTAAAGATAAAAATTGCATTTTATTCGTCGAGGCTTCCACTTTCATTTGCACTAATAACATTTGAATTTCCGACCCCGTTTATACCGAGAAACTTGCTTTTTAAAGAATCATAACTCAGTATTAGAAGACGTTCAAAGAATTCTCAATATTTTCAATATCTATGAATGAAATTGTAAACTGGTAGAGGATTATCTTCATCAAATCATCCCCAATCACATGCAACTATTTGGAGGGTTGTGTGTTGTACCTCCGAAAAAAAAACTGGTTTTCGCTATCTCATAGATTTCTTTATTTATCGCGGGTACGAGCATTTTTGAAAATAGGCCACTTTTTGGCCCCGTAAATTGATTTCTAATGAGCTTATCGTTAAGTACAAATCCTAATCAACAAGATTCTGTAATTTGTTTCATCAATTATACTACTACGTACATGTAACAAATGTTTTCCTAAAAAAAGATCATAACCTATAAATAAAGAAGGTAGCGAAAACCAGTTTTTTTTTCGGACGTACAACACACAACCCTCCAAATAGTTGCATGTGATTGGGGATGATTTGGTGAAGATAATCCTCTACAAGTTTACAATTTCATTCATAGATATTGAAAATATTAAGAATTCTTCGAACGTCTGCTAATACTGAGTTATGATTCTTTAAAAAGCAAGTTTCTCGGTATAAACGGGGTCGGAAATTCAAATGTTATTAGTGCAATTGAAAGTGGAAACTTCGACGAATAAAATGCAATTTTTATCTTTACAAAATGATGTTCTTTAACAAAAATATACCATATTCATTCTGTAGCGGCGAATGTTTTACGTCATTCTCAATGTAGCGCCTACTATACAGAAAATTCTCAAGTCATTCGAATATTAACGTTAAATATCACTGCCGAGTATTTTGTTTCTAGCACTGAAGATGTCGCAGCGTTCGATCTTGTTTTAAACTTAATTCAATAGAGGTCGGAGATATTAAATATTAGTGTTGGTAGATGGCACTAGTCGACGCTGGTTAGTTCAGTTTCAAACCTCTGCATATGGCGCGAATATTATGAAATTTGAAAGTATCAATTTCTGCTATTGAATAAAAATCGAAACGAAACAAACAAATATATTTCAAAACTTATGGATTAATATGGAAATTATATTTTGAATTATAGGTATTTAATAATTATATTATAATGAATAATGTATGTATAAACATTACCAATTGTTTATAATAAAGTAAACGTATGTATACAATTTATCTATTTTGCTACAATGAAACATAATCTTATCACAAGTTTAACATTGTTGCCCTGTCCAGCGAGTTCATTGAAATCATTGTTACAATGTAAAGTTCTACATTGTGGTGGAGAAATGAGAAATATACTTATTACGTGCTCATTTTTCAAAAAAAATTAATTCTATTAATGTCTTCACATGAAAAGGGACCAATTTTCAATTGATAGATTAATCTTGAACAAAAAAAATTACCTGCAGCGCATTATTTTCTAAATAGTTATTTGTAACTCAATTACTGAAGATGTGTTACATGTTTACATACAGCAATGCGATAAATAAATCCACCAGTCACATTAGATATAAGATATAATATAACTTTGCTAGGGTGTTCATAGAATGCCGCCCGCTTTATACCTGGAACTGGAACAGTACTTTTCTAACAATAGAAATACCCCAATAAACATTTCAATAATCGCTTCTAAAGAGTTATTACATAGGACTAGATTGTATATTGCTTTTGGTTAAATCAAATTATGTCAAAATTCGAAAGTAACATAAATTATACGTGATAATACTAATGTAAAATTTTAAATAATTAAAACCTAATTAAACGCCAATAGTTTTAATACACCACAATGTAGCTTATGCAAAAATAAGAATGTACAACAAATACCGAATTTTAAGAAAATATAAATGTGATGTGTTCGTAGAAAACTGAAACAATTTACAGAGGGAGGGTGACGCAAAACGAGCTCAAAAGTGCAAAATAGAAAAACTAAGTTTTTTTATTCGTTTCCAAAATAAAGAATCATTTATGAAAAACGAAGAGTATTTAGAATTAAAACTATACAAGAATTCAAACTGCTCAAAATAACGGTTCAGGTTCGGTACGCGGTTCACTATGCTGTATAGGGTAAGGGTTCGGTTTTGTTCCGGTTTTAATATTTCTTCTTGAAATTAACCGGTTACCGGTTTCAAAAGTAAGAAATTTGAAACTTATATTGATGTATATATGACAGAAAAAAAATTATTTTTATCATTGTTTTTTTTTTAGTATAAGTAGGTGGTTTAGCGATCTTTTGAATTAATTTTTTTGTGTATGTAGAGGGTACGAATATACATGACATATTAAAAAATTGAGAAAATCGTTGTGCCTATTTTTTAAATATATTTTTTTATTGAAATGTATAAAGAAAGTAATAAATGTTTTAAACCGTTCCTAACCGGTTCACAACCATCGATTCGGCTTTAGTTATGGGTTTACCAAATTATTTTTTAACGGTTCAGTTTGGTACGCGGTTCGCTATAGTAGCTGCTGTTCGTTCCGGTTTTCGTTCCGGTTTTCGTTCCGGTTTTCGTTCCTGTTCCGGTTAGGTTCGAGTGCTTGAAATTATACGTGAAGAAATACGAGCTTTTAGAGACAAAAGTAGAAAAAATATATTAATAAAAATTGAATAACAAATATTATTTTACGTTGTTAGTATAACACTACACATCTACATTTTGGCATTAGATCCCTATTATTTTTTTGAAATTTAGTTTGACGATTTTAAGAAATGTTACTGTTTTGTTAGAGTCGGACCTTCATTGTTCGCAATGGATTTGAAAATTTAAAAAATAACTATGAAAAACTTAGTCATAGGTAAACAACAATGACACCACTCTTGTAAAAACCTAAGTAATAATAAAAGTTGGAGGTAGGAGACAAATTAATATATCTCTAAATATTAAATAATACTAAATACAATTACACAGTAATTAAATAGGTAAATGCAATCCTGTACCATACATAAATAAAAATTGATTATTTAGACAAATAAATTTTTTGTGGATAAATAATTGTTTAATTGATCAATACCTCAATAAATCTATTTCAAGATTAACCAATTTTTAAAACTAAAGATCACTCCGATTTTAGCTTAAAAAATATTAATTAAAACATTTTTTACGCAGCTCTACTCAATAAGTAGTTTTTATAAAAAATATCTCATCGGAAGTATAGTTTGAATGTTAAAATATATATTTTAAATTATTTAACAATCAATCTGTAATCGTTTTTTATTAATCTGACTTTGAAACTATCACAACAGTTGTACTCCAATAAGATTCTGTACCTGTGAGTCGTGAATTATTGTCTAGCAGAAAAACTGCAAAAGAAATCAACAAGCAGCACAGCAGCAGACAAGGACAGAATAGCTGGAAATTGTAGCAGTACCACTGTTGTCCACTTGGCTATGTGTCAGCACTTGCCGGCAAAACAACAATAAGAATTTGAAGAATTATATATTATTTTTTTATGCAGGTGCTAAGCATAATTTGTACCTAATAACAATATGTATTCTAAAAAACATTGTATTCTATAAAGTAAGATATTTGAAACTTATATTTCTGTATACATATGGCAGAAAAAAAATTAAATAACGTATTTTTATCATTTTTTTAGTATAACTCGGTGGTTTAGTGGTCTTATGCATTCATATTTTTACTGTAGGTAGAGGGTATGAATATATATAACATATAAAAAAATTAAGAAAATCGTTGCTCCTGTTTTTGAAATATAATTATTTATCGAAATTTAGGTTTCAAAAATTAAAGTATTTTACCTATAACTTGGAAGTATAGTGGTCTTATGAATTCATATTTTTTATGCAAACAGGCAAGATACGTCTATATAAGATATGAAAATATAAAGAAAATCGTTGCTTTGGTTTTTAAGTAATTAATAAAAATTGTAAAAAAATACTTAATTTGTTCATAGTTTCATAATTTAAGAGATATTATAATAATAATAATAATAATAATAATATACTTTATTTCCTATAGAAACATTACATGTTTATGAGGAGGTGTCAAAAATTACAATAAAATAACATGTTAAAAAAATTGTGAATACAATACATTATTGATACATGGTCGATAGCTGTGTGACGAGAGGAATGGAACGAGTTCAACTATGAGTTGAAAAATTCATCCAGATTATAAAACACTTTTCCGATTAAGTATAACTTTAAATCGGTCTTAAATTTGTTGAAGTTTTTTACTTTAGTTAGCTCGGTGGGTAGTTTATTATAAATCTTCAGTCCGAGGACATTTGGTGCTCGTTTACTTGTAATGCTTTTGACGAATGGTATACAAAATTGATCCCTCTGTCTTGTGTTAAATTCGTGTACATCACGGTTTAGATTGAAGTTATTTTTATTTTTAAATATATATTTGGATATTTCAAATATAAAAAGCCCAGTGAGAGTGAATACGTTAAATTTGACGAAGTACTCTCTACATGACGTTGTTTTTGAAATTTTAGCGATGCATCTGATGATACGTTTTTGGGAGATAAACACTGCGGATGCAGCAGGTAGATGCCGTAGCGGAATCGAGACTCGATAACGGCATGATAATACATCAATAGCTGCGGCAGACCGAGATAGGCTTGTATGACACGCAGCTGGTAGCACAGACGGTTCACAGTGGATATGACAAACTCACAGTGAGGCCGCCAACAGGCGTTCTCATCCATGATTTGACCTAAGAACTTAGTAGTTTTGACTTGTTCTATTTGTTCATTGTTGAGATGAACAATAGGTTGGCTACTGCCCTTATGAGGAGGATTATGAAAAAGTATGAGATTAGTTTTACTTCCATTAAGGTGGAGTTAAACCACTGCGATAAGCGTCGGACACCAGCCTCGCATCTATGTTGGAGTTCAGCCTCATCTCGGCCTGCTACAACCACGGATGTATCATCGGCATACAGTGCAATGGTCATGTTTTCGTCTTTACAGAAGGAAATGAGATCGTTTAAATATATTATAAAAAGTTATATCTTCTATAGAAAGCTAATATTATCATTCTTATAATAGCAATACAAAAATCCAATTTCGCACATAATTTACAGGTTTTAAATAGCTAAAATATGTTACTGCTCTAATATACGCCTGAACTCCCGCCACTAGGGGTGACGTTTAACGTTAAACGGCTGAAGCCTACACGGTGCTACTTATGAAAAATTTTCAAAGACCATTTTGATAGCAAATTTCCTCAGCTTTCATCCTGTCAGAACAGTTTTCCAAAATCTTTGATAGTTTTCGAGGAAAATGCGTTACAAGAAAATTTTGAGTTTCAACTGAAAATTTTTGTGGGAAGCGGAGCATACCGAGGTGGAGCGAATTTTTTTTTTGTTTCTGTATGTTCTTAACTACTCACATACCAAATTTCATTTGGTTATGTATTAGTCTTGGGTTTCAGTTAATTTTTGACTCTCCTGACTGGACTAGTATGAGTGATTGCTAAAGACAAATATACAAAATAATTGTAGAAACTAGCATTGAAATAATTTTATTTGTTTTGTTAAGTGCATTAAATGTGATGCGCTTCGAGTATTCCATGGCCGGCGAAGGGACCTCTATACCTCTATTGAAGTAAATCAGTAAAAGTAATGTTGCGTTCCTCAAAGTGGGCCCTGGCGACATTCATTTGCGTTTTACAAAGTTGATTATTATAAATGCAATTTTTTTGCCTGACAAAAACTATAATTTTCATACAAAATTTAAAATTCATATTTTTCAGCTTTTTATACACAATAGAAAAAATATTTTCTACAGAAATTCTAATTGTTGCTGGTTCGATAATAGTGATTGCTGTATTTGCTATGCACTGCTGCTTGATAGAAAATGACATGTAAGTATATAATTTACTACAGGGTCAGGGTGTCCCGATTCGAGATTCCCCCGCTAAGAGTTGTTGAAATCTAGATCTAAATCATCATTAAAATTCAACAACAAATTTTCGGTATATCATTTTATTTAATGTTGTTCTTGTTTTTTTTCAAACGTAAAATTTAACAATCCTCGATATTGGGACATACTGTATAACTGAATTTTAGCCGTTACGCACATAATTGAGTTTTTCGTATTATAGTGGAAGTGTGATATCATACGCCTTTACATTTATCGCTGCGATCAGTCAACTTTTTATTTATTGTTTCATGGGGCAATTGATTCAAGATGAGGTAAGTGATATAAAAGTCCTAAATTAATTTAAGGCGTGAACGTAAGAAACTGCGACAAAACTCTAATCAAACTGAACTAAACAATGAACCCTCCTTGAGTCCCATATACTCGGTTTTAGTACGAACACTGATTGAACTGAACTACGCTCGGCAAATAAGAACGCACCAAAAATTCCGAATTTTTAAACCGCTATAACTCGGTTGAATTTGGTCGAAAATGGATGAATCCTCGAGTTCTGTGGTAAGATTGAAGTTTCTTCTTTATGGTCATGCAAGTTAATCTGTCGCCAAGTTCATTTCCCACTGCCACTCTCTTGAGAAAAAAAATGTTTTTAATGTCAAAAATGTCAAATTTTGACAACTTGCCCTAGATGCAAAAAAAATTCTGGACTCAATCCATTACTAAGCCGATATCGACTTAATATCATCTACGTTGATCGCTGACGTCGCTTGTATCAAATTTTAATGACGTTAGAGTTCGCGCAATCTAAGAAAAGACTTGCGCAGAGACAAATATTCGTTTGGACAAGTCCAACTCAAAAATGTAGGGGTTTTTCAAAGTGATTTAGAACATGCAAATTGGAGATTACAGCTAATATTTTAAGTCGGATAGCACATGCTGCGCAGTAGCGACCATGCGTCCTTTCTTAGATTGCGCAAACTCTACTAGAGACGGTATTGTTTGACGTCGCTATTGATGTTGTTTAATCACGATACTAGCGACATTTGGTTTACAATTTTTGATTAATGGAAAACAAATTTTGTAATTAAGTGCAGCTATATTTTTTAATAATTTATTATTACAATGTAAAATGAATTCCTGCAAAAGTCACTAACTGACATTTTTCTCAAATCTCACTAAATGCACCAAATATCTTATTTCTCTAATATCTTTTAACGGTAGAAGTCACTAACTACAAGGAGCATGGGTACCTATAGCTTCTTTTCATAATTTTAAAAGTAACTAAATCAAATATAATACATTTATTAGAGGGCTAAAATTACTTCATTCAGTTGATAAGTTCTTGCAGATATGTTAAATACATTTCACGAAATATTATAGTTCTATAACTCACTAACAGTATTTATTGATTTTTACCTTAATAAGTATGTTGAAAACAGTTTGCTTGTTATTGTTAACACGCAGTTAGTAAATAAGTACGCTCTTATTTTGACGTAGCAATCCAGTGTTGGTGTGTGTTTTTTCGAAATATAATTCATTTTGTAATTTTTTCGCAAGGAAATTTCAAAGTATGAATTCCAGAGGCTTAAGACTAGGCATTTTAAATAGTTTTTTGGCAAATGGGGGAAAAATGATAGACAGCTGAATTTTGGTATATACGCTCATAATGATTTCTAGTTTAACATACTAAAAGTCCTAAACGGTATCGCGTATGCTTCCATTGCTACGACCTTGTAAAGACCTTGAGAATGAATTTTTGCTTATAACTCACGAACGGTGACACAAAAAAAACCTCTTTTTACGAAAATGTTGGTAATTTAATGTACTACAAAAAGGCCCTTACTAATTTTATCGTCAGTCCATTCCTTTCTCTCAAAATCGGGTAAAGGCCTATCACCGTTTTGGAATCATTGTTTGCTCGTGAGTTGGACTCCAGGTTACAGAAAAATAGCTGCCATTTTTTATGAATGGGGTATAATATCGACTTCCGGTTTACGGCATTCAATTCCTTGTATATTTTTCTATTAGATATATAAATTTTGAAACTTCATCAGGCTTTAGTTTAGCCTGAATTTTAAGTTATTTTAATTTTATTGTTATTATATTATATTATTACAGAAAAATATACAAGATATTGAATGCCTTAAACAGGAAGTCGATATTATACTACATTCATAAATGGCAGCTATATTTCTGAAACCTGGAGTCTAATTCACGGGTTGATAATGATTCCAAAACGGTGTTGGCCTTTACCCGATTTTGAGAGAAAGGAATGGACTGACGATAAAATTCGTAAGGAACTTTTTGTAATACATTAAATTACCAACATTGTCATAAAAAGAAGTTTTTTTGGTGTCACCGTTCGTGAGTTATAGGCAAAAATCTCATTCTCAAGGTCTTTACAAGGTCGTAGCCATGAAAATCTTTGAAAATTAAGTGAAGTGCAGCGTAGCATATACTCGCCAGCTCCACTTTTGTAAAACGGATAGTACAGGACAAGCTTTGCCTTCTCGCGCAGCACAGGGTCCTAGATATCTAAATTTTACTCTAGTACAAAATTCAATATTCTGCATTTTTATTGTTTTTTTTTGACAGATGATAGATGATGTGAATAATCGCGGAAAATTGTTACTAAGCAATATATCCAGAAACAAATGCGATTTTCTTAGAAATATTATTAAATCTTAAATTAACAGTTAATTTGACATACACAGAGATAGGAAATTTTTGTGTTTGTCATGGAAAAAGTAATCTCATGTATTGAGAATATTTGGCTGGATTTTTAAGAATATGATTTTCTCTATTTTTTACAGACACTATCTGTAGCCGATGCTGCTTCTCTATGCAAATGGGAAGACATACCAGATAAAGACGTACGTATGAGTGTAGTGCTAATGATATTAAGATCGCAGAAACATTTTAGCATCACGATGGGTGGACTGGTAATATTGAATCTTGAGACGTTTACTAGAGTAAGAACATTAACAAAAAAAATTAAAAATTATTTTATAATTTTTTTTTAGGTTTCAAGAATGATGCTGTCACTTTTGACTTTTATGATGAATTTTGATGAAGAAAAATAATTTTAATTGTTAATTATAATTATCTAGTAATTATTAGGTAGAGAGCTTTGTAGAGAGGCTTTTAACAATCAAGTTACTATGCTTTTGCACTAACAAAAATGTGAAATTATAACTCCAACTCATCCATCCATGTTGTGAATAGTTGGATTACTGTAAAACCTACATTATAACCAATAAATTTACAACAATTGCATACCGTGTTGATCTTCTAATACTTAATAAACATTGATATTGTGTTCAAATATTAAACAAACTTTATACAGCTTTGTTTGGTTTCCAGTGGCTATCTGATATTTCGCAAATTAATAATTTACTGAACTATTAGTGCGGAAGCCAAACAGGGATTTTTGACGGAACCGTGTTTTGAAATATTAAGTTTTTTTTAGTGTTGGTATTTCATGTTTAGGGTAGGCAGATTCATAAAATTGCAGGTATAGAGCATGTCAAGATAATAGACGATGAAAGTCTGACGTCACGCAGCCATGTTTGTTGGGGAAGGTCATAGCATGCTTTCCAAACAAACTTTAGTATTGGTAAGATTAACATTGACGGAAAATATGAAGCTCTGTATTTTTAATAATATTTAATATATTTCATATATTTTCAAGGTAAGTGATATAGTAGACTTTAATTTACTTAACTTAGTATCATTTTTACTCTTATTAACTCAAATTAGTCCGGAATGAAAGATTTAGTTGAACCAATATTTGAGGTTATTTTGTCTCAACTTTGATTTTTGTTTTACATTTATATAAACGGCATTTACAAAAAAAATTTGTTTTAGTGATATAGTAGACTCTAATTTATTTAACTAAGAAGTTTAAATTTTATTCTTAATACTCAAAATAGTCTGATATGAGACATTTAGTTGGATCTATTTTTGTGGTTATTTTGTTTCATCTTTCATGTTCCTTTTACATTTATTTATACAATATTTTATAACATTATGTATGATAATATTTAAAACTACGTTATATGTGACTGATTTTTTTGAAGTTTTTCAAATCCTGTTTTTATTTTGTTTTGTAGGTACATATAAAAATGGCACAAAAACATGTTTTGCGATTTTCTTCCATTAACGCTTATTTTAAAAATGAAGAAAGATTAATTTTAAGGGGAGAAAATGCCGTAGAGTCAAACCACATAGAAAACATGATGTACGATGGAGAGAATTCCATAATTCGAGGTGATGTGTATGCCAGCATGAAAAATAAAAAGTATAAAGTGGAGGTAACTAGATATTATTTTATGGGGCGATTCTGTTCAAATATGTAAGTCTTACAAATCTGTAAATCAAAAACCTGTCAATAACTCATCTATTTTTGTTGATTAATATAAAATGTTACATGAGAGTGACAGCTTTCGTTACGATTCTGTTCAGTATTTACAGATTTGTAAAATTTACAGATATGAACAGAATTGACCCATTAGTTTAATTTTAAAGTAATAATATTTTTAAATTTTAAGATATATCTAACTATGGAGAATTTAATTTCTCATGCTGAATGTACATGTCCAAGAGGACAAGTTTTGTGTCATCATATGGCAGCTTTAGCTATATTTGCACATTACAACATATCGGTAACAGACGCATCCTGTTCATGGAGTGTTCGAAGGCATAAAGAAACTCAAACGAAAACCATTCAGGATATATTTGTACCGAAAGAACATAGAGCTACAAAAAGGGAAATTACCCAAAAAGAAATAGACCAGTTATCTGAAGAACTCTCTAAATTTAATGATGCAGTTGGCTTTACCTGGTTGCTCAGCACAGCTCCATCAAGTGACTTTGATAACATCTGCGTTGATATTGAAGCTATAATTTCTTCAAATGAATATTGCAGTTCATCGCAACCAGAAGAATATTTAAAAGAAAAATTAAAATTGACTCCAGACGAAATAACTACAATATTCCAGAACACAATTGGTCAGTTCAAAAATGATAATTGGCTTATGTGCCGAAAAAATAGGTTAACTGCAAGTAAATTTGGGATTGTATTGGCCGCAGTTAGAAGAAATAGATTTACACAGTCATTATTTAAGCAATTGACAGGTAAATTGTACTCATTTATATCGTCATAACTCAGTAATAATTTATTATCTTTCAGAATGTTATAATTTGGATGGAGTTCGTGCCATTCAATGGGGAAGGACGCATGAAGCAGCTGCAATAAAGATGTTTGAGGATCAAACCGGTAAAAAGGTGGAACATTGCGGGATCTGGTTGCACGAATGCGGATTTTTGGGTGCCAGTCCTGATGGACTAGTTGGAGAGGATGCAGTACTGGAAGTTAAATGCCCATACAAATACCGGGAGCAGTTATTATATGAAGGCATAAAAAATGATAAAAATTATATCATCCAATTTGAAAATGACTGCTATGTTATAAATAAAAAACACCACTACTATCAACAGATACAAGGGCAACTATGGATCTTAAATAAACGTGTATGTCATTTATTAATTTGGACACCATCAGAATGCATTCTGCTAGATGTAGAAAAGGATATGGAGTGGGAAAATAATATAAATGTTTTACAACAATTTTATATTACTTATTATATTAAGCATTTATTAAAGTTAAAAAAAATAAAATATTTTATTGACTGACATGAATGTTTCATTTCAATATTCATTATTACAAAACATATCTTCCACTACCTTAATTAATGGATATTGAAAATTTGTAAGAGCTCCACAAACTTGGAATACATAGGACGATAATGGAATCAGTTTGCTAGGTATTTTGTTTAAAATATCATAACACTTAATTCGTCGAATTGCACGCTCCACATGTATCCGTGCTCGAGCTATTCTTTGTGTTTGCAATACTTGTTCTTCCGTGAATTGTGGCGTTGTTAAGAATGGAGGTACGTTTAAATTTACTCCCTCTGGTAGCAAATCTCCAATTAAAAAACCTTTGTCAGCGATTACTAAGTCACCAAGAACTAATTTTTCCGCTAAGCCACAATGTTCAAATAATTTTTATCCGAAGTTGAACCTGGATATAAATTACTTAAGTAAGTACAGACACCATTTGGCGCAACTCCTATCATTCCCTTCAACGTATTCATGTGCTTATAACTACTATACGTTAGTTGTTGTTTCTCCATATTTTTTGGAGAAATTGCTTGGATTTCAGTGCAATCTATAATAATCCTACAATTAGTGAATGTACTGAAGGCAGAAGGTGAACATAATTTATTTTTATGGCGACCTGGTATCTCTTTCATCAACTGTTCGAAAATAACTTCATGTAAAGCATGGATCCATGTGAAAATGATGTTGGAGACCGTCGTTCGACTAACATTAAACCTACATGCTAAGTCTTCGTGGTTTAAGTTGAGCCTTAATTTCATTAGTGTTAACAGTAACTGATTAATTTTTGATATTCCAATTACAGACCAGCCATAATAATAATTTAATTCAAAATTATCCATTAAATGGAATAGTGCCATGAAAATGTCTTTATTAGGTAAGCCTGTATACATGAGTATTCTTTTGTCATTGTCTGAAATATTATCCCATGAGAATGAAACAGACAGATTTTTTACTTGTGCACTTAATTCCGCAACTTGCTGATTAAGAAAATATATTTCGGCTTCTTTCATTGCGGCGAAATGATATTCTCTAGGTTCCTCAATATCTAATGCTTCGAAATTAACTGCAAGCTGGGATGTACCGGACGTAGAAGAAGAGGTTTCCGTACAAGCAGTCCCTGTAGATGTTGGAGTAACTGATTTTTCTACTCTGGATGTAGACGGTAAATTTAATGTTTCAGGCATGGTCGATATTGACAATTTACTTGTAGATGGTCCTGGTAGATTCAGTTCTGTCGCTAATGGTACACTTTTTTTTAAAGGTGATACGTGCCTGCAAAGTCACGGTATTAGTTCTGTATTCATATTATATAAATAAACATATACCTTCGTTTCTTTTTCTCTGGAGATAATTTAAATAATTTTTCTTTGTTGTGTTCGTAAATCGTTGGTCGATTATTTCTGTCAGCATCCTTAAAATGGCAACTGCACACCAAAGAATATTTGGATGGTTCACGGTCTTCACGTCTGCAAAAATTATTTCATTAGAAATGAAAAAAATTAGCATAAATAATCTGCTTTACTTTTATTACCTTAGCAATTTCAACCATATGGTCTTCTCCTTTTGGTCTTTTGGGAAAACAAAGAAGCGACATCCGTGTTTAGTGCTATAATGCTTGCAATCTGGTGCGAAACACATAACCATCTAAAATGTAGAATAACACGGCATTTAACAATTAAATAACTAAACATTCATATAGATAATAGTTTAAAACATTTTTAAACATAGAATTTTCTTTCAAATATTGTATAAATAAATGTAAAAGGAACATGAAAGATGAAACAAAATAACCACAAAAATAGATCCAACTATATGTCTCATATCAGACTATTTTGAGTATTAAGAATAAAATTTAAACTTCTTAGTTAAATAAATTAGAGTCTACTATATCACTACAACAAATTTTTTTTGTAAATGCTGTTTATATAAATGTAAAACAAAAATCAAAGTTGAGACAAAATAACCTCAAATATTGGTTCAACTAAATCTTTCATTCCGGACTAATTTGAGTTAATAAGAGTAAAAATGATATTTAGTTAAGTAAATTAAAGTCTACTATATCACCTACCTTGAAAATATATGAAATATATTAAATATTATTAAAAATACAGAGCTTTATATTTTCCGTCAATGTTAATCTTACCAATACTAAAGTTTGTTTGGAAAGCATGCTATGACCTTCCTCAACAAACATGGCTGCGTGACGTCAGCACTTTCTTTATAGTACTATATATTGGACAGCAGACCTATCCGCCATCTTGGAGCCCAACGTCATTTCAATACTGTCAAGAAATTTGGTTCTAATTTTTTATTTTTTTTTTTCTAATTATCAAAATTATTTAATTTAAACCTAAAAATGTATACTCTTAAGCTTGGGGAAATAAATATTTTTCTAAAATAGAAAAAATTGTTCATCATTTATGTCATCTGATTTCAATATCGGGCAAATACACTTGTGTTAAAATTGCATATAATTATATTTTTTATTCAATCCAATTCACTTACATAAATTTCTAAAGTCGAATATGAGGTTATTAGCTAAATAGACTGGTACTTTTTCAATATATTTGTGTGAAATCAGATAATACATTTCATTTTTATAAGTATAAATTGAAAGAGGTTAAAATAAAACAACAATTACATTATTATATTATTTTTTTGTTTTATTGTGAACAGATTTAGAACTATAGATTGCGTTTTTTTTTCTTGTACATAATTGAGTTGATTTAATTCCCAGGCCTCGTATAATAGCGTAGTGCTCCAATAAATGTTGTAAGACACTGCAGCACGGAGGAAATACAGGATGAGTCATCGAAATGCCCGTCGTCGATATCTCCCTTGTCGTTAAAAATACAGCATAAATTTTTTAACATAATTTTTCGTCTACTCAAGGAGCATAACTTAAAATTATTTTCACATATACAGGGTGTTGCATAACGACTTGGCAATAATTGTTCGTCGTTTTTTAAATGAAACACCCTATATTTTTTTATATATTTTGAATTGTATTTTACTTACCTATACGAACATATAAATTTCATTTTAGTTTTCCGCGGCGTTGTCAAGTTATTCAATTTTTTGTCTAAAAAAAGCCGAATACACGTATTGTTTTATAAAGGCGTACTGAAGTTATTTTTATAGTAAAAATTATGAATTTTTTTTTCTGTACAACTGTAACTATACTCTTCGTTCTGACATAACTTTTTTTAAATGTTATTATACAGGGTGTTCAGTACAGATAATCAAATTTACGAAATTTAAAATGGCCATAAGTCGTCATTTTCAAATGGAACACCCTATATTTTATTATTCTGTTGTGTGTATTTTTGCATCTTCTTATGTTATAAAAGGTGTCCTATGCCTAAAAACATTTATTTAATTAATTTCGATATTAATGTTTTTAGGCAAAGGACACCTTTTATAACATAAGAAGATGCAAAAATACACACAACAGAATAATAAAATATAGGGTGTTCCATTTGAAAATGACGAGTTATAGCCGTTTGAATTTGAGTAAATTTGATTCTCTTTACTGAACAGCCTGTATAATAACATTTAAAAAAAGTTATGTCAAAACAAAGAGTATAGTTACAGTTGTACAGAAAAAAAAATTCATAATTTTTACTTTTTAAATAACTTCAGTACGCCTTTATAAAACAATACGTGTATTCGGCTTTTTTTAGAGAAAAAATTTAATAACTTGGCAACGCCGAGGAAAACTAAAATGAAATTTATATGTTCGTATAGGTAAGTAAAATACAATTCAAAATATATAAAAAAATATAGGGTGTTTCATTTAAAAAACGACGAACAATTATTGCCAAGTCGTTATGCAACACCCTGTATATGTGAAAAAAGTTATGCTCCTTGAGTAGACGAAAAATTCGGTTTAAAAATTTATGCTGTATTTTTAACGACAAGGGAGATATCGACGACGGGCATTTCGATGACTCATCCTGTATAGTTCTATATTTATCTTGTACATACTTAATAATGCTGTTAAAAGATACATCGTTTTTTAATAATCGAGACATATTTTCTTGTACATTGTGTTCTGTCTCTTCTAACATTTTATAAGTAATATTAGATATATTCTTCAGACCCCCTAAGTCCAGACATTTAGTTAATATTGTCTCTTCTGTATCAAATGATTTGTTATTATTTACCAGAAATTCCATACAATCTTTACAAACTTGTTTATGTGTTAATAAATGATTAACACAACTTCCTGCAATGTAGTGAATATTTACTTTATCACCTACTGTAAACGTTATTTTGGAGTGAGTCGGGGGAATAGTTTCATTTTTCTTATTTATATCTAAAAATGATAAAAATTAATAGCAGGGATCGAAACGCACAAAAAAATGTTCAGGTTCGGTTCACGGTTTATTATTCATAAAATATAAGGAACTTATTTTTAATATTCGTTCCAGTTTTAGAGTAAAATTTTAATAAGTTTCTAATTTTAAAAAAATAAAGTACAATTTTTATAAAAATTTAATAAAACTGTGACGAATAAACGTTAAATTTCAATTAATGTTTTAAACCGTTTCGAACCAGTTCTCAACCATCGGTTCGGCTCTGGTTATGGGTTTGCCAAAATATTTTTTAACGGTTCGGTTTGGTTCGCGGTTCGATAAAATAGCAGTTAGTTCCGGTTCGGTTCGATTCCCTGATTTATAGGTTACTGCATTGATAAAAATTTAAAATTACCAAGATGAGAATAATCCAAAAGGTGAAGGTCGCTATCTGTACAATAATTTGTATTTTTTATGTCAGACATAAATTGTGATACACATATAAGTTTTATTACTCTCAGTGCACTATATGCGCTAGGTTTCATGCCGGCTTTTTTTCTGATTTGTGAAAATATGTTTTCTAAAGCATCCTGAGATAATCGCGAGCCCAAAATAAAGCTATATCCATTTTCAAAACATTTTTTGGATATCTCCAGGAATGAAGTAGTTGTCAAAATTGTCCCCGTATTTAAAGGTTTCCATCCTTTGTCGATGATAATTTTTTGTATAATTGATATGAAATAATTTAGAAACATCTCTTTCTTTTGCACATTTTTTGATGTTATAGAAGTTACTCGTCTTCTAGAATTTATAATTTCAAACCACTGTCGAAGCAACCTTAAAAACCATGCTGTAGTTAATGCTGCTGCTGGTAAGGTTTTCTGTATAACAGCTGTCTCCAAAGCAGCAGCAGTTTTAATTGATATATATATATATATATATATATATATATATATATATATATATATATATATATATATATATATATATATATATATATATCGCATGGCATAGCCTACATTCATTTTTGAAAAATGATTTGGTGCAATAATTTCATCTGTGATGTGATGTAATAATCGTAATTGTTTTCCATTGTCAATTTCTTTATTCCAAAGATCTGATATATATTTTCCATCAATTACGTTGGTCGGTAAATTGTTTTCAATGGCAATCTCCATTGGAATGTAAATTTTAGATTTTTGTATAGCAGCTTTCCAGTTTTTAAGCAGATGAGGACCATCTGCAATGGCGTAAATATCTTCATTTAGTTCCATTTTAAAATTAGTAACGCGTTGATCTCTTGTCACACTTACTCCCAATGAAGCCCATAAAGCCTTATTGTTACTTCCCATGTCTGAACAAACGCTTCTAACTTTTAAACCTACAGAAGCAGCAGCTTCAATGACTTGTAAAATCAAAGTCTTCATATCATTTCCATTAGTTGAGGGGCCAGTAACATGACAAGCAATTATCTGTTTCCACGGAGTGTTTAATCCCCGAAGTGCAACAACGGTTAAATGAGTTCCTCTTTTACTAGTATCACCTAATGTTACTTGTCCGATAAAAGCCTTTTTACCTCTCGCATAGAGAGGTATAGGGATCGTGAAAAAATTCGATGTCGAGATTTTTGTCAATTAGCACGTTTTAGCACCTTTAGAACCTATTTTGACTATTTTCACGATGATGTCTGTGTGTGTGTCTGTGTGTGTGTCTGTGTGTGTGTATGAAAGTCTGTATGTACGCCTACTATAGCCTTTCGTCCCGGTTCATTATCTCAAATTCTACTGAACATAAAATTATAATATTTTGCATTATACATTTATATATGTTAATGAAGAGCTGAAAAGATTTTGGTAAAAATCCACCAACCGGGAATGGTACTTTTCTTGTAGCACTATAACATTTTTTGCAAAAATTGTATAAAATAATGCGATTGTTACAATTTGACATACCACACATGAAAGAAGAAATTACATTGTACAATATTTAATCTTACTTGTTTCTATATCTTTAACCAATAAAGAAATATAATTTTTTTAAATATATAATTTTACCTACCACGATTTGTGAATCCCGAAAAAGAAATAAAATTTAAAACAAAAATAAAATTGTCAATGTGACAGATAAACAGATGTCTGTGGCAAGGAGCTTTCTCTGTGGTGTAGGGCATGTGTAGAGTGTGGTGTAGAATTTTGAAATGTTGGATATAGTATAGATATTAACTGGACATAGTATTATGTAAATATGGTATTTATAAAATAAAATTATATATTAAACTAAGAGCTGATTAGATTTGTGAAATATATAATTTATTACCTAATTAAAGCTTAATATTTGGTTAAATACGAGGTTAAATAATAATACTTCAATGTCAAGGCGAGAGGTATTGTAACGGCCACGTCAGATTTTTTGATTTATCAAAATCTACATCACCCGATATTTCCATCTCATCAACCATAACAGAACAATCTTTCTCAATTTCTGTCATGGTTTCAACTTTTTTTGCCAATAAATCAATAATAGAATGTAACAATCCAAACTGAAGTTTAACAGACGAAATTCTTCTGTTGAGAGTACTGTATGAAGGCGCAGGATATCCTGTTTCACGTAAATAATTGTAGCCATTTTTGCCTAATGCAAATCTTAACTTTAGACTTTTCACTACTCCCTCAGAACTCCAACTTTTAATACATTTTTTCTCTGTTGAAAGTGTGTTGAATTGCTCAGGAGTTAAACATTTACCAATAGCTTCATTTTTTAGTTTTAGCTCATTTTCCAATGTCGAAATTTTTCTTTTCAAATCAGAAATTTCATTAATTAGATCCTAAAACAAAAATATGCGGGGTTGGAAATTGATTGACTATTTGCAACAAATATTTGATATGCCAAGTTGAGGAATTACAATCAAATTAAAATTAAACATAAATAGGTAGTAACTTACATTATTAGTTTCAACCGAATTATCTTCACATTTCGATAAAGACTCAACCTGTGAGAATAAACTTGAATCATCAAACATATTTATTGCAGGTAATGAAAGTTTGGAATTTGTTGAATCGGGTGGAAGATTCAATACATCACATTTGAGACGTTTCGAAACATTAGAACTGTTTGAATTATTTTCCTCTCTGGGCCTCTAAAAAAATATGTAAATAGAATCTAGATCATTCGTAAAATATTCAGATTACTTTGTATAAACTCTGTCTAGAGATATCGACTAATGCAGGTGGGTTGGAAACATTAAATATGGTAGGGACAGCAAACGGTAATAAACGTTTTTTTCCATCGGCTCGCTTATTTTCAAACTGATTATCTTGAAAATGATTCTAAAACAAAATAAAAAATCTGACGTGGCCGTTACAATACCTCTCGCCTTGACATTGAAGTATTATTATTTAACCTCGTATTTAACCAAATATTAAGCTTTAATTAGGTAATAAATTATATATTTCACAAATCTAATCAGCTCTTAGTTTAATATATAATTTTATTTTATAAATACCATATTTACATAATACTATGTCCAGTTAATATCTATACTATATCCAACATTTCAAAATTCTACACCACACTCTACACATGCCCTACACCACAGAGAAAGCTCCTTGCCACAGACATCTGTTTATCTGTCACATTGACAATTTTATTTTTGTTTTAAATTTTATTTCTTTTTCGGGATTCACAAATCGTGGTAGGTAAAATTATATATTTAAAAAAATTATATTTCTTTATTGGTTAAAGATATAGAAACAAGTAAGATTAAATATTGTACAATGTAATTTCTTCTTTCATGTGTGGTATGTCAAATTGTAACAATCGCATTATTTTATACAATTTTTGCAAAAAATGTTATAGTGCTACAAGAAAAGTACCATTCCCGGTTGGTGGATTTTTACCAAAATCTTTTCAGCTCTTCATTAACATATATAAATGTATAATGCAAAATATTATAATTTTATGTTCAGTAGAATTTGAGATAATGAACCGGGACGAAAGGCTATAGTAGGCGTACATACAGACTTTCATACACACACACAGACACACACACAGACACACACACAGACATCATCGTGAAAATAGTCAAAATAGGTTCTAAAGGTGCTAAAACGTGCTAATTGACAAAAATCTCGACATCGAATTTTTTCACGATCCCTATACCTCTCTATGCGAGAGGTAAAAAGCATCAAATGACTAATTCCTTTCAAGAATTTGTTGATAAATTATTAATCCAGAATGTTAATTTATAAGAAACTCACGGTGCACAAACGATCATTTTGAGTTGGATCCCAGTTTTTTCGTCTACAGTTTATTATCCATCTTTTCCTTCTTTCAGCATCTGCAGGAAACCTAAATATCATATAAAAATGTTAAACTATATTAAAAATTAAAAACTATTAAATTAACGAAGATTTTGAGACAAATATAACACTTACAGAGAAAATAAAAAATTTAAGGTTATATTATAGTTTCATTAAATTTTATACTTAATAATAATAAAAAATGCTTACCTAACAAATTTAAATCCATTTCGAGAGTGGTTTGAACAATTTAATGCAGCACAACCTGTCATTTATATTAATAAATCTTAAATAAAGCGAAAAGACCAAGTCAGTTGTATGCTACATCTGAAGTGAAAAAACAGCTGTGGGCTCCAAAATGGCGGACGAGTCAGCTATCCTTTATCTAGTGCTGTAACTTTCTTGGTCTATTGCAAACGTGTACCTGGGCTCCTAATGGTCGGACAGACCACAAACAGCGGGACGCTTTGCTACTTGTACCTCAGGGTGGGATTACCAAAATTTTATGTAAAACTAAAAATATAGTAGCGGTAATTTACAAATTATTTCTAATTAAATTCTAAGAAAACAAATGTACAATGTTACAGTTGCAGGCGGTTGCAAGTTATCTGTGTATTGGATTAAAATGCCGTCAAGTATTGAACATACCTACCATGAAGTATTTTTGTTATGTATTTTTAATTTCAAATAAATATATTCTGCTAATACCAAATATACCTGTATGTAAATTAAATATTTTGATTTAATATATTTGAAAAAAATTAATTTTATTTTATTAAACGTGTTTACACGTGTTGAGTACAAGATATTACATGAGCAAGCGAGCAGCAAGTGAACATCTTTGCTTGTTCGCAGGGGGTTTTATTACATTTCTTATCATAATGGAAAAATACAGCTAGAAGTGCTGACTTGGAATAATTATTGTAGAATAAAGGGTAGCCAATACATAATTCCTCCCTTCTGAGATTTTACAATAATTATTAATTAATTGAACTTAATTCTACAGGTTCCTTAATGTTATTGGGTTTTTTATTTATTTTACAAGTGAAAAACTTAATTCTAAACTTATATAATAGTACAAGACATATTATTAAGAATAACAAACTATAAATAATTTAGAAATGATGATTGTTATTATTTTGTGATTATTTAACTTATTTGTGATAATTCTTTGATTATAATATTAATTTTAATATTTCTTGAAATGTTTTTGTTAAAATTGAAAGTTTCGAATAGGTATTATTTCTTTATACGTTTCTTGAATTGTGTCAACTTAAAATTGTATTAAAGTATTTTCAAGTTCAAGAGTATCATATTTGCAATCATCATTCGTTTGGGTATTTAAAATATTTATTATACAATTACTTAAAATAATATATTCGGTTTTACAATAGTATATCTTATTAACAAAAATGCAATTATTTATCTTATATTTATTATGGTTATTCATAAAATACATAGTCTGTTTTTCAATTAATTGTAAAATTTTGTTAATATTTATAAATGGTAATGGCGTGAGTTGAAATAAGTCATAAGTTTCGGAAGAGAAAATTAGGATATTAATAAGGAAGTGTATTTGTTCATTGTCGTGTCGACAGTAAGTTTCTATAATTTCATTTAGTTGTCAAATGTCTTTGTTTTGTGTTATTTTTCTAAGTAACAACAATTTATTGTTTTACTTTGTTAATCCGAATATTTTTTTCGGCTACTTGATCTTTAATTTTTACTTTTCCTAATATTGGGTCGTAATGTTGACCTTTATATTTTCTAAATAATGGTTTTTTGAATTTTTTAATTAGTCTTGGGTTTTCTTTCACGTAAATTGAATCTTTTATTTGTAAGGGATTATCATTCTCTTTGTAACGTTTTTGTTTCTCTGTTTTTATTTTATCATTAATAATTTTAAATAATTCTTCTTGTTCTGTTTGATAATTTTGTATTATTTCTTCCTGGATGAGTGGAATAGTTCTTAACGGGATTTGGTTATTTTTGCCAAAAAGTATTTCATTAGGAGTTAATTTTGTTACAGAGTGTTTGGTATTATTATAAGCTAAAACTGCTAAGTCAAGTTTTTCTAAGAATGTTTTGGTTCTAAAATGATTATTATTTTCGAGAAGTCTGAGATGTTCTATAAGTGTTGAGTGGAATCTTTCAACTGTGTTGCTTTTAGGGTTACTTACGCAAGTTACGTGACTTTCAATATTTCTAAGTTTGAATAGGTCTTGTAAAATGTTACCTTTAAATTCAGGTCCTGCGTCCATAATTATTTTATTTGGTATGGTATAAATTTGGAAGTATTGAATTAATTTCTGTAATATGTTATTTGAGCTTTTATATTCTAACGGGCATACTTGACCGTGTTTCGAGAATTGATCAAAAATTGTTAAAAAGTTATTTTTATTTAAACAAAGAACGTCAATGTTTATTATGTCAAATGGTTTTGCGGGTGTTGGTGTTAAATTATCTATTGCTGGAATTGGTTTTCTGTTGTATTTATTTAATTTACAAAGTTCACATTTATTTATATATTCGGTGATATTGTTTATCATTTTGAGCCAAAAATACTTTTCTTTTAGTGAATTGAGTGTTGCTATTATTCCTCTATGGTTTGTTAAACCTGTGTGGATTTCTATCTGTTCATCATCGTTCTCAATGTCTTCTACTATTTTGTTACAAGCAACTATATTAATCGTGTTAAATTCAAAATTTTCTTTTATAATTTTTGAAAATTTGAGATCTAAGTCTTTTTCATTAAAAATGGCTAAATATTTTATTTTTGGAACAATATATCCTTTTAGAAAGTTTAGTATTTCATCGTTAAGATTTTGTTGATTGAATTTACAATGAATTCGTTGTTTTCTATTTTCGAATAATTTTGTTATTTCTATTTCAGTTTCAAAATTATGTGTTTCAAATATTAACTGATTATCGGCTATGTTGATTCTATCTTCTACATATCTTAATCCGTTAACTAAATTTTCTGGATCTGAGTGTACTGTATTTTGATTTGAAGAAACTGATTCATTGTCATGTAAATTTACTGTAGGAAGTTTGTAAGCGTTAATTTGTATATTTGTGTCTTCAAATATTTTTAATATTTTCGCTGATACTTGATTCCATTCTAATTTATCTAATCCGCATCCTAGAAGAGGTATATTAATTTCAAAAATTTCATTAAGAATAAGATAATCTCTTAATTCTTTTAATGGTTTGTCTAGGTTTTTAATTGATGGTCTTTCGTTATATCGTTCTTTTGTTATTAAGTGGATAATTGTTTGATTATTAGAATTTTGAATAATTATGTTTTTATTTTTTTGATTTAGGTTTCTACAAAAATTTTTACTGTCAAATTTCTTATTGACTTGATCTGCTAAACCTTTACTCATTTCAATATCTTCAGAAATACAATGGGCAAATATTTTTGTTTCTGTTACGTCACCGATTTTATTGTGGATTTGTGTTTTGTCACGTTGACGAGAAAGATTGTCGGCTATAACGTTCATTTTTCCTTGCAAGTATTCTATGTCGAAATTATATTCATTTAGTTCAATTTTCCACCGCATAAGTTTTTGATTAGGATTTTTCATATTAAACAACCAACATAAAGGTCTATGATCTGTTTTGATAACAAATTTTCTGCCAAATAGATAAGGTCTAAAATTTCTAACAGATTCTATTATTGCTAAAAGTTCTTTTTCGATGGTGCTATAATTTTGTTCAGCGTTACCTAATGTTTTTGAAAAATATGCTATCGGCATTTCTTTACCGTTTTCGTCTTTTTGTAATAAAACTGATCCGATGGCATAATCGGAGGCATCTGTAGTTAATATAAAATCTTTATTGAAATTTGGAAATTGTAGTATAGGAGATGAAGTGAGAATTTCTTTACATTCATTAAAACTTTTCCTGTATGACTCATTATAAATATCAATGTTTTGACCATTTTTTAAGAATAAAGTAAGAGGCTTAGTAAGTTTTGCAAAATTTGGAATAAATTTGCGGTACCATCCTATTGTACCAAGAAATTGCTTGATTTCTTTTTTTGTTTTAGGAATATTGAGATTTTGAATTTTTTCTATTTTAGAGGGATCTGTTTTAATTCCATCTTGCGTAATAATATATCCTAAATATTTTGTTTGTGTTTTCAGGAATTCTGATTTATCCATCTGAATTTTTAGATTTGCTTTTCTTAATTTTTCAAAAACTAGTTGAATGTTGTGCAGATGTTCTTCAAGATTTTTGCCAAAAATTATTACGTCATCCAAATAAACTAGACAAATTTTGTTTACTAAATCTCCTAGTGCAATATTCATCATTCTTTGAAAAGTCGCTGGTGCATTTTTGAGACCAAATGGCATTCGTAAAAATTCATAATGACCTGATGTAGTAGAGAATGCTGTTTTTTCAATATCATTTTTGTTCATAGGAATTTGATGAAAGCCTGAATGCAAGTCTAAAGTCGTGAAATATTTTGAGTGTCCGATGTGATCTAATAGTGTGTCAATATTTGGAATTGGAAATTTGTCATCTTTAGTTTGAGAATTTAATTTTCTAAAATCAATTACAAGTCTCGTTTTACGTTTACCGGAGGCGTCTAATTTTTTTGGAACTATCCAAATAGGCGAATTCCATGGAGAGTGAGATGGTTGAATTACATTTTCTCTTAGCATAGTTTGAATGTGTTCTTCAATATCATTATCATAAATTATTGGAAATCTATAATTTTTTGTATAAATAGGAGTTTCATTATTATGTTCACATAAATTTGTACTAGATAATTTTTCGTTAGCTTTTGGAAAAAGGTCTTCGTAATTATTTATAATTGTTTTTAATTTTGATTTTTCAATTTGATTCAAGTGTTCTGATCGAATTTGAATATTATTATTTTGTTTGCAAGTTTTGAAATCGTTTTCTAGTTTCTTTTCTTTTCCTTGTATATTAACAGAGTTTTTAATGAAATTGATTTTTTGAATGCTTCAATTCCTAACAATAAATTATATTGTTTGTGGAATTTGTGAACGTAACATTTCAGTGGAATTTTATTTATTTTTAGTAACAAAATGTGAAATAGTGGTTTTACCGTTTACGGTTGTAAACGTACACTTTTCTTCATGAGTTTTCATATTTTTTAAGTTAACTAAATCTGGATTAATTAAATTTATGCTTGAGCCTGTGTCTAGTAATATTACGTAATCGTTAATTTGTAATGACGGTAAGTTGTTTGTTAAACTCGACATTACGTATTTTGTTCGGTCATGTCTGTTTCTAATTCTAAAAAAGAATCATTTTCAAGTTCATTGTCTTGTTCTACTACGTTTTCGTATTCGTCAGCGTTTTGTTCTGGTCGTTAATCTGACCTATCGTTGAGATGATAATTCTGTCTTATCGTCTGCGTTGACATTGGCGTAGTAATTCTCGTTTGTTGCGTCATTGGTTTTGGTTGAAATGTTCGTTTTGTTTCAAAAAAGTTTTTCAAATTTTGTCGGGGTGCAAAAGGTTTTGATTGGGTTTGATTGTTATTGAATTGAACTGGTTTGGATGGGAATTGTTGAGCTGGTAATTTCTTTGGTGGTGGATTGAAAGTAATATTTTGTTGGGAATAATTAAATTCGTTTCTTAACAAACGTTCGCATTCTTCTAAAGTGCTCGGTTCTTTCACAATAATTGCTCCTCTTATTGCCAAAGGTAGGAGAGTTATAAAGTGTGATACTACTAATTTTTGATTTTCTCTAATAATCGCATTTTTCTGCAATTGATTATATTCCTTAAGCAAAATTTTTGATTTATACTGAGCAAATTTGTGCGATATTATTTCCAAGATTTTGTCTACATTAGTTTTAGTATTCCTTATTTGTAAGATTTCTAGTAAAATTGTTTCGGCAGTGCTTTTGTCACAGTAATGATTTTTTAAATGAGTTTTTAACTCATCCCAATTATTGAATTTATTTTCGGACAATAATTCGGCAGCTTTGCCTGTAAGTTTCGTTTTTATTAGTCCGAATAAGTAAGTATCTTGAATGTTTGTTAGTGTTACGGCAGTTAGCGGAGACTTAACGTCGTCTACGGCACTGATGAAGTTATTAAGTAATTTTATGTCTCCATTATAAGGAGGAACGATTTCAGTTAAATTTTTTAATTCTGAAAGAGTGGTCGTCATGATTGATGTGTTTAGATTGTTAATTTGATTTAACCTACTTGGTCGTAAAATATGTTTTACGTTTAATGGAGTAGTATTTTCTACTTCAATGTCCGAATTTTCGGATTCTGAGTTACTAATATCACTATCACTAGTGAACATAGATTTAGGTGTGTTTTTGTGTGTTTGGGACTGTGCCGGTCCCTCGACAACTTTATTACTAGTGTTTACTAGAGTTGCCCCTTTGTGTAATAAATTAATATTTTAATTTTAACTTACACGAATATTATATTTAGAATAAAAATAATTTGATGGTTGACGGGCATCACCGGGTTCTCTGTTTCTTGCTTCTGTCTGTAGTCGTGCAGTGTAGAAGTCCTCGACGTGGGTCGGCCACCGAACAGCAAGTCCTCGTTGCTTGAAGCTGGAGTACGTGATCAGTTTTGGTCCGGAACCTCGAGTCGTCTTTGTGGATTCTTCTTTTTAAAGATGGGTCGTGGTTAGACCCTGATGGGCTGTAGGTTGAAGCCGTTTGATGTTCTTGTAGTCTTTTTTTATTTATTAATTTTCTTCGTTTTTGGTTAATAGGTTTCTCAGAGCAAAGAATTGAAATTCACCACACAATTTTTGCTTTTGTGTTTCTCTGATTCTACCCAGACTGCGCTAATTAAATATTTTGATTTAATATATTTGAAAAAAATTAATTTTATTTTATTAAACGTGTTTACACGTGTTGATTACAAGATATTACATGAGCAAGCGAGCAGCAAGTGAACATCTTTGCTTGTTCGCAGAGGGTTTTATTACATTTCTTATCATAATGGAAAAATACAGCTAGAAGTGCTTACTTAATAATTATTGTAGAATAAAGGGTAGCCAATACATAATTTATATATATATATATATATATATATATATATATATATATATATATATATATATATATATATATATATATATATATATATATATATATATATATATATATATATATATATATATATATATATATATGTATGTAAGAATGAGAGAATGAGTAAATGATTAAATGAGTGCATGAGCGAATGAGTGAATAAGCGAATGAGTGAATAAATGAATGGCGAATGAGCGAATGATTGAATGAGTAAATGAGGAAATGAGGGAATGAGTGAATGAATGAGTGAGTGAGTGAGTGAGTGAGTGAGTGAGTGAATGAGTGATTGAGCGAATGAGTGAATGATTGAATGATTGAATTAGTGAATGATTGAATGAGCGAATGAGGGAATGAGTGAATGATTGAATGAGTGAATGAGTGAATGAGCGAATGAGTGAATGAGTAAATGAGTATATTAGCGAATGAGAGAATGAGTGAATGAGGGAATGAGCGAATGAGTGAATGAGCGAATGATTGAATGAGTAAATGAGTGAATAAGCGAATGATGAATGAGTGAATGTGTGAATGAGCGAATGAGTAAATGAGTGAATGAGTGAATGAGTGAGTGAGTGAGTGAGAGAAAGAGAAAGTGAGAGAGTAAGAGTGAGTGTGAGAATGTGAGAGAGTAAGAGTGAGTGTGTGTGTGACACGAACGCCATACCAAAGTCATAAGTAAGATATTAGATGTAGTAATTAAACGGAGGATGGCTTCAACACAGAAGAGTTTTCCTGTGAATGAATCTTTTGATTCAAATTATACTAATTTATGTGTTTGAATATTTTAGATATTTATTTGTACCTATATTTTAAATGGGCACCGGATTGTACGTATATACATTTTTGTTTATAAGTCCAGATATAGCTGGAGGTTGTGTGCTGACCACATCATATTATTTAAATTTCATAACTTTGTTGTAAATTATGGCTCGATTTATGGCTACTAATCCCCATACAAATCCTCGATTGTAACGTTTTTTCGCACAAAAAACATTTCACGTCGACTTGAAGTAAAGTGAGGGAAATTATCACCCGAAGGATTATTTAATTTTGTGGTATATACCTACACCATTTTTTGCTCTTCACTCTCATACAAATGCAAAAAATTTGCCTCTTGCAACAGTGTTAAAAAAACAGTCAATGCATGACATAACATTTTTCTTTCTTAATATAATCTTGTTTTTTAAATATTTCCAATGTTTCCGAAAATTTCCAATATTTCTGGAAATAATTGCTAATATATTTGCAAAAAATATATTTTCGGAAATTTTACATCAGTAGCGGTATGTGAACATGACATATGGCTTGCAGAAACTTTTAAAAAATCATACCTTTTTTACGACATGCGAAATAGTGAGGTAAGCCTTTCGTGCCACAACAATGCTAGACTGGAAGAGGCAACATTGGCTTGCTCCGCTCGGATTACCTTAAAACACATTTTATAACATTGATTTGACATTTTGGTGCCAGCTGCAACAAGTTTTGTCGAATTAACTATTTCGATTTTTGTATTGTCGAATGTAACCTTTAAGTTTTTACTTGTTGCTGCTCCCACTGAAAATAAATTCTTTTTCAAGTCAGGTACATACAGTGTGTTTTCCAATGTACATGGCTCTTGTTTGCCATTTATCAAAGCCATTACTTCTACAGAACCGATATCTTCGGCGTAAACAAAGGAATTGTCACCGATCTGAATGCCTACGTTTTTCTGTGAAATTTCTTCAAATGTTGAGAACCAATCTTTATGAAACGTCATATGTCTTGACGCTGCACTGTCGGCAAGCCAAACATCTTCATAACCAACAGCTGTCAAATTCTTCATTTCAGCGCTCAGAGCCTGTTTGAAACCTGGATTCGCGTTCGACTTCTCCAAAAATCTTCTGCACTCTGATTTGAAGTGACCCTTCTTATGACAAAAGTAGCATTCAATATTTTTCTTGTCGAACCTTTTATTCTGGCTGTTTCTGGATTTGGCTGCTTCACTCGAATTTGTAGACTTCGAAGTGCCTACTTTTACAGCTGCGAATGCGCAGGTCATCTCGTCCGACAGACTTAATTTCTGTTCTTCTTTCAGCAAGCGAATCGTTAAATTCTCGAAAGTCTGTAGCTCCTCTGCATACGAATCCCACGCTGTAACAAAAGAACTATACCTCGCAGGTAAACTGCCCAAAGTTTTCGCGATCTTGTCAGTATCGCCTACTGGCTCTCCAACATCTGCTAATGCTTGTGTCAGTGACTCAATTTTGCTGATATGTTTTGCTATCGAGTCAGTTTCCACCATTGTGTAGCTAAAAAATTGTTGTTTCAAGCTTACTTTGTTCATCGCAGAACGCTGCTCGTGAATTGACTTTAATCGAGCCCACATCAACGGAGCGGTTTCACACGTCATAACCGTTTGTAGTTGTTCAAACTCCATCGATGTTGAAATAATCAGCATTGCTTTTGCGTTGCTGTCATCCCATGTGGTCTGTGCTGCACATGCCGCGACCGGACGCGTCGTTGTCCCATTGACGACATCCAACAATTTCTCTGCTCTGAAGATAATTTCCATTTGATACTTCCACAGTTGGAAGTTGCTACCATCAAACTTTGTAACACTGAATCCCTTGAACTTATCCATCTTGATAGTCAATATAACGTTTAATGGTTTTTCTTTTCTTCACACTCAGACTACTGCGTTTCTGGGCCCATAACCTAATGGGTTTTATAATAAATTAAATAGCTGAATGTGGATAAACTTTTATTATTCTTATGACACCATTTTGTGTTTTACATACATTCTAACAACATGAAACTTTCTAGCATCATTTTTGGTTACTTTATTCAGTAAAACAAACTAGAAGAAAATGAATATAACTAAATAATAATTGGCGGCAAAATCAAATTAACAAGTAATTACAATAAGACAATATAGAATACAGTTTGGCCAAATTACGGGTTGGCATATTTACGGTTTGACAAAATTCCAGTTGAACAAATTACAGTTTGACTAAAATACAGTTTGGCTTAATTATTTTTGGTTAACCTACGTTTTGACAAAACTATATTTGTCCAAATTGTGTGCTCCCCCCGACGGTAAGAGCTTGTTTGTTGCCCTAGGAGAGTCGTCAATCTCGGTTTCGCTTCGACTGAACAAATTTCTCGCCGCATGCAACAATGCTCTATCCGTACTTGATACACAAATAACTCATATTTCATTACGTCAAAAGCAGCCAATAAGGCCAAAGTAATCCTCACCTCTCACATGACCCAAAACTATATCTATCTTTTTCGACAATCTTTGAGTCGAGTTGTATATGGAATTTGTATAGTTCATTACCAGTCTATACTTCATTGCAGCTAATCTGGGTAAGACTAATAAAATGTGTGAGTGTAAAACAGACTGTATTCGCAGTGCCATCTGCTTTTTTTAGCTGTAATTAGATGTAGTTAATATTTGGTCTTAGGTTCACACTATCACACTCATTAGGTAAGGTACCTGCACATTATGTTACTATTGCTAAAAGTAAAATTTTATTTTGGTACATACGAGGTAAAGAATCTATTATAGAACATGTAACAATAGTCAACAGTTATCTGCAAGTGTTCACATTTGGCAAGCACATGGCCCACCAGGGTAATGGAGTTCTTGGACTTCTAGGAGAATAAGTAAATCATCATTGACACTTCAATATATTTTATTGTACTCCTAGAAGTTCGGCGGGATCTTGCCTTTGTGTGGCTTGGCTTTAAAATTAAAATATTATGCCAAGCCCTTGACAACTGGACTTGACCAGTGACCACCCTAAGCTGATGGCTTCCTGACGTGATGCTGCTGGTCAAAGCCAGAGGAAGGCAAGTGGTTTGGCTTGGGTATATGTATATTCTTTAGTGTATTGTTCAATATAGCTTTCATAGCCCATCATTGTGTTTAATTCTATCTTGTGATAACTGCTATCAGTGTTGACGCCGTTGCAAGTATTAAGGTAAGTGTTGAATTATAGGGTGATTCATCATAACTTGCTTTTTTAAAATGCGTGCCATTCGACAGGTGCAATTTTAAAGTTTTGTTCCCCACCCGGTCAGTCGCCATCATGCGTTGAAGCACGGAGCAGCGTGTGTTTTCAGTTGAGTCGTACTTTTCCAATGGATGTTCTGTGATCGCAGCCCAGCGTGATTTTCGAAGGAGTGGCCATCCCGCTCGCCCGATTTGGGTCCTTGTGATTTTTTTGTGGGTTTTTTTGAAATCCCGCGTTTATGTCAACCGTCCAAGGACCCTAGAAGACCTGAAGGCAAACATCCGGGCTGCAATTGCCAACATACCCGCTGCCATGCTGGAAAGGGTTATGACAAACGCCAGAAATCGGCTTATTCAGTGTATAGACAATGTCTACCACAAGTCTCAACCGTACGCAGTTTTGCAGCAGATGACATTTTTCACTACACAAAATTTGCGCTACGGTGTAAATAATTTATTATCTCAATTGTTATAAACAATTTAATGGTTTCAATAAAATATTATCAAACTAGATACTTAAACCTACCTCTGGTCAAAATACACTCTAATACTTGAAGAGATATAACAAGATAAGAATAAAAATTCACAAAAATTTGAATTTCTCAAAAAGGGTGAAAATTGCAATTTGGGGGTTGATCCAGACCGAAATCGAAACCAGCCCTCTGGAAATCGATAGAGCAGAAAATTCTGAATCGGGATATATAGGTTTTATCGATTCACCTTTTATTAGGACGTTCGACAATTTTTTGACACGATAATTTGAGAAATATTTATTTTTTATGCATTTAAAATGTACTAAAAAAGTAACGGTACATATACCTACTAATTTTGCACCTAGTAGGTGTATATTTTTTTGGTTGGTACGGCTTATGTATATTTCAAATAAAATCAATTCTGTAACCTATAACGTATATCAAAATATACGTGACGTTGAGATGAGAGTGTTTGAGTGAAAAATTAAGTTATCCAAAAGCTACGCCAAGAGTAAAAAATATCACACACAAGAAAATCAGCAATTTTGACAGACAGGCCAGACAAAATGTTTCTAAATATGTTAATCAGTATTCAGAAAAAAAATAAACATTGAAGACTGACTAATTAAAGTGGTTCCATTGATTAAAATTAGAAACAAGTAATTAAGACGATTTCTGTAACCTTTTGCCCTGTATGCTTTTACGTGTGATTGTGACAACTGCCAGATTTTGAAAAGCAACAATTTTCATCTACATTATTTACGTAAGCCTCCAAATAAATATCATATTGTATAGACAATCGTTTTACCCAATAAAACGTTAGGAAAATATTTATAAAAAATGTCACAACCACCCCGATCCCCCGTACTTGTATACTAAAAAAACTACACCTGGAAACCCTACCTTGGCTACACCATATAATTTTAATAAGACATTTAAAAGAATATTTCAAATGACGACTAAATTGACTTTTGTGACATATATCATATCAAATATATATACGAAATTCAACATTTGTTATTTCTCATAGAGAATATTAAATATTTTTAGAATATTAAATTCGCAATGCAGATAATATAAATGACATTGCACTTTTTCGTCATTCGTTCTCTTTAAATCCTCAAATTAATATACAATAAAAATATAAAGGAGCAATTCGTAAGTATTTATTAAAATTATATTGACAATTGTAATTGTTGTGTAAAATACACCTTTTTCAATATTTATTTAATAGCACTGCACACAGTTTTTTTTATATTTAACGGTTACACTTTAGTTAATAAAATATTGTTTCCAAAACATTTGAAAATCGGGCTTCAGAAACCAAATATGATTTATTCCTGTTACATGGCAAAAATTATAATAAAATCGAACGGAGAAGATTATTGACTTTTAATACACAACACACTAAAGCAAAATCAAACGTATTTTTTACTTCTTTTCCTAGGTTAAATTGGATCCAAAAACAATTTATTTATTCTTCAGATTGTAGTTCATATGAATCCATGGTGTATAATAAATAGTATTTTATTGTTTCACCATTAATAACGATTTATTAGACGTTTCGAATGTTGACAACACTCATCATCAGCATTATGATGTGATTATTACTGTTGCCCGAATGAAAATTGTTACCATCGATGCATAATGTAACATTGCAACTTATTTATAAATGAATTTAATTTGTCAATCAATATAAAATGCTGATAATGAGTGTTCAACACTCGAAACGTCAAATAAATTGTAATTGTGAAACAAAATATTATTTACTATACACCATGGTTTTCTAAGGTCTACAATTTGAAGATTATTTTTAAATTCTTTTAAAAACGACCTTGGTCCTTGATTGCAAGATTTTCGCTCATTTTCTTTGTTGAAAGTCCGAAGTTCTTAAATATATGAAGATAATTTTCACTTATAATATCACATGTGCATTAATTCTTTCTCGTGTACCACTAGATCTAATTACGTTGTTGCAATGCACGATAAAAAATTTAATGAACATGAATTAATGCACGAGTGCATATTCGGTTAGAAAATCGCAATGATACCGCCGGTTATTATTGAATTCTTTTTACAATAATAGAAACTTGAAATATTTACTAGTGTTTAACATTAATAAATATGTATTATTTACATTATTAATTATACTAATTTACACTCAAACTGACAATTTAACCAATTTTTAATTTAATGTCAAACTGATATAATTGCAGTAAATATTCCGCTTATTAATTTCAGTTTAGTTCCTCAAGCTACTAGTAAAAAAATTTCGCCAAATTTTTATATATTCAAATCATGGTTACTATTATTGTAATTAATTCTTCTATTGGATGTTATTTGTGCACATGCCATCTTCTCATTATTTTTGTTTGGTTCGATGTTCGTCAGTATAATTATTAACCCATTAACTTCACAACTTTTAATAAAATGTACACGCTGAGTAAATTTTTGTCTCAATTTACAAACTAGGAGAAAAGTTAATTTGAAACATAAAACAATAAATTAAATAATTTATATAAATATAATTAGTTTTATATAAAATATTGTCTTCAATAAAATACCAAAAATAATTTTTCCACGACCATACACGAAACTAATAATTTGCATAGTTACCTACCTAACTACTAAAATAAACAACACACATCTATTCAACCCGTTCGAAATGTTATCGCACATGTGTTATCGCACGGTTTAAATTTTATTTCACCTTTTAGTAGGTGTGTGTTGTCTTTCTGACATTTAATATTTTTTTATTACATTAAAAATAGATAAACACCTCATAAATTAATGTAGTACTTTTGCTGTATTTAGAATTTATATTCTTGTTTTTGAATATCTTATAACAATAAAATGTTTAATATTTATGGTCGTGGGAAAAAGTGTACAAATCTCGTAGGAAAGTGTCTATCGAATGTTCGTGAGATTTTAGAATTCGTCAAGCCCTGTGCGTCAACATTCTCACTCACACGATATCATTCACTTTCCTATAATAGGTATCGAAGGTTAGAATAAGTGTGACGAACGAGGGTCAACCGAGTAATACAACGCAATATAACGTTACATTCACGAAACATAATACATAAATTTCCATAATTTTAACTGTTCAATCCATAAAAAATTTTCAAATAACAGTTCCTGCTGCCATGTCAAACAATAATTAACAAACATACGTTAGAACAAAATGTTTAAATTTACAGATATGTAGTAGTACCTAGTACAAGTATGGGAGATCGGGGTGGTTGTGACACTTTTTATTAAAAAAATTCCTAATGTTTTATTGGGTAAAACGATTGTCTATACAATATGATTAAAATACTAAAGGTACCTAATGTAAAATTACATAGCATTATTTTTTTCTATTTATTACATAAATACGTGTAATCTGAAATTACGTAAAAAATTGTCCTTTATTTTCACGTATGTAATTTTATACAATTAAAATTTTACATAAATAGTTATTTTTGATTCTAGATTGCGAAATGATACTTTTGCAATTCGATGATGAAAATTTGTATTGCGAGCATAGTGAGCAAAAAAATCATTCGAGAATGCAAAAGCATTTCCAATCGAGTATTAAACAACGTTTTTTCAAAATCTGTGTCCCAATATTAGTAAAATGTCGGAAAAATTTTGACACCTATCATTAATCAAATTAATAAATGTGACATGTAATGTTTCCGTAACAACAACCCGAACAAAGTTGTAATATTTTCTATAAATGTTCTGTCATTTTTGCATTGTGAAGTGAAATATTTTAATACTAGTAGAATGATATCAAAAAGCGACGAAGACAATCTGATATCTGCCTCCTGATGTATTAAGCCTGGATCCCACGACAGAAATATCGATAATTTAAGTGTAATTTTTTAAATTGTAGCTCTTTCTTCTGTAAAAAAAATTGCTTTTGCGCTATTGTCTTATTTACTTGGCGTTGAATAATCAGAGTGATTAAAATTTTAATGACATTTTACTAATGCAACATTAAGGACAAGACGTAAGATATTGAAACAATTTGTATTTTCATTATAAATCTAATTTTTCAGATAAGGCACATCAGGTACCAGAAAATAGCCTGATAAAATGGCTATAGAAACGGTAAGTACACAATATAATGGTTTTATATTATTACAATTATTCCTTATAAATAAATATAAACGTAGTGTTCGAAGGTATTAAATATAACAATTTCCTTTTAAAATTACGAGACGTTTATGTTTGGCAAGGCAACATCAGATTTTTAATATGAGTTTTGAAAAATTCTTTTAATTTCAAAACAGTTATTTACGTTATTATATAGGCTAGATGTGCACCGCTGACAGGCGATGCGCACGCCATCGCTGCGGTGAAAAATAGCAATTTTGATGTTAATTTTCGATGGTTTTAATCCTTAAATAATTAAAATAAATACTTTGAAATTCATATTTAAGACCCACAAATATTGAAATAGGCACTAAACATTTTCAAAGCAGCAACGTATCAGATATAACAGTAATTTCAGTGAATTTAGAGGATGTCATTCCGGATAATAACATTAATAAATCCTTTTGCTAAGTTGAAATCGAGATACAGTTTATGGTTTTTCAATTCAGGACATCTTATCAGTACTTTTACATATATTATTATGTAACAAGTAAGGAAGCAATGAAACGCAGGTTTTTACCTTATGTATGGAAAATTCCGAGTCCGACTCTGATAAGGGCAAGACCAAGTCGACACAGAGTTCGAACAATCGACGCAGCTGATACAACACCCAACTAGAGACAACGCGGACGACCCCATCGCGCGAGTCATCAAGAAACGATCGTCCAGCTGAACCGGCAAGGACAAGCGCTTTAAAGCACACGAATAGGTCGGCATCGCGGAAGCCGCCCTCCAAGGAAACGATGTCCAAGCGGCATTACTGACCACCGCAAGCCAAGGAAAAGGTGTTGGTACTACCGCTCAAACCACGAACGAGAGAGAGGCCGTATAACGGCCACCCAGAATCCCGACGGAACAGGAAGAAGGAGTACGCGAGGGTGCAATCTACTTGGCATGCTAACCAACGAAGAGCCGCACAAGAGGTGATTTCCCACATTAGTACAGACCAAACCTGCACTGATAGCTTCTTGGGTGCCAATTTCAGAAGGCGGCACGGATGGAGTCACCGCAGGCCAGTGCAAAGCTGTACACAAGAGGCTTCCTCACACCCTGACTGCTCACTAGAACCATATTTATCCCGAAGATGCAGAAACCTGACACGTCTGCGGACTATAAACCGATTTCAATAGCAGCGGTTTATGTCCGGCATCTCCACCCGATCCTGGCTGCACGAATACAACAACTCCCAGTACTTGACATAAAACATAAGATTGAGAGGTTTAGGTACGAGTAGATGGCACAGTGGAAAATACGGCGATCCTAGACTTGATCATATACTCAGCGTGACCTACACATCGCGGTCTTAGATGTACCTAAGGCCTGTGACATTCTGAGCCACGACGCGCTAGTAGAAACAGTCATCAAAAGAGGATTCCCAGCAGGATTCACCAATTACGTTTAGCGCCTGTACCACCATTCAGAAACAGTTATGGCCGCACGCTCCAGACCAGTGTCAGTCAACCAAGGAGTACGACAAGGAGACTCTCGCCATTTCTGTTCAACATGGCGGGAGGCAACATCCTGGACGCGATACCCAACGAAGTAGGCTACCAGTTGGAACTTGAACTGATCTCAGATCTGGCCTTCGCCGACGATCTCCTGCTGGTTGCTGGCTCCAAACGTTAACCACGTTAACAAGAGCTGAAGAGGATGCCGGGAGAATGGGACTCTCCTTCAACGTCCAGAAAAGCTCAACACTTTCATACATCCCAGCAGGAAAGTTCAAGAAGATAAAGGTTGTCACGGAACTTTATTTCCGACTATCTATTGGCCTTCTACGTGCTGCACAAGTTCTCACCAAATGGACCTACCTGGGAATCTCCAGCGACTCCAGAGGTAAATTGCCAGTCCGGGAGGACTTGACAACGGCTCTGGACAACATCTCCAACAGAGGATGAAAATATTAACGTCGTATCTCATCTCAAGGCTATACCATGTGACCGTCCTAGGTGTGGTCCTACGTGTCAGAAGCGGGAAATTTCATGCCATGAACCGTCAACTAAATAAGGCTGTTCAAGGATGGCTGAGCCTTCCGAAAGGCATCCCGGAGGGTTATTTCCACGCCGCCATGAGAGATGGAGGCTTAGGTATTCCAGCCCTCTGCACCCTCACCCAGGCTCTGGTGATGAAGAGATTTGCCAGACTAGAAGTCTCACAATCTGAAGCAGCCCTGGCAGATATCCTACGACGGAAATTGGCTAACTCCCCGAGGCACACTATGGAGAAGGGAACAGCAGCTTCCCAGAACATTACCTTCCCAGAACATCACCTTTTGCGGCCTCACGGGAAACAGGTAATTGTACGCCGGGCAACCTGAAGTTGCTTGTTCCCGGTGATCCCGTAGAGAGTACTCGTATATATCAGGAGACCATGTACAAGCTGTCAATAGATGCAATTGATGCAAAAATAGCTACTGAGATTTCTTACGTGTTGTATACAATATTTTGTCTACTTCCGTTCGAATAAGTGCATTTTTTGAAATTGTGAAAGACTTTTAATGACACATAAATTTTGACTTAAAACAAAAATATTCAAATTTGGTTATCTACAAGCTACTTTTTTATTCGAGTTTTTATAATGAATGCGATTGCAACATTTCAAGTCAAAACCATTTTATGTTAAAGTTTCTTTACAAGAATCTATAATTTATTCAATAATGCAACACGGGGGTTTGCGACCATGGATTGAGAAGGATTGAACTGAGAGTAGAAGAAATGGGAATAGATTATTATATCTGGTACTTGACGAATAGAAGTTTCGAACGGATTTTAATTTTATTATTAACACTTAATCACTACAATATTTATTTATTTAGTATCCACCCAACAGGACCGAAGTCCCAATTACAGGGGGATTTGAAAATACAATAAGTACAATGAGAGTAGACTTAAAATAACATACATCAAGCATCGACAAAAAACAAGTACAGAAAAAACTTAATCAGAGAAACAAAATATGAACAAATTTAAAGAAATTATTGAATGTGAACACAATGACATCAAACACTAAATTAATTTGGTAACAGAAATACATTTAAATATAACACAACAATATACATTATTTAGTTACTAAAATTTATAATTAATAATTTTTTAAATTTAACTAATGAATTAGCAAAAATATCCACATCTATAACAATGTCATTGAAAATTCTACAAAGTTGTCTAATAGGTGACCCATTTTCGTAGTTTGTTCGTGCAATATTACATTTAAAAAGTTGTTTTGCCCGACTGGACACACGAGGGACATAAATTAGTATATTAGACAACATCAGTGAATCATCGGTAATATTATTTAATAATTTATATAAGTATTGTTAAGACAAAATTTTTCTACGGTTAACTAGGGAAGTCATGTTAAAAATTTTTAATAATTGTTCGTAGCAATAATCATGACCGAGATATGTTCTATTAACTTTAAAGTGGCAGTATTTTATAAATTTGCGTTGAATCATCTCAATAGCTTGGCAATACTTTATATAAATACTTGAAGTGCATATTCTAATTTAGAACGCACAAACGTACAATACAATGTTTTAAGTGTAGAAACATTGTTAAAAGAATGAGAATTACGTATAATAAATCCAAGAGTTCTATATGATAAATTTACAATGTTATTTATGTGAGCATTAAATGATAGTTTATTATCAAATAAAACTCCTAGATCACTAAATTGAAAAACTCTGTCTAACATGTGATCTTTCATCAGGTAATGGTAATTTAAGGCAGATTTTTTCACGCAATAGCTCATAATTTTACATTTACTAAGATTAAAATTTAATTTGGAGGACTTAGACCAAGCCAGAACTTTCTGCAAATCAGACTGGAGTTTGTTACAATCATCAATTGAGTTAACGACTTTGAAAATTTTGATATCATCCGCATACAGTAATACTTTCGAATGTTCAATACAGTCAACTATATCATTTATGAATAAGTTAAACAACAAAGGGCCTAAGTTTGAACCTTGAGGTACCCCGGAAGTAGCAAGGAAGGGATGAGATGTGTAATTGTTGTAATGAACTACCATCTTACGTTCACTCAAATACGAAGAAATTAAATGGAGAAGACTATCAGAAAAATTATACTTATGCTGGAGTTTGTGAAGGAGTACTTTATGATCGATATTATCAAATGCTTTAGAGAAATCTGTATAAACCACATCAATTTGGTTATTATCATGAAGAGCATTCGCAACACATTCAGAAAAATTAATCAGATTTGTAGTTGTTGATCTGCCTTTCACAAAACCATGTTGGTGAGGTGAGATGTGTTTTTTGGTCATATTGTAAATGTATTTATAAAGAATGGATTCAAATATTTTTGATATATTAGATAGTATTGCAATAGGATAGTTTAAGATGTTAGAGTTATTCCCAGACTTAAATATGGGAGTGATGAATGAAGTTTTTAAGAGAGAGGGGAATGCGTTGCTGCTGATACATAGATTGAAAAGAATAAGAAGAGGTTTGACGAAGAAATGACTGCAAGCTTTTAATATATAAGCAGGAAAGTTATCGGGACCAGGATTACGAGAGGGTTTAAGGTTGTGAATTGCCGAAAGTATAACCGACTCTGAAATGTGGGAGATATTAATTATTTCTATATTTTTAATTAAATCATCGGTGAGTAATGTAGGGTTTGCATCATTATTTACATAGACACTGGCAAAGTAATCTGCGAAACCTTGAACAATGTCATGTATAGTGGTCAATTCTTGCTGTCCGAAATACATTGTGCCAGGAATGCGTGACTTACTCCTCTTAGAATTTACAAAATTCCAAAGTTGTTTAGGATCAGAATTAATATGGTTTTCAGTATCAGCCAAGTATGAAGTGTATGCTAGTTTGATGTCTTTTTTTACAAGAGCACGTAGACGTTGAAATTCACACTTATAAAGATCAGATTTATTAGTTTTGTATAATTTGTGATATTTTGATTTAAATCTGATGTAATTTATAATATTTTTGGTGTACCAAGGGGGGTATTGTGTATTCCGCTTAGGTATAGTTTTAGGCACCGATTCATCAAAGATGTTATGTATAATTAAATAAAAATGTTTAAAATCATCATTAATGTCACTGTGTTGAGTTAAGCAGTCCCAATCAGTTTTTGAAAGTAAATAGTACATAAAATCAAAACTGGCAAGGCGAAAGTTATACTGAGGAGATGAATTTATAGAGGAATTGGGTTTATTAGTAGGGGTGACGATAGGATAGTCAATAAGAAGAGCAGGATGATGTGAGTCTTCATCGACAAGAGGATCAATGCAACAAGATACTGTACATAGTCTATTAGAAATGACAACATCAAGTAATCGACCTGATTCATTTAAGACTGAATTATGCTGCGATGCATTCATAAAATTTAAAAAGTTATTAAACCTGGATATTAGAGTGTCACTGCAGCCACCTTCTCTCAGCGAATAAGCAAGGTTCGAAATATTTAAATCACCAATAAGTATAAAATTATTATTAGATACAAGTAAGCATGATTCTAAAGAGTCTAAAATGTAGTTTAATTGAACCACAGAGATTGGAGGAGGACAGTAAACAACAACTAAGTAGACATAAGAGTTTAAAGATAAAGAAATTTTAACACAAATTATATCAGAGAGAGAATTTGGATGAATTTCAATTTGAGAGAAAGTAGATTTAAATCTATTATGAACTGCACAAAGAACACCACCTCCACGAACCTTGCCACTTAAGGTTGTATCTATATCATTTCTAAAGACATTAAAATTTGAAGAAAATAATTCTGAATTATGTACCGAATCATGCAGCCAGGATTCTGAAAGAGTGATGATATCAAAATTCGAAGAACAACAATTATTATAAAATGGTTCTAATTTAGTATTAAGTCCTCTTGTGTTTTGGTAATAAATGTTCATTGTGTTCATTTGTAAAACAAAAATATAAAACTATGTGTTTAATATTAACAAAAATAGAAAATATCTTAAGTTAATTTTCGATGTACTTAGCTAAATGAATTTAAAATCAAAGTGTAGAGATATGAGTTGTAAATTTTAATCAAGGTGAACAGATTTCAAATTACTATACCAGTAGTACACCAATGACTGAGAAGTTGCCAGGCTTAATTAACAATATTATTTATAAATATTAGCAGCAATCACACACAAATACAAATGATAGAGGTTGATGAACTCAGACAACCAAACCAACTGAATAAAACTAGTTAATCGCTGCTTGTTGAGCAAAAGTGAATAGATTTAAAATTTAGACAACAGATGATTCAAATAAGAATAAAAAAGTAATATTAGAAAGAATATGAGTATACACTGAGTGTATGTTCTAGTTTTACAAAAGTTTGAGATTTTCATATGTTAAGGCTTAACTCCAATAAAATAACAGCAATTATGTAGATTATATGTTACACAATAATAATAATACAAAAATAGGGTATATTACACTTTTAGTTGATCAATATTATTGATACGTGTGATAGTGTCATTAGACTTAACAAAAATGATTCCATCATGCGGCCACGCATTTTTAAAACCATATTCTTTTGCTGAACGCGTCTACTCACAGCGGAGGTTCATAGCAAGTATGAACTACATATAAACTAAATTATTAACTAATACATTTTCGTCTTTTATATTCGGTCCATCCACGACGAAAATATGAAAATCAGCATAGATGTCTGCCATGTTACAATAAATATAGTTTTATATGTATTCTTTTTATTAAATAAAAACAGTGAAATAAAGATCATTGCATGAAATAATGATGTTCATATCCAGACACAGTAATTAGTAAAATAAAGTGTATGTTACTTAATAAAAGTAGTAAAAGTTAGTTATCAAATTATATTTATAAATTCAGTATTCTATACAAAGCTGGAGCTGTAAGTTATACGCTGGTTAAGTACATCAGATTAAAATTAACTCAGCAAAAATGGACATAAACTTTCATTTATATTGTGTGTCTCAACCTCACTGCGCTAAATCCATATCTATCATTTCAATTGCCATCTCTCGTACACGAAAATAATCGAAATATAACCCCGGGTTTTGTATAGTAGTTTATGATACAACAAATCCTTATAGGCTGCATTTTTATTAAAAATCAAATAATAATCATACAATAAAATTCAAAGTTGGTACCTTAGAATTGCGATTGTTGCCGTTTGACAAATAGCCTTGAAACAACTGCTATGAGATGTCGCTAGTAAATGTCAAATTAAAAATTAATCAGATTTATTTATTTGAGACTATATTGAACAATAAATTGTGTAAAGAGTGTTTCTATAGCCTCTCTTACAATTCAACTTTTTAATCACTTCTTAAAGATACAAAAAACTGTTTCTTTGCCGCATACGTGTGTGTAAAATCATGGCCATGTGTTAAATCGCAAGTACCATAAACGTCAACGATATGAGATTGTTATGTTTACAATCCAGACGGCCAAAAATGTATTTTGTACTCATCACCTAGGAAATGGAATGGAATGGAAAATTAAGCACACAATTAACAATCGGAAATGCCAATTTCCCAGTGTAGCAACTCAGAAAAAATGCAAAGAACACTGGCTTTTCTAGACATTTCAGAGTAAAATCATTTTAAAAATAATAAAATTTAGTTTATAAAGTATTACTTACCTGAATTATAATTAATGAAAATTATCAAGACCACCAAAAACCGCCAATTTTTAAAAATAAAACGTGTACAGCGCGCCACCTGTCGGTAGTTGTGAGTAGAACTAACATCGTAACCTTAAATATAATGATCAGACTACAACTTGTATGTATTTGATTTAAATTTTATTCGTTACAAAAAACATTGTACAAACCTCTTGCGGGAAGACACGATAATCGCTTCGCTCGTGTTTCAAAAAAACGCTCATGTGGGATAAAAATTTGGTTCGTAAATAATTATTTTCTACGCCTGCTTCTGAAAGTTCATGTTTCTACATTATTTTTAATGTTGAAAGCAGCTATTTATGGCAAGTATGTTGCAAAGTACATAAGTGTGCGACAAAGTACTTTTATACGAAAGTACGAATTCAAATGTTTTCAGATATTGAAATTAATGGTGAAAATAGGCTTTTGAACTCAGTGTGAGTGATGAAAATCACTCATTTTGTCCACTGAGTGCGAATTTTTCAAAAAATACATTTTTCACACATAAATCACTTTGTTTGTTGTAATCTCTGTAATAAGTATTCAAATCCATGATTTTCACTAAATTTCAGACATTATTATTTTTTGCTGAATTAGAAATTGTTCAGATACTGGACGATCAAAGCTGTGAGAATATTATTGACTTCAGAGACGAAAGTTTAGATTCACAATTGCCGTAAAATGTCCGACGGGTTACAAATAAACTCACTTTCACTATCACTACTGTCAGTTTTTAGATATTATTGCTTTTAATTATGACAGCAAGCCTAACTTATTTGTTTTTCTTAAAATTGTTAATATTATATTTCCAATTTTTTGTGTTAATTTTGAATATTTCCTAATTTCATAGAAAAAATAGTATGTAACACACTTGCGGAAAAGGTCATTGAAAAACTCGTCTGATAGGAGAACTCGCTAACGTTCGTGCTCCAACTGTCATACTAATTTTTCAAAGAAGCCCTTTCCACACTTGTATTACAATATACTATTATCTAGTATCGTTGTACAACATGAATATTGTTATTCAATTTTTAGTTAGGATATGTACAACATTGTCGCACTAGTGCCACAAAGTACTGTTTTGTCACACTAGTGCGACAAAAACATAAAACTATTAAATATATTGCGTCAAATTGGCCTCAAACTACGATTGTGCACATTTTGTTTGAAAAATGTTTGTTTTGTTCATAAACGTTGTCAGGATGATTATCCATAACAACGATTTAATTGAATTGTTATAAGCACGGCAAATAATAATAATTTTAAAATTAGCTATATTAACCTTACGATTGTAAACAAAATATTGTGTGCACCTCTTTGGATAAAGATTGTTTGTTGCCCTTGTCGAGTCGTCGATCTCGGCTTCGCCTCGACTGAACAAATTTCTCGCCGCGTGCAACAAATAATGCTCTATCAAAACTTATTATACAAATAACTATTGTTTAAATTAATTGTAATTTACGAATATTTCGTAGGTGACACCAATGAGCCTTATTAACGGTTTTCTAAATCAACTTACCTGGATTGGATATAATCCAAGGAACAGGCCAAAATTGAACTATGCAATTGGAATCTTTATTGTACTGGCTGTTATAATCACCATTACTCTCAGTGGTGTTTATATGTTCTCGAATTCATATTCTGATTTTGAACAATTTACGGTTGATGTTTTTAATTTCATCGGATATTGGCAAGTAAGTAACACGACCGATTGTGGTTCTGACAATTCAGGTTCATATCTGGTTACAGTGTTCTTTCACTCCCAGAACCGAAGGACGTCATTCACGTGACATTCCTTATAAAATGAAAATAACTACTCATTATAAAATTTACCTTCTGTTAATGCATGTTCAGGAAAAATGTATATATTTGCCGCCTATAATTGTATTAGGGTTAGTTTGAAAATTCATGTTGGCAGCAGTGTGTGTAAAATAAAATGGTGAAAAGTACATACTTGGTGTTCTGAGTCAATTTATTTATTCGATTAGTACGAGAAAATTTAGCATTTCATAAACATATTATGGTCCTTCGATGGCTGGATTTGAAACAGTGGTTGCGACAAATAGAAACTTGGTGGAAATGCATTATACAAAAAGTAGTGAAACAGAACAATATTTGGCAAATCAACCATTCATCATCAAGTAAGTAGTGATAGCCAGCCAGCCAGTGAAATCTATCGCATTCGTGACAAGAAACGACACACGATACACACGCTGCAATCTGATAGCTGAGGAGTTTGAGATTGGGTGAAAAAAACAGGTTAAGAGTAGGAAAACAAACAAGGTATTCAGAGTCCTAATTAGTAAATAATACGAATACGGGTAAGCGAATCTCAAATTCTTTTACATTATATTTTCTATCCGAATTGAATTGTCCTTATAACATTACAATATGCCTCCTAAAGTTAACTGTGAAGACAGTAAAACGAAAAGAACAAAAATAATGACGCAACTGCAAGAAATTCAGGACTTTTTAGAAGAGTATTCCAAAGAAAAACACGCAAATTTAGAAGTACGATTAGAAAAAGTTTAGGAGTTGTGGAATAAGTTTGACAGTGTGCAATCGATTATTCAATTGCCAGAAAAAGAAGAAACAGGCACCAAACGGAAAGACTTCGAAGATCTTTATTTTGATTTGGACAGCACAGCAAGACAGTTAGTAAAGAAGAAAGAAACAAGACACACATAATCAAACAATAATGCAACAGCAACGAATTCAGTCGCCTTGAAGTTACCAACGTTGAATTTGCAAGTATTTAACGGTGACTACACTCAATGGCTATCCTTTGGAGACTCGTTCTCATCGCTAATTCACAATAATCAAGCGCTGAGTGAAATAGACAAGTATCAATATCTGCGTGGTTCTCTTCAAGCAGAAGCGTTGCAAATAATCCAAGGTTTGAAAACGTCGGTAGCAATTTATTCCATAGCATGGCAACAGCCACAAGACAGGTATGAAAACGAAAGGGTTATTGTTAACATGCATATAAATTTTTTTGTAGAAGTTCCTATCGTCACAAAAGAATCACATTCAACAATTCGATTAATGGTAGACAGTATTAGATCGAATAAAAACGCACTTAAATCACTAAAGGAACCAGTCAGCAGTTGGGATACATTACTTATTTACATGTTTACAAACAAATTAGATAACAGGAATAGACAACTATGGCAACAAAAAATTGCAAACATTCCCAAGTCACATAAACCAACTTAAGATGAATTTTTATCATTTTTAGAAGAACGAGTGCAAGTTCTAGAAATGTCAGATAGAATAGCAAAGGTAGAAATAAATAAAAATCAGCATAGCTACACGGCACTAAAGAAGACTATGTTATTTCAAGTTACAACTGCAGCCCATAAATGTGAACTCTGCAAAGGTGATGCAATGAGTTTTTGAAGTTAGCACCACAAGCAAGATATACCGAAGTTTTACGACTAAATTTATGCGTCAATTGCTTAAAACCAGGTCATATAGGCAGAAACTGTTCGTCGAGAAAATGTACAAAATGTCCATTGGCGCACAATACTTCATTACATGCAGATAGATCAAACAGCACGGAAAAATGATTAAGCAATGAACCAAGTTTGAAAGAAAAATATTACGAGTTCATACAACAATATGAAACCTTGAATCACATGAAGGAAGTGGACTTAGAAGATAAGAAATCTGGCATATATTATCTACCACACCATCCAGTAATTTAGGTAGATAGCATTACCACGAAGGTACGAGTAGTGTTTGATGAAAGTTTCAAGGATACAGCTGGTAAACGTCTCAATGATCAGTTGTATGTGGGACCCAAAACACAAGACGACCTATTTAATATAATCATAAGGTTTAGAACTCACGAAATTGTAATTACATCAGACATTGCAATGCTTTTCAGACAAATTCGTATACGTAACGAAGATAGGCAGTTGCAGCAAATCATATGGCGCGAAGATGGTCAAGATTTAAAGGCGTTTCAGCTGAACACAGTTAGTTATGGCACAGCATCAGCACCATATCTAGCAGCTAGATGTCTCAAACAATTAGCACTAGAAGATGGTAATGAATATCCAATGACTAAACCGGTCTTTCTTAATGATTTTTACATGGACGATTTATTAAGTGGTACAAGAACTATAGATGAAGCGATAGAATTACAAGTACAACTATCAAATCTATTAAAAAGGGGTCAATTTGAATTAAGGAAATGGAGATCAAATTGCAAAGAAGTCTTACAGCATTTAGTAGAAGAAAACAAGCCTGATGACTTATTATTTCTAGCTAAGGAACACGCCAAAACACTAGGAATAGCCTGGAATTCATGTTCAGATACAATGAGTTTCACAATAAAAATAAATCAAGAGAAGAAGATCACAAAACGTAGTATTTTATCCCAGATTGCAACTATATTTGACCCATTCGGAATTATCGGCCCTGTCATTATAAAGGCAAAACTTATAATGCAGGAATTATGGAAACTAGACCTAGATTGAGACGAGTCTGTGCCACAAGACATATTTACAGAATGGAGAGATTATCATAGTTCTTTACCGCATGTAACACAACTAAAGTATCTACGCCACAAGTGTAGATCTACAACAAAATACAACGACAAGATTAATTTGTGCGAAAGCCAGAGTGGCACCATTGAAAACTAATACGTTTCCAAGATTAGAACTTCGTGGAGCTTTAGTACTAGCAAACCTTATTTCAGTAGTCCATGAAACACTTAATGACAAGGTAAACAACATCTACCCTATGAACGGATTCAACCATTGTCTTGGCTTGGTTGAAAACAACACCGCAAAGTTTAAAGACATTTGTAGCAAATAGAACAGCAGAGATCTAATTGCTAACAAAAAATGAAACATGGCAGCACGTCAGATCAGCAGAAAACCCGGCTGATTTGATATCAACAGGCTTATCTGCAGACGAAATAATGGACTCGGACTTATGGTGGCTCGATCCAAAATGGATAGAAACAAACAATTGGCCGAGACAAACCGAGATGCAATGTGAGGTGTTGGAGCTAAAACCAAATCCAATAGTCTCAATGATGACAATTAACGATGACGAAAACATTTTTTATAGATATTCATCAATAATTAGATTACAAAGAATAATTTCTTATTGTAAAAGATTCATATTATCTTGCAAAACAAAGGATCCAAACAAGAAACAAATTGGAAATCTAACAATCAAAGATTTAAATTACTCTGAAGAAACAATAATTAGAGAGATACAACGACAAGCATTTCCAACAGAGTTCAAGTCACTTGAGCTTAACAAACCACTACATCCAAAAAGCAAATTGTTAAATTTACACCCGTACCTAGAGGAAAACAAAATCATTAGAGTAGGTAGAAAAATACACAAGGCAGGTACAGATCAAAGACATCCGATGATATTTCCAAAGGATAATCACAAAACTAGAACTATAATGATACAGGAGCATTATAAATTAAAGCATTGTGCACCTGAGCAACTGTTAGCGACACTCAGACTAAATTTTGACCATTGTCAGGCAGACGGATGATAGCTAAAAACATCGCAAGGGAATGTTACGCGTGTTTCAGGGTAAGACCCAAACCAGCAGTTCAACTCATGGGCACTTTACCCAAAGAAAGAGTCACATGTATCACAAGGCCGTTTGAAATATGCGGTGTCGATTACGCAGGCCCAATAGTCGTGCGAGAAAGCAAAAGAAGAGGAAGAATTCACACAAGTAAAGCATACATCGCCATTTTTGTATGCTTCCGCACCAAAGCTGTCCATATAGAATTGGTAAAGCAGCCCTGAGAAGATTTGTTCATGAATTCTTAGAAAAGAACAATGAGACACTTGCACGCAAACTGTCAAATAGTAAAATAAATTGGAAGTTTATCCCACCAAGGGCTCCGCATTTTGGTGCACTGTGGGAGATAACAGTAAAGTCCTGTAAAACTCACTTCATGAAGGTGACCCAAAATGTAATGTTAACATTTGAAGAATGCAACACGTTGTTGACTGAGATACAAGCAGTCTTAAAGTGCAGACCTTTCACACTCTTGATTTCCTTTACCGATGACTTGAGTCCTCTCACACCCTCATATTTCTTGATAGAGGATTCGCTTCTTCAACCTGTAGATACAATATTAACCGAAAAGCCAATACCTTTATTGTCTCTTTGGCAACACCTAGAAAGGATGAAGAACCAATTCTGGCAAAGGTGGCACAAGGAATACCTGCACCAGCTACAGACCCGATCCAAATGGAAGCAGCAGACAGCAAACATCAACCCTGGAACAATGGTAGTCCTAATGGACGAGGACCTTCCTCCATCGCGTTGGCGCATCGGTCGAGTCTCCAGAACAATACAAGGCGAAGACGGGTGTGTTCGTGTAGTGCTAGTGAAAACTTCAACCGGTGAGGTAAAAAGGCCTGTTACGAAGATGTGTATGTTACCGGAAGTGATTTAGTTATCGTAATCTGGAACCACGGAAGGGAGCAGCTAAACTTATTTCTGAACCATCTCAACGGAATCCATCCTAACATCAAGTTTACCATGGAAGTAGAAGAAGAAAGCCAACTCCCGTTCCTAGATGTACTTGTGAAGAAACGAATAGACAGAAGCCTGAACCACACAGTATACAGGAAAGCAACACATACTAATCGCTATCAAAATGCTGACTCTCATCACCATCCAGCCCAGCTACAGTCAGTAGTGAAAACACTCATCACAAGATCACAACGATTAGCGGACAACGAAAACCGACATAAAGAAATGGAAACCATCAAAGCTGCACTACTTCAAAACGGTTACAGCCAGAGGAACATAAAATTGGCTCTCAGACCAGGAAAAACAAGAAAAGAAACTGAAGAAGAAGAAGAAAAACTACCTACTAAAGCCTACCTTCCATACGTTAAAGGCACCACCGACAAAATAAGCAGAGTACTGAAGAAAAACGAGATCGAGACCATCTTTATCACAGACAAGAAAATCAATACGATTTTGCCAAATCCAAAGACCAAGATCAACCTTGAGAGCCAAGGAGTGTACGAAATTCCTTGCCAAGACTGTGATAATACCTACATCGGTCAAACGAACAGAAGAATCATCGTCAGAAGAAATGAACATCAAAATTATGTGAAAAAGGTCGAGAAAACCTCATCTCTGGCTCAGCATGTGAAAACAACATCGCACACGATCGATTTCGAGAATACGAGGATAGCTAACATCTGACACGCAACTACAAGAATAATCAGAGAAGCCATTGAAATCGAAAAACGACCAAATAATCTGAATACGAGAGACGACACAAGAAGATTACCACTCACGTGGAAACCACTTAACAAATTGGCACAAAAGGTAAAGAAACATACACCGAATACCACACCAGCAACGGAACCAACGATGCAGAAAGACCAAGCCAAGCAACCAGGACCAACAACCCGGAACAACTCAGTGAAGCATCCAACCAGGACCACTAGCACAACATATAAGCCTGCTACATCTCCAACGAACGTCAGTTCAAGACCTAACACCAGATCGAGAACACGTAATCAATCCAAGACCTGAAGATGGCAAGTGAGACCTTGCCGAAACGTCGTCTAAACAACGGTTCTTCGCAGAACCAAACCAGACCAACGCAAGAAGATACCCGGAAGAATTCAAGATGCATCAAAAACACTCGCGGAAATATCAAAATCAACACATCCAGAGAAATCCGCTTGGTGTAGCTAGATTTGTACAGATCTGCTGATGATAATGCAGTTTCCCTATTGCATTATATCTTCATTTGTTTTTAGTGAAGTGAGATTTTTTCGCTTGGCAGATTTCAGAATGAATGAGCAACGACTTGCTGCGAATTTTTGTGTCAAACTTAGAAAATCTGCTACTGAAACATTTGCTATGCTCAACACGGCTTACGGTGATGTTGCTATGAAACTTACGGCATATTTCAAGTGGCATGAACGTTTTAAAGGTGGTCGATAGTCGATTGAAGACGATGATTTAATGTCAAGGTGATGCTGCCAGTTTTCTTTGATGCTAAGGGTGTTGTTCACCACGAGTACTTTCCCCAAGGGTTCACAGTGAACGAAACTTACTACATTGAAGTTTTGAAACGTCTGAGGGACGCCAGCCGTCGCAAAAGGCCAGAAATCTGGAGGAGTGACGACTGGTTTTTCCATCACGACAACGCTCCAGCCCATTTAGCCCTCAAAAGCCGTGATTTTTTGGCCAAACAATTGATCACTGTTCTTCCCCACCCCTCTCCTCACCTGACCTTGCTCCTTGTGATTTTTTCTTGTTCTCCAAACTTAAAATACCCTTGAAATAAAGAAGATTTGAGATGATTCCCGAGATTCAAGCAAATACGACGAAGAAGCTGAAGGACATTCCAAAAGAAGCATACCAGGACTGTTTCAACAAGTGGAAATACCGTTGGAACAAGTGCGTGCGTTAGGGAGGACAGTACTTTGAAGGGGACCCAGAAATGTAACTTCTAAATAAAGTACATTTTGTTTTAGTCCGCGTATTTTTTGAAAAGACATCGTATATATATATATATATATATATATATATATATATATATATATATATATATATATATATATATATATATATATATATATATATATATATATATATATATATATATATATATATATATATATATATATATATATATATATATATATATATATGGTATCCGAAAGATTCTTCGAAAATATTATATAAATATATTATATTTTTTGTTAACTTCGAAACATCGCCTAAGGATAAACTGATTTTCTAAACAAAAAATGTAATTATTTTGATTAAATTATTGTTAATTTCCATATTAATGTTAGAATCTCTTTGTTGTACTCAAGAAGGGTAAGAGGTTCTTTATTTAATTCAGTTCAATCAGAGTTTGTACCAAAACAGAGTATGTGGAAATCAAGAAGAGTAATAGGTTCTTTATTTAGTTCAGTTCAATCAGAGTTTGTACCAAAACCGAGTATGTGGGACTCAAGAAGGGTAATAGGTTCTTTATTTAGTTCAGTTCAAACAGAGTTTCTACCAAAACCGAGTATGTGGGACTCAAGAAGGGTAAGAGGTTCTTTATTTAGTTCAGTTCAATCAGAGTTTGTACCAAAACAGAGTATGTGGGACTCAAGAAGGGTAAGAGGTTCTTTATTTAGTTCAGTTTAATCAGAGTTTGTACCAAAACCGAGTATGTGGTACTCAAGAAGGGTATTAGGTTCTTTATTTAGTACAGTTCAATTAGAGTGAATATTGTGAAATTGTGATTTATTGGTCTGCAACGAATAATGTATAGGTCATGAATTAGGTAGGTATGACTGAAATTAATTTTTTGGCGATTAAGTATCCTCGCGATGAACTATACTTAGTATATCTTTTATTTTCGAAGAATTTTCCTTTCGAAGAATTGCTTTTCGAAGAGCTTTCCTTCGAAGAATTTTCCTTCGAAGAATTTGCTTTCGAAGAATCTTCCTAGATCCATATATATATATATATATATATATATATATATATATATATATATATATATATATATATATATATATATATATATATATATATATATATATATATATATATATATGAGTATATATAACAGTAATGGGTGTGACAGTCAGTCAATTGGCCAAAAAATTAAAGTAGACTTAGGTTAGTTTAAGACTAGCATCTTATGAATTAGGACAAATTGTCGTCAACGTTTTTAAAATACACAATAATGTTAAAAATAAAGCAATACCTATTTTATAATAGTTCATATCAAACAGAATCATTTTGAGGTATTTTGACACAAAAATGGTCGAACAGTAACAGCGTGGTCAGATGCTATATATATATATATATATATATATATATATATATATATATATATATATATATATATATATATATATATATATATATATATATATATATATATATATATATATATATATATATATATATATATATATATATATATATATATATATGAGAGTAGAAGGGTTCTAATATTTTCTTGAAAAAAACTGTCACGTATTCAAATGTTTGTTTCAGTTAACAGCGAGGATTTTGACAATATTCATTAAACAACGCGCTCTCAGCGAACTATTTGACATGGTGGAATACAAATTTTGGTCAATGGATATTTTACCACTTTCAGAACGATCGAAAATACAAAGTGTTTATGATATTTCAAGACTAGCAACAAAAAGCTACAGTATTTGTCTCAAGCTTACATTTTTTGCATATTTAATAACTAGTTATTTACGTGGAAAAGAAAATATGCTTGTTAATATCTGGATGCCTGAAGCAGTTAATGAATGGAACAGGTTAGTAACAGAATTTGAATCACACGGTTCTATTTCTTCTGCCCTGTTAAGTATTGCACATTGAAGTTGAAGACATTTGGATGCCACAGTTGCTCAAGGAAAAAGTAGTTGTTGATAAAATAAAATAATACATTATACACTGCAACAAAATAAAAACCGCCCACTCTGAAAAATTTGAAAAAAAAACCATGAAATTTCAAACCGCTGTAACTTTGGGACATTTCAAACAAATTTCTTGAAATTTTGAGACCCTTGAAGATAAAAGTGTTGTCTAAAGCTAGGTTCACATAGCTTGTGTTATGTCCAGTGACCTCTATATGCATAATGGACGTGCGTCTTGGTTAATATATGTGTCTCCACAGAAAACGCAACCCGCATAACTGGTGGACTGCGGTTTTCTCTCAAAATTTTGTGTATAGATAGTCCAAGCAATGTTGTCCATTTTTTGTTCACATATTTCATGCAAAAATAAATATTACAAAATTTTTGAAGATAAATACATTAAATACTGGTTTGACACTTACAGAGTAAAATAATGCAATAAAGCATAAAGTTACAAATATTGTCTTAGCCCTCTTGGCTGTGTCTAACTATATTCAGTTGACGCGATGCGCACTTATCACTTTTAGAAAGAGAAATCCAGTCCACCATGACAGATAACTGGAGACAGCCCCTAACATTGTATAGATATAGGACGCAGGTCCATTATGTATATAGAGGTCACTGGTTATGTCAATATGTTGAGCACACGGTAAACTAATGAAGTGGTTCAAATAGGTTATGTATCGTATGTTATTTCTTTTGACATAACATAACAGTTGATTTGAACTCAACTTTCACTGCTATGTCTATATATCTGTCATAATTATATATTTATTATTAATATGGAAAAAAACTTACCAATAAGTTAAGAACAAAGCTTGTATGATAAAATAAAAGCAGAGTATGAAGATAATAAATTAATAAAAGCAATAAAAAGTAAGTACAATTTAAAATATACCATTCCCAATTTTATTAAAATGTTTCTTGTAAATTTACTAATACAAACTCATCTTGTTTTCCATTAGTAAATGCCTGCGAATCCAAATTAATTTTCTCCGTTGTGATACTCTACACAAAATATCTATGTCAATAGAAATAACATAATATAAGGCCATGACACAGACATGACATGACATAAGCTATGTGAACATAGCATAATGCATAACTTCAAGTCGTCTGCACTTCCCTCTCCCCCCACACATTCGAGGATTGCTATTGGGATAAGTAGCCATAAATCGACAAATAGGTTTACAGTCCAATTAAATTTGGACAATTCTTTTTATCAGAACGCGTAAGCGCTCAACAATTCAATATTTTGCAACAAAGTCATAACCTTTAAAAAAAAATCTGACGTGGACACCACATGACTTCCTTGTACGCCTATTAAACTGTTCATACTTTTCTTAATAACTAAAATGTAGAATAATATAAAAAATCTGACGTAGCCACCTCAAGAACTCCCGCCGTACCTACTTAATTCTTTTAACTTATTATACAAATATATTAATATATAAGTACTACTACTGCTACTATACTCACAAATATATTTTAGTCATTTTATTTAAACTGCAGGAGAAGAAATAAAGCATATTTTACTATTGTCACTGTCATGTCATAATCATTTAAATTTTACGTAGTAACAAATGTTAATCGATCATCGTCGATCATGGACTACAAGATACCGAAATACTAAATTATAAATATATACCTACTTTAATTATTCTTAAATGATACCAGATACAAAAATATTTATAAAATGCCGATTGTAGGTAATAATCATATAATCTTTCATTTAAAATAAAAAAATCTGAAGTGGCCTGCACACAACCTTCCGCCATATCTAGACTTATAAACATAAATGTACACATATACAATCTGGTGTCCCTTTAAAATATACAAATAAAATCTAAAATATTCAAACACAGAAATTTGCATCACCTGAATCAAAAGATTCGTTCACAGGAAAACAAACTCTTCTGTGTTGAAACCATCCTCCGTTCTATTACTACATTTAATATCTTACTTATGACTTATATGGCGCTAGTATGTCAATTTGTCACCCGTCTCAGCTGTCAATATTTTTTACGCAGAAACAAAAATCAACCGAACATGGATTACAAGATTTCAACGTTTTATCTGATAAATTTATTTTTTAAATTTTACTGCAGTTTTTTAATGCTACCAGATAAAGACAATTTTTTTATAACGTAAGTTGCAAATAACTTTGTCTCTTATACTTATTACAAATAAATACTATATTTATCCAAATTTATATAAATTTTTGACAATTATCACTTCCGGTGAAGATATTTGTACCAAAATCTAATGAGGTCTTCCTATTCGTATACAATTGTAAAATACCAAATATCAAAATTTTTGGGTAATTCGTATTTGAGTTATGCGACATACGGCATCGGCCCGGACCACACACATATACACACACACACACACATACATACAGACATCATCGAGAAACTATCAAAAATGAGTTGTAAGGACCCTAATTCGTGCTCATCCACTTAAAACTCACAACCCGATTTTTTGCATGATTCCAATACCTTCCTTTACAGGTAAGCGGAAGGTAAAAATTTGTCTTAAATTAAATATTTATCGAAATATTTGAAAAAAGTACTATCTCCGGTTTGTAGATTGAAACCAAAAATAGGAGGTGCACAACTAGATGCTATAACAATCCTAAATACAAAATTTTAACTTTCTACGTCTTACCGTATTTGAGTTATGCGACACACATACGTCCGGACGGACGTACGTACGGACGGACGTACGTACAGACGTCACGACGAAACTAGTCATAATGGATTCAGAAAAGGTCAAAACAGATATTTCTGTACAAATCTGAGAACCGAAAATTTTCGCGATTACAATACTTCCTTTTTACTCCGTACAAGGAAGTAACAACGACATTTGCATAACAATATGCAACTCCACATCGCCAGGTGCTCTCTCGTGCTTTGTTTCGGTCACTTGCACTCATTCTCGTGCTCTCTCGCTTCCTATTTTTATAATTTTTTAAAGAATTTATTTTGACTATTTTACGAAAAAGTCTCTGTGTGTGTGGGCGCGCGAGTATGTGGTGTTGTGCGAGTGCGTGTGCGTGCGTGCATGTGTGTGTAAATAAATAAAAACTGACTGAATTCATACGTTGACACGAACGGCATACCAAAGTCGTAAGTAAGATATTAGATGTAGTAATTGAACGGAGGATGGCTTCAACACAGAAGAGTTTTTCTGTGAATGAATCTTTTGATTCAAGTTATACTAATTTATGTGTTTCAATATTTTAGATCCTTATTTGTACCTATATTTTAAATGGGCACCGGATTGTACGTATACCGGGCGATTTTATGATACTAAAAATGTCAGTTTATTAACAAAAATAAATAATTTAATAAGGAATTGCAATTCAATTATATTATTTATAGTAAATTTTCAAAATGGCCTCCATTTTCTTGAATACATAGTAAAACTCTTTGTATAATAATTTCATTATCATTTATTTCATAGCTAACTAGGAATGATTCGATTTGTTTCTGTAAGATTTTAATTATTATTTTACTTAGAAATCTACAACGAAAAAGTAGTTTATTATACATGGTTGTATTCAGAATTTTATGTAGAATCAAAATTTTAAAAAATATACGGGGTCTTCCATTTAAAATAAGGAAGTTGATGTCACTTCCGGCTAAACAGGAAGTAATAAAAATTCATTATTTATGTAGTTTAATGCGCCTTTGAATGTAGTTTATAAACCTATAATATAAATGGATTTGACTTAAAATGCAATTTTTTTGGGGGGTGCGCCTGTTTCAGGAAACGCCCGGTATATATACATTTATCTTTATAAATCTAGATATGGCGGGAGTTTGTGTGCCGGCTATATCAGTTTTTTTAAATGTCTTAACTTTGTTGTAAATTATGGCTCGATTTATGGCTACTAATCCCCATAGAAATCCTCGATTGTGACGTTTTTGCGCACAAAAAACAGTTCACGTCGACTTGAAGAAAATTTAAAAGAAGACACATTTTATAATTTTGACAATATAAACTTAATGAAATAAATAAAGATGTTTATATGCTCTCCGAGGGCAACGTGCTTAGAAGGCCGAGAGCCTCCGGCTCGAGGTTTTATAAGTTGCCCGAGGGCAATAAACATCAAATAATGCTCGTGGTGCATACAACATTTTATTTTTCACTTTGAATACGTAAATAAATTGAAATATTTGAATATGATTTTGTTCAAATAGAGATGGCATTGCCAGTGTTGTTTGTTTTGTATCTATGACGATAAAGCTGTTTATGATATGAATGCATTCTTGTGAACGGGCGTTACCATTACGCCCGCTTTTTCACGCCCTAGGGCGTAATGGTCTCCTTTAGGTATCTCGTATCATAGCAATAAATAACAGTGAAGTGAAAAATAAAAAATATTAGGGATGCTCGAAATACGGCTAAAGCCCTGTTCACACATGGATTCTTTGCGAATTTTGTCATGCGTTTGAATTAGAGATAAGCGCCGGGAGTGAAATTTAATGGGTAAAAGTGAAAAAAAAATGTAATTTGGGAAGGGACTGGACGTAAAAGTGAATGTTATTTTCTGAGCTGGAAGTGAATGGGCGTGAGCAAAAAAAATACTTACGGAAATTAAAAGTTTTAATTTTTTTTAAGTTGTTATAAAATTTAATAATGTTGTAAACTGTAGAATAATTTTTGAAAATAAATATGCTGTTCCACACGAAAGAAAATAAGGACACACGCCATTTCCTGAAAACGAAATATTGAAAATCGTGACTCCATGGACGTGGGAAACATATCGAAAACCGTGACCCAACGGGTGTGAAAAATTAAAAACCGGGACTCGATGGGCGTGAAAAATTTAAAATCATGAACGGGCGTGAACGTGAAAATAAAAAAAACAACGTGAATCAGAAGTCATATAGGGTGTTTTTTTAGACATGTGGTTTTCAAGAAGAAATAAAACGCATATAATTTAAAGTTATGGCCAAGAATTTAGCTTTATTATAAAGATAAGGGTTTGTCATTATGTTTTTAAAATGATTTCAGGCAAGTGGAAGCCGCGGCTGGCTCGAATAAATTCCAGCCGAGAGGCCCAATTTCCAACCACTTTTTGCAGCAATTGGGGCCGTATGTCAGCAATAACGCGCCTTCCAAGGCGTCAATCGTCTAGGGCTTATCTGCGTAGACAAGCGACTTCACATAACCCCACTAGAATTAGTCCAGCGGTGTTAAATCGCACGATCTTGGAGGCTGAACAAAATTTTCTTGTGAAAATCGGGATCGGTGGCCATCTCGTTTTGGGCCCATTCACGGACGTGCGACGCGCTTGATGGTCGTTTGGCTTCAATTCTTGCACGAGTTGGATTTTGTAAGCCCGCAAACCAAGATCCTTCCGCAAAATCTTCCATAAAGTGGATGGACACAGCTCCAATTGTTGCGCGCGATGGCGGATGGACTCATTCGGTTCTTCTTCGATACTCTGCTCCACAGCAGCAATAGCGTCTTCGGTGCGCACTGTACGGCGTCTCTGAGGATGCGCATTATCCACTAGAGTAAACGTGGTGCGAAACCGATCTATGGTTGCTCGAATTACCGACTCTGCTGGGGCGATTATGTCGACCGAATATTGGACGCAGCGCGCGATGCGTCGCGCGAACCGAACCATTATTTTGGTAATAAATTTGCACGATTTGCAAACGTTGTTCAGGAGTAAGTCTATTCATTATGAAATGGCAAACCAAACTGAGCATAAATCAAGTGACAGCTCTCAAAAAGACCATCTCCGAAAAAAGTAGTGCCAACTTGAAAACCACATGTCTAAAAAAAACACCCTTTATAATCCTGGAAAAAAGAAATTTGAACCTATCAATTATTACGATTTCTTGGTTTCAAAGATTTAATTATGCGGTCTACTGTTTGACAAGCGATTATTACCATGATTATTTTTCTTAGCATTTAGAAGCATGAAAAAATCTTCAAAAGAACCCATGTGTGATTTGAAATTGGAAATATTACCTTGGAAATAGAAATATTGGAAATTTGCGGAGGTCTTGTGTGGAAATATTGGAAACAATTGAAATATTCGTATTTTAATAATATTGTGTTTCGATACCGATTATCTATCTAGGGGATCTAAAGAAAAATCTATTGTATTTCTGCAGAGTGACAACTTCTACCCACTAAATTTTGTTGTAAAAAACACCGAAAATATATAAAATCTTATAGCGAAATATATTTGTTTATAAATATTTTATTACTATCTTTCAATAAATCCTAAAGTTTTTATATTTTAAAATTCATAATTTTAAAAATCAATCGAAAACACGGCAACAGCGCTAGTATTTTAGCTGCTTTACGTTGGCTATTGGCTGCAGTGATTCTAACCTAACTGTTGGTGTCAACACAACTGTCGTGTAGTTGTCAGAGGTAGTAAATGCAATAGCTCATAATTGTTCTTTTGACGCTCCAAGATTATGCAAGCTGAAGAAATGATAACTTAATTGATAGTTTTAGTCCAGTCATTCATTATTTCCAAGACACTTTAAAATTATTTAAAAACAGATTTCCTGAACGTAGATCTAAAAAGCAACAACTAACTTTAACAACTTTGTCGTCGGAAACATTATCATTATCTACAAAGTATGCTCATAACGCTGAATATGATGTCTATTTATTGGAACAATTGGTAGAAATTAATCTTTCTGTTTCAGAAATAATTAGTAATGGGGAAAGCTTTGATCAAGTATATGACAATCTTACACAAAAGATACAGATATTATTATTTCTACTGTACAGCCTTTAAAAAGAGTCAGATCTCCTGGAATGATTAAAAGATTATCGACATTTGGAATTAGTTACGAAATAATTGCAAACAAATTTAGTGATCATGGACCCGTCATATCCCTTGTAGAGTTTTTAGTAGATGAACACGAATAATTCTTACTCAAATAGTTCTTCCTACTTATTTTCGATAGTTTCGTAACGGTGTTTTTATGCACATTGCGAAAGTGTGTCCAATTTCTTAAAAATGACTTGTGTATGTGTATTTTCTTTTATTTGTTGTGAAAATATAAATATAATATCATTTGTTACAAACTTTATAAAATAATATGCTTCAACATAAACGCACTCTTACTTTTCAACAGTATTTTAAATTTAGCGCCAATCTATGATTTGCGACGTTGCCGTAATTATCGCTCGTTTAGTTATGTGAGCATTATTGTCACGTTTTAAATTTTATTTATTTGAATAACTCAATAACGGTGTGGAAGAATCCACTGAATTTTAGTATCATGATTTATTAATGTCTGATTTATAATTACTGTAAATCTCTTTCTGGTGGTATTATTTTTATAGATTACACAGCCTTTTAAAAATTTATTCTCATTTACTCCCATGTAAAATTGAAATTTTTAAAAATTTATTTTTAAAAAACTTCTAAAAATTTCAGATGAATGGTAATATTATCAAAAACAGTATCGAACCTCCTTAAATAATATCAAATTTTAATATTCGCGTATAATAATTCTTACTTCTGAAATAGGAAACACTTTTTTATTACTAAAATAGTTGGAAATATGGCTACATGGCATATGGCTACGTTGATAATCTCGCTTCCTCACGTTTTTCTCATGAAATGATTACTGACTGACTGGACTTATAATATTTTCAGAGTTGTTCATTGAAAACAATGAGGCGAAAATGTGAAATTAGCAAAACCTGTACCTTTTCTATTTTACCAAATATCACTGTACCTATTTTCATTACCAGGTTCATCCGTAGTAAACTGAAGAAAAAATCCGATGTGGCCAACACATGACCTCTCGCTATACTTACTCACAAAAATACCATTGAAGAAAACAATTTGGGAATTGTAGTTTTTATAATATTATTAAAGTTTATTATGACCTTAAATAATAATGACATTACATATTTTCCATTTCAATTTGTCAAAAGTCAAAAATTTATATGACATTAACACTCAAATATTTTATTTTTAATTTTCTTAGATACGCAGATAAATCAAAATTGTAACAAATTTGTAGAATTTTTAACTTCTTGTAATTGGAAAATGGTGCTAGATAGAAACAACGTGTTGTATACAAATTGTAGTCAGTAACATTTAGTATACAAAGTTATTAAAAAAATTCCTATAAATTCATAAATTTTGAGGATATTCCAGAAAACCTCTTCAGATCTTCAAGAAACCACCACTTCCGGTTGCACGAATCACCCTAGGTAAATGTACTCGTAGATATATTTGGAAACGACGCAAAATGTGCAAAATGTCCCGATCTTCGGGAGTTTATATTGCCTAATATGCCACCGTTTGTAGCGTGAAACATAGTTTGTCTTTCTAATTTTTAAACAAAAATATCTATAAAATTATATTATTTCGCTATTCGGATATTACTATTTTAAAAACTTCTACGAGTTTTTAAATTTATTTTGTTAATTTAAAATTTTTTTTTGTTAAAACTATTTCTTTTTTGCCTCTTATTCATTTTTCCTTCACAAACATTTATGTGGATATGTTTAAATTACAAAATAAGAAATATTGTAAAATTAATTTAAATTTATGAATGAAAAACTACTTCCTCTGACAAAAGAGACACACTGACTTCTTTTTGAATGAGCAACTGAAGCATGCATCGCATTAAAATAACAAAGGAATCTGATCATCGTTTGGTAATATTAAGACAGACAAAAAATAAAACGCAGAGTTAAATTAAGGTCCATAATATGGTTTCTGTTTAATAAATTATGTATTTATAATTAAACAATAGTGACTAACAATTAATTTTTTTCAACAGAAATTACCTGGTACATATTTTATTCTACTCAGTACAAGGAGTATTATTGTACATAGAAGATGTTGCCTGCATAATTGTCCTGGACGGACTTTATATTGTTTTAATATCATTAGTGGTAGCTCAACTAAAGATATTAAAATGTCGTATTCTGGCTATAGATGGGACGAGATCTGTGACTGAAAACATGAAGGAGGTGTCCAAATGCGTTGAGCATCACAACTTGCTTTATGAGTACGCTAATTTGACGCATAATCTTTTCAAATGTTCTTGACACCCACATGGCTTCGTGACGTCGCAAATAATCATATTTCAGGAGGCCAAAAAACTTGTTTCTATTTTCTCTCCATGACATTAAACATAAATATTATGTTAAGGCGTGGACACATAGCTTATGCCATGCTATGACAATGCAATGCCATGAAGTAGAACATGTACATTTAAATGGGAGTGTTTACATAGTTTATGTCATTGACTTGTGCTATGTTGCCGTTACTGTTACATAACTGTTGCTCAGATACTTATTTACTCGAATCGCTTTTGACGTTGATGTGAGTTTGACGTTTTAATTTTGACATTATAAGGCAAAAGTACGTTAATTATGTAAGATATAATGATGAAACTGTTGTGATAATAGATTTATGTAACAAGTGTATAATCTAGGACTTTATTAAAGAGCCGTTGTTGCGAGTCTATAAAGTCCGATTATGTACGAGTTACATACAATATTTTATGTAGGTACGATTTCATTATAATCAATTTTTATATTGCCTAGAAATACATTTGTATTTGACATAATCACGTTGACATACAAAATTTGATAGTATTAGTGCATTTTTTCTATTCTTATGGTTACTAAGTTGTTTATTGAATATTTGAGTGAGAAAAATATTGAAGCACACAAACTGACATTTTTTAAATACATTCTTATTTTTGGTCTAATAATGAAACAAATTATTGAAATTATAAAGAATCACTTCTCCTGATTATGTCAAATAAAGGAAAGTACCGAAAATACAATATTGTAAGTACTTCAAAACTGATCTCCCGTTGTATAAGATATCCTATCCATATGTGCCCAAATTATGTTGTGCGCCACAATTAATATAAACGAAGAAATAGACATATTACCAAATTTCCTAGTTTTATCCCTAAACAATTAAAAAGGTTTGTACTTAGTTGTTTTATTTTACATGAAAGTATTACTTATTATTTTGTAGGTAATTTAATGTCGGTTTGTCCGGAGCCTGTAAAATGCATTCCTTATTGTGATTTGTAAAATTTTCATCTGATTGAATTAATTTTAATTGTTGTTTTACTTAACTGTTACTTTATGCACGCTAAACAATATCATAAACAATTGGTTATAATGAAGTCGTACATAACAATTATTTTAATAATAAAATAAAGAAAAGGTAATCGAATTTTGTATAAGAAAATAAATACAATATTATATTATATCAAATGACGCGATGACAACATGTAGAAAGTAAATTGATTATGTTAATTTGAAATATTGGCATAGCATACGCATATCATTAGTATGTTTTATGATTTCATAGACGTTGAAAAAACATATTTTAGCCTCAACAATAATAGTATATTAAAAATCAAATTTTAAACATACGTTTTTTTGCACGCGTCCAAATTTAGAAAACGAACTAGCAGACGGGATTTCTAAAGGACAAATGGGAAAAAAGGTTTATAAAATGAGTTCTTTATATCATTTTGTCTATTTGATATCTTTAAATATTGAAATTAAAATTCATCTGTACTAACATAGAGATTTAGATGTTAAAACTGAAATTTGTACATTCTCAGGTTTGACGTTCGACTGTTTGACAATAGAGTTATAATTTTGACGTCATGCGCTAGAAAGAGAATTAACATTTTAGAAACAGATATAAGTCGAAAGTACAAACAAAACTATGTTACCATGGTTACTGTTCGCCTTCTTGAATCATCTATCTTATTGTATGAGGTGGTTTTGTGTTGTGATCTGAGTTTAATAATTACATAATTCGTACTAGATTTGTCTATGCATGCTCAGTTCAGTGTGCAGTCAGTTTGACCAACCTTTAAGTTTTGGCTCGCAAAAATTCGAAGATTTCCGATGGAATATGAATAGTTCAGAAATGAAGTATGAAACTCGAACGAATATCGGATTGAAATAACTAAACTAGAAATGTAGAATGAATCTAGGCGAAAAAAGCATAATGTAATTCTTACTTTTAGTTTGAATAAAAATCGATAGCTAGAGCGCGGACAATCTCCTCCGGCGGATATAATGTAATATCCCTGTATTTAAGTAAATGTCATCTGATACTAAAAATATTAGGAACAAACTAATCGGTGAATCAGTCAGAGAAATTACGACAATTTATGATTCATTAAGCATAAATATGGATTCTAGAAAAAAATTGCGTTTCACAAATTGAGCCATGACCACATTCAATTGCGTTTCACAAAGTTGACTTGTGGACGCCAAATAGAAAATATTATAAATGCAATATCTTTGCCCACTAGTTAGAAATAATACTATAATTTTCATAGAAAAATTAACCATAATATTTTGCAGCTTTTTATACACAATAGAACAAATATTTTCTACAGAAATTCTAATGGTTGCTGGCTCGACAATAGTGATTGCTGTATTTGCTATGTACTGTTGCATGATAGGCAATGACATGTAAGTATATAATTATTAACTATAGGTGTCCCGATTCGAGATTCCCCCGCTTAGACTTATTAAAATCAAGAGCTAAACTTCAGTAAAATTAAACAACAATTTTGGAATTTTATTTCATTTATTATGATGTTTCATTTCTTTTTCGAATGTATAAGGCTCTAAGATAAGTCTTTTGATCTAAATATATATATATATATATATATATATATATATATATATATATATATATATATATATATATATACCTATATTTATATATATATATATATATATATATATATATATATATATATATATATATATATATATATATATATATATATATATAGTTTTATATAAACTATTTCACTGATAAACCCTCCCTGCTTAAATATCTCATTATAATAATGCTGCACTGCATTAGGAACGTAAATTTATTGATGCTTATTGTTTTTCTTAAACAAATAATATGGAAAAATTATCTCATTTTAGATTAAGTATCTAGTTGTTACTACAGTTTTAGATACATTTGCAATCGATGTATTTTTGTATATAAGCATCTTATTTAGCGCCAGGACCCGCTACTCGGGTTTTTCGCTAAGTTGCGCTACTGCGCGACAAAGGGGATTCACCCGCTTCACAGGCTTAAGCTCTGCGGACCCTGAATGTGGGAGGATTCGGCACTTCGTGCCTCAATTATAACAATTTTAACATTTAGACTCTACCGCAAAAAATTGTAATCTTTTCTTATGATAAAATTATAATTATTTATTTACAACTTCAAATTATATATCTTCCTTCTGCAATATAAATTTTAGTTAAGCCATTAAAATTTTAGAATAAAATAACATAATATTTGTAAAAAAATAAATATCTTGGTTATCCAACTAGAAACAAAAGACGATTGTCGAACTTCATCTTGAACAATATTGTACCTTATCAAAACCTATAATTTAATATAAAACTTGAAATTAGTCTATTATTTTGAAAAGAAAAAAAACAGAAGATAATCACCCATTATCATATTTATCACTTATTTGTACATCAATCCTCATCATCAAGACCTTATTTACTTTGATATAAAAATCAATATGATTTTATCAATTTTATGATATAAACAAATGACGATCGTCGGTCTCCATTTTGAACAATCTTGTACTAGCCTTCAAGATATATAATTTGATATCATACTCAATAGGATTCTACCAGTTTAAAAAAAAACATAAAAAAGTAAATTTTTATTATAAAAACTACCCTTGGCAGTTAATGGGTTAATATAACTAATATTGGGTTGAAACATGCATAGAAATATAGTCAAATTCATCCTCTACCTACATGTCAATTGAAAAAACCTGGATATGGACGCATTGTTTATCTGAATTTTAGCAAGAAGAATAATTGTGTTTTTCTTATTTTAGTGGGCGTGTGATATCATACGCCTTTTTATTTATCGCTGCGATTAGTCAACTATTCATTTATTGTTTCATGGGACAATTGATTCAAGATGAGGTAAGTGATATAAAAGTCTTACATTATTATAAATTCTAAAGCCTAATTTATAAACTTAACGTTGACGTTGCAGTGTTGCAGTTAAAAAATTTAAGAATATTCTTATTTTACTTTATCGACCCAAATTTTATTTTATCTACTCAAATTTTACTTTATCCGCTCAAATTTTACTTTATCTATTCAGATTTTACTTATCTACTTAAATTCTACATTATCTACTTAAAATTTTACTTTATCAATCCTTGCGGTTAAAGTCTTACTTTAACTACTCAAAATAGTTTATTTTAACATCAGCTAGTGGCAGGGCCGGCGCTAAAGACTTTGGCGCCCTAGGCCAATTTTAAATTGCGCCCTTCATGTTTAAAAATGAAACAAAAAATATATATAAAATATATAAAAAGGAAACACTTGAAATTCGTAAAAATATCGACCATTTTCAAACCGCCACAACTCGGTGTATTTTCAATCGATTTCGATGAATCTTCGAGGGCGAGAAACTTGAAACTTGAAATGTCTACCCCTGTGCAGGACACAAAGAACGAAGTTATGGATGTTTAAAAAAGGGCATTTTTTTGTTTTTCGCACATAACTCAGCGACATTTCAACCAAATTAGACCATTTTTTCGGGGAGAAAAACCCATAGTGGCTCTACTTTAAGGAGGTAAACTCAGATTAGGATGATCTCATACGCTTCAAAACCCGAACAAAAAAAAACACGTTTTTGGACAAAAACACGTCCAATTTTGGCCGTGTGTACCGAGTTGGAAAAAATTTGCCGACTCGATCCACAGAAAAAGCATTGAAATTTGTTCAATTACCTGTGCAGGACTCAAAAAACGAAGTTCCTACGACGATTTGGCACAAAGTTGTGGGCGTTTGAAAAAAGTGCATTTTGTGGTTTTTTGACTCATAAGTCGAAAGTTTTTCGACGAAATTGCTTTTTTTCACGAATGAAATTTTCTTTCAAAATTTCTAATATTTCAGGCAATTTGAGTTATTCTCACGAAATATCCAATTTAATTTTTAAAGAAGTAAGCAAATCTCACGAGTTTAAAGTTTAAATTTTCTCGATATTGAAGGTCTGCTTACAGGTCTGTAAACTTTAAACTCTTGAGATTTTGCGCCCCCTAAAATTTGGCGCCCTAGGCAGTACGCCTAGTCCGCCTAATGGACAAACCGGCCCTGGCTAGTGGAAAAACATTACATTTTTTCTTCAAATTGGATTTCATATATTTCTGCTTCAACTTTGTTAAAAATAGTCCAGGGAAGTTAGGAAATGAATCGGAAATTTTTAGGGACAGCAGATATCGAGATGCGGTTTTCTGCATTGTGTTCAGAAAGCTTCCAGGAAAAAAGTCTATATCGTCTGGTTATGCCATTTTTCGAAAAATGCATTCTGGTGCAATAAATGAATTTTGCAAATGCATAATTACTTGCAACATTATAAGAACGACTGAAAACTCGGAAAAATCGTTACTCGGGGGGTTTTCGGGGATGCCGAATTCAATTCTGCCATTAGAATTACCCGGGGGCGCTCGGGGGTGGCTCTGCGGGGGTGTTTGAGAGGGAAATTTAAGCGTCCATGAAAATCGCACGAAAATCGTTACTCGGGGGGTTTTCGGGGATGCCGAATTCAATTCTGCCATTAAAATTAGCCGGGGGCGTTCGGGGGCGGCTCTGCGGGGGTGGGAAATTGCAGCGTCCATGAAAATCGCTCGAAAATCGTTACTCGGGGGTTTTCGGCCATGCCGAATTCAATTCTGGCATTAAAATTACCCGGGGGCGCTCGGGGTGGCTATGCGAGGGTGGGAAATTGCAGCGTCTATGAAAATCGCTCGAAAATCGTTACTTGGGGGTTTTCGGGGATGCTGCAATTTCCCACCCCCGCAGAGCCGCCCCCGAACGCCCCCGGCTAATTTTAATGCCAGAATTGAATTCGGCATCCCCGAAAACCCCCCGAGTAACGATTTTCGAGCGATTTTCATGGACGCTTAAATTTCCCTCTCAAACACCCCCGAGCGCCCCCGGGTAATTCTAATGGCAGAATTGAATTCGGCATCCCCGAAAACCCCCCGAGTAACGATTTTTCCGAGTTTTCAGTCGGTCTTATAATGTTGCAAGTAATTATGCATTTGCAAAATGCATTTATTGCACCAGAATGCATTTTTCGAAAAATGGCATAACCAGACGATATAGACTTTTTTCATGGAAGCTTTGTGAACACAATGCAGAAAACCGCATCTCGATATCTGCTGTCCCTAAAAATTTCTTTATTTCGGGCGATTTTGATCTAAATGCCCTGGACTAAAAGTAGGATTTAAAACATTGGAAACAAACTCCGAAATTGTGTATTAATAATATTTTAATTTAAAATAGGTTTTCTTATATTTTTTCTTTTATCAGCTATAGAAAAAAATCTAATTTTATATACGACGATAAAATTAAATTATCGATTCGATTTCTCGCTTGTGAATTAACACTTTTTTGTAAATAAAATATAATTTTATCGTCTTATATAAAAAATAACTATTTCTACTCTCATGCCATAAATTTGCTAAATATGCATTGTCACATTGTCTGTAGGTACTTGAATGACATCCATATCGATACAGATTTTCATTTCAGTACAGGTTTTCATTATAAAACATCCCAGTAAAGTTCATGCAAATGAATACTTTTTTTTAAATAAAAGCATGGGAGTAGAAAAAATATTGTATGCAACTCTTTTATAAGGGCTAAAAATAAACTCTTATGAATTACGAGAATCGCTATGGCTCGTATCGTAAATTTCATATTCGCGGATTAATAGCTATCATTATAAACTCATTGCATAATATACTATTTTTAAATTATTTTGAGTGAGTTACTTTATAAAAATGTAGTATCAAAAAAGGGTGTCCTCCCCCTTATCTCCGAAAGTGTAGTCTAACAAGAGCTCGAAAAATTACGTTTTAATTATGTTATGGTTATTTCCTTGATCATGGTTGACTGGTTTTTTATTAATTATTATTTTCTCTGTATTCTTGCAGACACAATCTGTAGCCGATGCAGCCTATCTATGCAAATGGGAAGACATACCAGATAAAAACTTACGACTTAGTTTAATGCTAATAATATTAAGATCGCAGAAACACTTTAGCATCACGATGGGTGGGATGCTAATATTGTGTCTTGAGACGTTTACTGATGTAAGAAAATTGCCAATATTTAAAGAAGGATGCTATATTTTTTTTTTCGTAGGTTTCAAGAATGATGCTGTCACTTTTTACTTTTATGGAGAATTTTATGTAGGAAAATAATTTTGAGTGTTAATAATTTATCCAGTAATTATTACGTAGATAATCTTAATACTTAGTTGCCATGGTTTTACACTGCTTAAATTGTGAAATTAACACTTATGTTAATCTGTTTAATATTAGTTTAGTATTTAACACTTAAACTCGTTATGGACGGTTGGAACATGCAGCCAGAGCTAGGAAAGTATCGAAATCAAAATACTTTAGTATATATATATATATATATATATATATATATATATATATATATATATATATATATATATATATATATATATATATATATATATAAAGAAGCAACAGTAGTGGGTGTGACAGTCAGTAAATTGGCCAAAAAATTAAAGTAGACTCTTTAAAATTTGTCAAGCTTTCGATTTTATTTTAAATCTTCATCAGGACACTGTAACAATATTGATATTATAATACAAATTTTACACAATTTATAGTGTAACATCAGACTTACATAGTGTTGAGGTTAGTTTAAGATTAGCATCTTATGAGTAGGACAAATTGTCGTCAACGTTTTTAAACTACACAATAATGTGAAAAATAAAGCAATATTATATAATATTTCTGTTTGATCTAAACTATTATATAATATTGCTTTATTTTTCACATTATTGTGTAGTTTAAAAACGTTGACGACAATTTGTCCTAATCATAAGATGCTAATCTAAAACTAACCTCAACACTATGTAAGTCTGATGTTACACTATAAATTGTGTAAAATTTGTATTATAATATCAGTATTGTTACAGTGTCCTGATGAAGATTTAAAATAAAATCGAAAGCTTGACAAATTTTAAAGAGTCTACTTTAATTTTTTGGCCAATTTAATATATATATATATATATATATATATATATATATATATATATATATATATATATATATATATATATATATATATATATATATATATATATATATATATATATATATATATATATATATATATATATATATATATATATATATATATATATATATATATGGTGATTGCGGTGAAATGCGAACATATGACAATTGAGTTATCATGCTAGACATCTTTATATACGTGGAATACTGTCAATGTCAAAGTAGCTGTCATATTATTGAAATTTTTATTGTCAATAGTAATATATCAAGGGACTATTATTTTATTATTATTTCAAAAGATTGTTGCTTGGTAACTTTTCGGGACAAATGACATGAACAAAATCAAAAAAAGGGATTTTATCACGATTTGATTTTATCATTCAATTTGTCGAACAATGTTACCTATAAGCAACAATCTTCTGAAATAATTTTACCTGAAAAGTAAAGAGACCCGAGATATGTTTTATTAGATAATTTCCCAAATAAACAAACACAAAATATGAACTGATCGAACTTGCGCTGCAGTGTCCTAATATTATTATTATTATTGAATGTTTTCTAATGCCGAAGTAAGCAAAATTTGACACTGTTGCAGACCAATTAGAATAATTAGGTATTCGTGCTTTTTCGTGATTTTAAATCAATACTAATTTTTTGTTCTAAACGGTTGTTTATTTTGACATTTAATTTTTTTACTAACCTCTGAGTGTCAAAGATTTAAATTTTAGTTTCTTTAGTTACACAAGTTCATTGGTAATTGGTTCCAAACTAATGTTTTTAACGTAACTGTATTTTTTGGCGTTATATTTGATATTTTTTATTTCATCGTAAAAAATTGACACAAAAACATTCATTTGACACTTTTAATTTCAATTAAAAACAATACAAAATCAATAAAATTGTCATACATGGTAGTCATAACGGGAAAATCCCTAGAGCATTTTTACAATTTTTGGCGATATACCGTGAGTTTATTTTAACATGAAACATATGATTTTGTATATCCATGGTTAAGGGCATAAATGTCATTTGTTAAATACTGTCACATTGTTGTAAGATATTAATTACTTGTAATACAATGGTGTATACTACTGAAGAAAAGGTGCTAATTATAAAATGGTATTTTGCGGATTATAATCCCAGTTTAAGGCAAGTGTCGGATTTGTTTCAAATAACATTTCCCGACAGACCTACACCAAGTGCTGCAACAATATTAAGAATAATAAATAACTTTAGAGGAAATGGTTGCGTCCAACCTGCCCATCATAAAAGAGCCAGAACTAATCATGCTTTAACAGCGGAAAAAGTGGATGAAATTTTGACGCTAATACGCAATAATAATAGATTATCGACAAGAGAAATAGGACAAGCGAGTGGTATAAGTAAAAGTGCGGTACACAAATTTTTTAAAAAGGAACATTTTAAATAATTTCATTTTCAAAACCATCAGGAATTAGTTGTCAACGTTACGGAGCGCAGAATAAATTTTAGTGAAATAATGTTTGAAAAACTTAATATTAATCCAAATTTGCTGCCGAAAATACTATTTGCAGATGAGGTAACTTTTTATTTACATGGGGAAGTAAATTCGCAAAATTGTAGATACTGGAGTCGGGAAAATTTATATTTATCTCATAGTACAAGAACGCAACGACCCGAGAAAGTGAAAGTTTGGGCTGGAATTGTAGGAACCCACATTATAGGACCATTTTTTATTGATGGAAATATAACTGCGCAAAATTATTTAAATCTGCTACAAAATGAAGTGATACCTGCACTTTTAGCTTTACATATTGAAGATGCGTGGTATCAGCATGACGGTGCCCCTTCGCACAATGCCCAAATTGTAAGAACATATTTAAATCGAACATTTCCCCGTCGCTGGATTGGACACGGTGGAGAAGTTGAGTGGCCTCCTAGGTCTCCTGATCTTACAGCACTAGATTTTTTTTATTGGGGATTTTTTAAATCTAAAGTGTACACGGGAAACCTATTAAATTTATAAATAAATTAAAAGTTCAAATTAATAACATTTCTGAAACAATAACGCCTGCCAAAATAACTAATGTTGTTCAAGAATTTTATCATCGTTTGGGTTATTGTTTAGCAGCTAATGGTAGAATTTTTGAAAATTTATTGTAATTAATTTATTTTCTTGTTATTTTGTGTAAATTTCCTTATTATTTTGTTAATTTCTTTAATCTTTATATATAATAATGCAGTTTATTTGACTCCCTATGTTTCATTTTAAAAAGGACACTCTGATACATTGCTGTCAAATTCGTAACCATGGATATAAAAAAGCCTATGTTTCATGTTAAAATAAACTCACGGTATAATGTACGTCATTGGTCAGAATTAAAAATATTGAAGCAAATGATTGGTTTACTTAATATGTGGGAAATAGTCATTAAAATATTTTCTTTGCATGATAATGAATGTGCACGAACAGAACGAGAAAGTGTCAAGAAGAAAGAGCGACAACCCTGGATGAACTGCAAATTAAAATTTTAGATGCATTTGCAACAAATGTTAAATAATGTTAGAACTGGATTTTGTTTAGGCTACTGTTTGGCAGAGGGAGGAAATTTATTTGAATATTTATTGTAAATTCTAGCTTTATAATTTATTTAACAATTAAAATAAATATGTCCCTGCTTTCTTTTCATAATAATTTCTTTTACTATAATAATATTCAACATGCACTTTTAGATTTTATTATTACTTCTGTTATTAATTACTCTTTGTGTCAGACAAATTCACATTACTTCGTTTTGTGACGCTACTACAAAATATATAAAGGTACCTGCCATGAAAGTTCGATTGTCATGTATGTTCCCTATGGTCGCATTTCACCTCCACCAACCTGTATAATATACCTACCGTGTGTCCCAGCAAAAGTGTGGTATAATCATTTAAAAACTGTTCGGCTAACAACTATGATACCATATTGCACAATATTATTAGTTAATTTGTTAATAAAATATGTGTGTTTGTTTCCCTATGATTATGGCAACTTGTGTGTGCACTCTGGGTAAGCTATGGCATCCCGTCGAATTATGGCATCTTACACAGACTCCATAATTTTCTGTCAGCACCTACCGCTTCAAAAAATATGAAACAATTTTACTTTTGTTTATAATGAAATGTTCAATCATTACTGCATTTCGATATGGTTATTCCAATTATTGCATTAGGTAGTGGATAGTGCTTTTTTATAATATAATTTTTGTGATAGCCACCTACACAATGTTGTGTGCACCTCGGCTTAAAAGTGTATTTTTGTCACACCTAAATTGCTAGCCTCGGCGTACGACTCGGCAGCAAACTTCAGATTCGAGCAAAAAAGTTTACATTTACCAGCCTTGATACACAAATATTATACACTATTGAGCCACTTAATAAATAAATAAACAGACACAAAATATGAACTAATCGAACTTGCGCTGCAGTGTCCTAATATTTTTATTATTAAATGTTTTCTAATGCCGAAGTAAGCAAAATTTGACATTTTGCAGACCGATTAGAATAATTAGGTATTCGTGGTTTTTCGTGATTTTAAATCAAGACCAGTTTTTTATGCTAAACGGTTGTTTATTTTGACATTTAATTTTTTTACTAACCTCTGACTGCCAAAACTCTAAATTTTAGTTTCTTTCGTTTCACAAGTTCATTAGTAATTGGTTCCAAACTAAAGTTTTTGACGTAACTGTATTTTTTGGCGTTATATTTGGTATTTTTTTATTTCATCGTAAGAAGTTGTCATAAAAAGATTCATTTCACACTTTTAATTGCAATTAAAAAAATACAAATTCAATAAAATTGTCATACGTGGTAGTCATAGCAATGTAACGGGAAAATTGTCACTTGAACAATCCCTAGGGCATTTTTACAATTTTTGCCGATATAATATTATGTACGTCATTGGTCAGAATTTAAAAATTGAAGCAAATGATTGGTTTACTTAATATGTGGGAAATAGTATCGTGGAATTTGCTCCAGTTGTTCGGAAATTAGCATCACAAAAATTAAGTGCGCATACGACAAAACGTGAAGTGCGGGGTGATACGCGACGTCAATCACCTGGAAGATCAGCGACCTCTCCTCGCGTGCGATTTGACGGGCGGGAAGGCCCACCAATACGTTCACGTGCCCGGGAGGTACGTATTAACATACGCTGTTACGAATGTGGTGGCATCGGACACATAAAGCGTGATTGCGCAAATTTAAAATCAAAAAGTACTTCGGAAAACTAAGCCAGATGTCTCAGTGCCTCCAGGTGATATCTGCTGTGAATGAGGGGTGTATAAACGGTGACAGTGCGGTCGTGCGTATTGAAGGACAAGTAAACAATCAGCCGGTTACGTTTTTAATAGACGGTGTTTAATGCATATTGAATTATGGAATCGTGTCGGAAATAGTAAGTTACGTAAGTGTGAAAAGACTATTCGACAGGCTGGTAGTGAATCCGTGTCTGTACGAGGATGTATTACGTTAGCAGATGTAAATGTTGAAGTAACGGCATGTTATAACCTGATGGAAGCATGTGTACTCGGTACGAACTTTATCCGGAAGAGTAAATGTCAAGTGCTTCTAGACTAGACGATAACTGTATTTACATACATGGCAAACGGGTTGCAGAGGGCCCAAATTCTATGGCTGCTGTAACATTGTGCGAAACTGTAATAATTCCGGGAAGAACTGAAGTGTTGGGTCGTGTACGTGTGTCCGTAAGCGAACTAGATGTACCTAGAACTTTGTTCGCAATATGTAAATAAAACCGGATGTTTAATAGGACGCTGTGTAATAGCTGTAAATGAAGGCGTGGTATTATTGCGAAATCCGTCCGTCGAAACTATTTCTAAACGAAAAGCTACTTAGTCCAGTAACCTAGTACATCGTAAGTTGCATCAAGTGGTGGTAGTAGGTTTCTATTTTTTTTGTAGTATAGGATGTGACTGAGATCCAAAATCCAAGTTTTCGACCTCGGCAACCCTCCGGAACACTTTTGAATATCTCAAAAACTGCTAAATTTTTGCACTTTTTTCGGATTCTTACCATTTTGACTATGAAGGAGCACGATTTCGACAAAAACCATTCTATACATTTGTAAACTAGATTAAATTGTCTACAATCTAAAACCAGAATGGGCTCGGTAGCCCTAATAGTTTCCGAGATACAGCTTTTCAAAGTTTGGCAAAATATACAGATTTAAAACACCAACCGTTTCTCTTCTACAAAAATTTTACTAATATTCTCTCGCGGAAGAACTTTAAATTTAAGCTCAAGGAAGACCATTGAAAATTTTTGACAGAATGTAACTTATAGAAAAAAGTACGAGGAATTCAGTGCTGCAAACCGGAAGTCAATATCATTATTCGTTCAGATATTATAGTTAATTAAACACAATAAACAAAATTTTTACTACATTCTCTCGGGGAAAAACTTTAAATTTCAGCTCAACCAAGACCACTGAAATTTTTTGACAGAATGTATCTTATAGAAAAAAGTACGAGGAATTCAGTGCTGCAAACCGGAAGTCAATATCATTATTCGTTCAGATATTATAGTTAATTAAACACAATATACGAAAGAATAAACAAAATTTTTACTATATTCTCTCGGGGAAAAACTAACTATAATATCTGAACGAATAATGATATTGACTTCCGGTTTGCAGGATTGAATTCCTCGGACTTTTTTCTATAAGATACATTGTGCCAAAAAATTTCAGTGGTCTTGGTTGAGCTGAAATTTAAAGTTTTTCCCCGAGAGAATATAGTAAAAATTTTGTTTATTCTTTTGTTTATTGTGTTTAATTAACTATAATATCTGAACGAATAATGATATTGACTTCCGGTTTGCAGCACTGTATTCCTCGTACTTTTTTCTATAAGATACAGCTGAAATTTAAAGTTCTTCCGCGAGAGAATATAGTAAAATTTTTGTAGAGAGAAACGGTTGGTGTTTCAAATCTGTATATTTTGCCAAACTTTGAAAAGCTGTATCTCGGAAACTATTAGGACTACCGAGCCCATTCTGGTCTTAGATTGTAGACAATTTAATCTAGTTTAAAAATGTATAGAATGGTTTTTGTCGAAATCGTGCTCCTTCATAGTCAAAATGGTAAGAAACCGAAAAAAGTGCAAAAATTTAGCAGTTTTTGAGATATTCAAAAGTGTTCCGGAGGGTTGCCGAGGTCGAAAACTTGGATTTTGTATCTCAGTCACATCCTATACAAGAAAAAAAATAGAAACCTACTACCACCACTTGATGCAACTTAGGCCCATTATAACCATGACAAGGTTACTGGACTAACTCGTTTAAAGACCGCATTTTCTTGTGCAGTGGTGAATCAAGCAGAATCTAAAGTCGAATATATGCCTTCTAGTCCGTTCGACTTGAAGGAGGCATCCAAACATTTTACTCAGGAAGAATTACAAAGAGCCAAAGCGTGTACAGACTAATATAAAGACACAATATCACGAGGAAAACATGACACCGAAAGGAGGAGTGTCCTGAAACACCAAATCAACACAGGAACGTCGAAACCAATCCGACAATCACCACGTCGACTCCCCTTTGCTAGACGTGCAGAAGCTCAACAAGTACAACGGATGTTGGACGCCGGGGTAATCAGCCCTTCACAGTCACCGTGGTTTATTAGCCACACAAATTGATATTCTAAATAATGTTTTGATGTCGGATGAAGCGCATTTTCATTTAAATGGTTATGTCAACAAACAAAACTGTAGATTTTGGGGCTCTGAAAATCCAAGGGAAATACACCATCATTAGTTGCAAATCCATCCAAATGTATTCTTTGGTGCAGTGTTATGGCCAATAAAGTGAAATATTTGGCGAACGTCTGATTTAAAAAAAATTCAGATCTCCCTTGGCCACCTCGCTCGCCAGATATAACAGCGCCCGACTTTTTTATGGGGATATTTAAAAGACAAAGTGTATGTTAATAAACCAGAGACTATTAGACAGCTGAAGCAGAATATTCGAGACGAAATACTGAGCCTTCAACCAGAAACATTACGTGGTGTAATGGAAATCGCGTTAAAAAGAGCCGATCTCTGTATCGAGAATAATGGTTTACTTTTGCCTGATGTCATATTTTATACATAATTTCCATAAAATATAATCATTGTACAAAAAAAATCAAAATAAATGATTATTACAAGAGTTATCCGTGTTTAACATTAGTAGGTCTTATTTGGCCCACCCTGTACAAGAGAAGATATAGGGGCGAGCTTTGAAAACAGATTTTAAGGACTAGTATGTAAATTAGGCTTAGGGGGTCACTTTTGAGATGCTGATTAGTGTACATGTGACGATATCGTTTTACCTGTTACGGGTGATCGAGACATGTAGAGATATTACCTGAAAAATAATCATCTACTGCGCGGGTGCACGTGTGCCTGAAGAGATGTACCGAAATTTTGGCATATGAGCAAGACACGTAGAAATTTTTACCTGGGATCATATCTACAATTCGAACCTATTATATATGTACAGTATTGTTCAGATAAATGCCCAGAAGCCCCACTACAGTGCCAACAGTTTTTGAAAAATTCGAAATACGTTCGATTGAGTGAGGGTGATGACAGATAACTAGCAAAGGAAGGGTATATTGCTTCAATTCCAAGAACATGGCAAGAAAATAACTTGACTTACAATTTCGTGAAGTGTATGAAATCGAAATGAATTTTGAACCAGAGAGTTAAATTATAACCTGCAATGTAAAAAATAAAAATGTTTATATATTTTGTTGAACAGAAGTAACGCCGACTTCGTTGAATGATAAAATTGGTTAAAGGATTAAGCGGCAAGATGAAAGGGCATGAGATATTTAGGAAATACTGATAAAGTAGTTGTTAATTGTATTTAATTCCAATATTTCGCTACCAATTTTGGTGCTTCATCAGAGAAACTAAAACGGTTCCACAGTTAAGTTTTGTAAAGTTAACAATATTGATACTTACAATAATTACAACAATTTAAAATTTTGACAAAATTTTTGTAATTTTCAATTTTTGCACGTTCCAAAGTTAAAATAAATGCTGTTACACGAGGTTCGTTGTGTGACCAAACAGGTGACACCACAAGTTGCTCGTTTGCAACGGTCTACTAACCTCAACAAGAAGAAGAAAAGTTAATTTGAACTGCCATTGTTGATAGGCGCCAAAATTTAAAAAGTTTTCAAAAGATTTTTATATATTTGTTTCAGTTTTAATTTGATTTAATTAACAAATCTAATTCAATAAATTAGAAATGAAGACGAAGAAAAAGAACAGATTTATATAGGTTCCGAAGAGAATTTTAATCATCTTTTCAATATTTGTGAAAGTATGATAGAGTCTTCATGTATGCCGCAAACACAACAGGTAAAGCCTGTAGTAAATCAGACGGGTGGTGGAAGAGGAAAAGTACAACCCTCGTTAGAAGAAGCAAAAATTGAAGAAGACGAGACCGGCGATGATTATAAAAAAAAAATTGTTATTTCTAACATACAAAAACATGTACGAAGATCATCAGAATACAAGGTGTTTCTGTACTTATGGATCAAACTTTAAAGGTATATGTAACACGTTCTACTGATAACGGAACAAAAATAATTTTTCAAAAATTCGTAAAATTAAGGATGGTTTACTTAAAGAAAACATGTTGAGTGCCACTGGTTTAATAGCTATTTGTGTTGTTTTTTTAATTAAATTTGTTCACTACACAATATCAGCGTTGGATTAGATAATTACGTGCATTGTTAATATTTGAATAAAACAACACAAACAGCTATGAAATCAGTGGCACTCAACATGTTTCATTAAGTAAACCAACCTTAATTTTGAGAATTTTTGCAAAATTCTTTTTGCTCCGTTATCAGTAGAACGTGATAAGTTTGATTCATAAGTACAGAAACACTCTGTATACAAACCACAAAAGCACGTATCCTTCTCTTGAAAGCAGGCGTGAAAATACAAATTGATAGATGTGTTTTAATCGAATTAAAAGAATTTCAACGGTATTTACACGGGTATAATATTGTTTTATAAGAGTATGGAGGAAAGGGAGATGATATTTTTGAAGGTTATAAAAATTTAAATTTACCTCGTTGAAATTAATTATATTTTAATAATCACTATAATGTTATTAAAAGCTTGACAGGTGTTTTTTCGGCCAAATAATTTTGTGAACTGTGTCACAAATCGTATAAAAATCGTGATAAACATCGCTGTGCTAATATCTGTGCGAATTGCTATCATTCATTTCAATGCTCCTCTGCTAATGAATCACTTTTATGCAACGAGTGTAACAGACGTTTTCGCGGACAGAAAAAACCTGTTTCAAACTTTATAATAATACAGACAAAAGAAATCATATATGTGGTGAAATATTCTGTAAACTATGCGTTGGTTTTAAACCACCAGGTCAAAAATGGTACATACGAGCCCGGTCTCGTTTAACTTGGCCCACATACAAAATTCTCAATTATTATCACTTAAGCTAGATTCATACCTACCCAATTATAAGTATAAGTGGCTAATTTGGTTAAATTGGTATTTTGTGGAAGCGCTGATTGGTTAATTTAACACTTATACTTATAATTGGGCAGGTCTGAATCTAGCTTTATTCCAGAGAAATCTAAACAAAATAATTATAATATGGATATTTTTTATTTTTTACCAAACATTTTAGAATATTCCAACTAAAGATAATATATTACAAAAAAAAAAAACGAAAAACATGCACAAACAGGGGAACTTCAATGTGAAACAAATAGGCAGTAACTATTTTAAAAGTTAATATTAGGGTAACATCACCTTTTTCTAATAACGGTTTTTTCTGAGACGTATTGTATTTAATTAACTTCATGAATAGTAAAATGGTGCTACTAATGTATATAATATATACCTAATTATTTAGCTTCAAAAACCTAATGTATCCGATTGTTTTGGATTAATTTCAAAGGAAATTGAAATTTCAGTAGGTGGGCCAACTGAAACGAGACCGGGCTCGTAATTAAAGACAAACTTCTAAAAAATAATAAAAGCAAACTACACTGCTCAAAACAATTAAAGGGTCAAGATTTTTTTTTTTAATAACTTTTTCCTCAAACGTAGAATTAATATGCAAATTTATTTATAGATACCTTAAACCTTTATTTAAACAATTTTATTAAAATTCAATTTTAATTCATACATAACACTGAACATGATAAGTCAGAACGAAAACCTGCGAAAAATAAAGTGTAAAAATTGAACATTTAGTAAATTTTTATTAGATTTTTTTCTTATTTACAACTTTAATAAGGTGTATTACCTCCGTTAGCATTAAATACAGCTTGGCAGCGGTGTGGCATGCTGCGGATAAGCCTGCGTTTGTTTTATTGTGGAATCTCTTGCCATAACTCCACTAGAGAATATTTCAGTCCCCGTATTGTCTAAAGCGGGTTAACTCGACTTTTGATGCGTTGTCCAAGTTGATATCATAGGTGTTCAATATGATTGAGGTCAGGGCTACATGCTGGCCATTCCATTTTTTCAAAATTGTTTTCCACAAGGTACCGTGTGCCTAGTCTAGCTAAATGCGCGCGGGCTCCATCTAGAATTAAGACAAACCTGTCATGTCTGTTCGGCGCTAAAAGAGCAAGCGGTTGTACATGAACAATTAGAACATCATCTACATAGCGCCGTGAAGTCAAAGTGCCGTTTCGAGTGATGACAAGTTCGTTATTAACACTGATGGATATTCCACCCCAGACCATAACTGAACCTCCGCCAGAAGGTACATGTGGCAGCATATTGTGTTAGATGTAGTGCTCATTTGTTCTTCTTCAGACTCGAAGAGGTCCATCAAGCTTTTGTAAATTGAATTTTAATTCATCAGTTTAAAAGTGCAGCACTCGAGTGTCTCAGTTGCTATATTCGATGTTGACGTGCATACAGAATTCGGGCTCTTTTATGCTTCCTGGTTAATGAAGGTACTTTAGCAGGAATTCTAGAAGATAAATGTCCCTCAAAAAGCCTATTTCGTCCGGTCTGATCAAAAATTCTTTTACCATTTGCTCGAGAGAGCTCATTTTATAGTTCTCGAGCTGTAGCGAACCGCTTAAGTAGGCCTTGGATTCTTAAAAATCAGTCTTCATTGGTAGTTATTGTTCTACCTCGGACTTGCAAAGTACGTCTAGTTATAACCCGGTCTCCTAGTGTCTCTTCCATGCCATCCAGATAACTGATTGTGTAACTCCTAGATGTCGAGCTGCATATCGCTGTTTTCGTCCTTCTGTAGCAAAGTTATTGCTTCAGACATCTGAACTTCTGTTAAATATCTTCTGTGGCCTTTGTTTTGATCCATTTCATAAAATTTCACTGATACTTAACTGCTATATTTTAGTAAATGCTTAATAAAATATCGAAATAGGGCAAATTTCATTCCAGTTTCGCTCATTTTTTATTCATAGCAGTAAGAATAAATAAGGACATAAGACAAACAGATCAAACTAGTTCAGATACTTAAACAATACATAAGGCAACTTAAATTCTTAATATAGGTGTGCCTGATATCTTGCAACCATTATTTTTTTATAAAAAAAATCTTGACCCTTTAATTGTTTTGAGCAGTGTATTTATTTATTATGATTTTGAGAACCAGCAAGAAACAGTTGAGGTTGATTTTAAAGTACATGAAATAAACTTATGAGTGCGTTACAGCAATCATGTTCAGCCTGTTCTGGTAATTTTGTTTTAAATTTACCATGTAATTTGTGCGGTGTTCGTCAACATATTTTCAAAGAACATCCTCAAAAAGTTTCAATGCTCAATTTATTCTTAAATATTTAACAGAGACACTCATGTTAAAACCAAAAATTCGATGTATCGATTCAATTAACTTTCTACCGATGCCCCTGACTACTCTACCTAAAGCAAAAGATTTATCAGCATCGTTTAAAAAAGGGTACTTCTAGCAGTTATTTAATACGAAAGCATACCACTAGTGTACGAAAAGATTTTTCTTAAATACAGACGTTTCCGCGGACAGAAATGTCTCGATAATCATGAAGGATTAGTATGTAATAATACAAATAGATGTATAACCTGTTTCAAGCTTTATAATAATACAGACAAAAGAAATCATATATGTAGCGAAATATACTGTAAATTATGTGTTGGTTTTAAGCCAGCAGCACCCGGCTGAATCTGCAATAACCCGCCATGAAACAATTTTTAAACGAAAGTAGTTCTGATCTCCAACTTCACGCGGCGCTGTATGTACCATTTTTTACGTTTTACTGTTACAAGATGACGCCACTGTACTATCTCGCTCCTTTTCTACTATGTTCCTTATTGTTCATGTCTATATGGTTCATATTTGTCAGTCACCATTTTGATTTTGTCAACTTGTGTTCTGAGCGGTTTACGATTATAGTATGTATTGTTATTATTATTGTTACTGTTATTATTTGTTGTTCTTGTAATTTTTCGTGGATTTGTTTTCGTTTTAGTTATTATTATTTTTGTTTCTCTGTGATTGAGTCGCGTGTTTTGTGCGGTGCGGAAGCAGAAGTGGCGTATTTGTAGTTGGTGTGATGAGTTCTGTAAGTATTAATTATTTGAAATATATTCTTTATAATATTTTTCGGTATTTGCTGATTATACAGGGTGTAACAGTGAAACCAACCAACGCCTATATTTTCTTTATTATTATAGTTACAAAAAAATGTTAAATAGCAAAGTTGTATCTGACCAAGGGGGACATCTGATTAAAGAATAAAATAATTTTTTAAATCAGTGGTTGTCAAGTTACAACGCAAAGTTATATTTTTTCAAATGGGAATATACATATTTTTAGGCCTATTCGGTAGAGTATTTTTTTCTGAATTCAACCATGTATTCGTTTTATATCCTTACATAATAAAATTTTTATTATGTAAGGATATAAAACGAATACATGGTCTATTCAGAAAAAAATACTCTATCGGATAGGCCTAAAAAATTTGTATATTCCCATTTGAAAAAATACAACTTTGTGTTTTAACTTGAGAACCACTGGTTTAAAAAATTATTTTATTCTTTAATCAGATGTCCCCCTTGGTCTTCTACAACTTTGCTATTTAACATTTTTTAGTAACTATAATAATAAAGAAAATATAGGCGTTGGTTGGTTTCGCTGTTACATCCTGTATATATTACATTGTAGCGTGAGAGTCGCAAATGTGTGGTGGTAAACTGCCCTACAAATAATCGCCAACCAGGTGATCGTGGAAAAATATTTTCGTTGCCAAGGAACGACGACAGACGAATTCGATGGTTGCATTTGTTGGGAAGGTGTGATCTTCGGGAGAAAAAACCTGACGTGGACACCACATGACTTCCTTGTACGCCTTGTGTGTTCATACTTTTCTTAATAACTAAAATGTAAAATAATATTAAAAATTCTTTTAACTTATTATACTAATACTCACAAATATATTTTAGTCATTTGATTTAAACTGCAGAAGAAGATATAAAGCATATTTTACTATTGTCACTGTCATGTCATAATCATTTAAATTTTACGTAGTAACAAATGTTAATCGATCATGGACTACAAGATACCGAAATACTATAAATTATAAATATATACTTTAATTATTTTTAAATGATAGCAGATACAAAAATATTTATAAAATACCGATTGTAGGTAATAATCACATAATCTTTCATTTAAAATAAAAAAAATTGTCTAAAATTAAATATTTATCGAAATATTTTTAAAAAGTACTACTTCCGGTTTGTAGACTGAAACCAAAAATAGGAGGTGCACAACTAGATGCTATAACAGTCCTAAATACAAAATTTCAACTTTCTACGTCTAACCGTATTTGAGTTATGCGACACACATACGTCCGTACGTACGTACGTACGTACGTACAGACGTCACGTCGAAACTAGTCATAATGGATTCAGAAAAGGTCAAAACGGATATTTCCGTCAAAATCTGAGAACCGAAATTTTTCGCGATTACAATACTTCCTTACTTCGTACAAGGAAGTAAAAAATCTGACGTGGACACCACATGACTTCCTTGTACGCCTTGTGTGTTCATACTTTTCTTAATAACTAAAATGTAAAATAATATTAAAAATTCTTTTAACTTATTATACTAATACTCACAAATATATTTTAGTCATTTGATTTAAACTGCAGAAGAAGATATAAAGCATATTTTACTATTGTCACTGTCATGTCATAATCATTTAAATTTTACGTAGTAACAAATGTTAATCGATCATGGACTACAAGATACCGAAATACTATAAATTATAAATATATACTTTAATTATTTTTAAATGATAGCAGATACAAAAATATTTATAAAATACCGATTGTAGGTAATAATCACATAATCTTTCATTTAAAATAAAAAAAATTGTCTAAAATTAAATATTCATCGAAATATTTTTAAAAAGTACTACTTCCGGTTTGTAGACTGAAACCAAAAATAGGAGGTGCACAACTAGATGCTATAACAGTCCTAAATACAAAATTTCAACTTTCTACGTCTAACCGTATTTGAGTTATGCGACACACATACGTCCGTACGTACGTACGTACGTACGTACGTACGTACATACGTACGTACGTACAGACGTCACGTCGAAACTAGTCATAATGGATTCAGAAAAGGTCAAAACGGATATTTCCGTCAAAATCTGAGAACCGAAATTTTTCGCGATTACAATACTTCCTTACTTCGTACAAGGAAGTAAAAAGGACACAGTTAAACAGCTCGACAGGATATGGGATATGTGGCCTGCATTTTCAGAGTCACCAATTCACCACGGTGGAAAAGGCCCTAAATCGGAACGCCGAACCTGATCCCATTGTGGAAGGTATTTATTTGGTTTAAATTTGTTATGTAACATTATAGATAATACATAAAACATTTTTGTTCAATGCTCCCGAAGATCTGAACGTCACAATTGCACCATCGTCGTCGTTCTTGGTAACTCCACCAACCATTCTGTCTCCTGTGACCCCCGACACGGGAGATTGACCAAACAACGTCGTCTGCTTTGGTCCCTATACTCTATAAGACACCCTCCAAGCGACCTTCTTCAGATTTGTGTAACCTGAAGACGACACCTGCCAAGCGACTCTGGACACCACAGTCGGGAGAGAAAAGTTTAAGGGACCAGGCAGATGACGTTGTCACAACGACAAAACGTCGGAAATTAGATATGACGCGGACTCCTCGAAGTGGTCTGTATTTATACTTACCTAACATTATTAAGCAACGATGACTTATGATTGTTTTATTTGTTTGTTTTTAGTACGGTTACAAGATCTACAGACGAATGCCAAACACTAATATCATCCTGTTTTGGCCCAAACTTCAAGAAGTCCTTCAGGTTCATGGTATATTTTCGCGGTTTCATAACTATGCTAAATACAAATATCATCTGCAGGAGCGCAACAATCCTTTGTGGATCATAATCGTAGAAATTTATCCAAATCTGTGATTAATTTTACATAAGCTAGATGATATCGTACATCTAATATCATCTTCAGCTGATCAACGATCCAGCATATAAAAAAATCTTGGAAATTACTTCAAGTCTGTGATATATTTAACATACCCCATCAAAATAACACTGTACACTAATTATCATCTTGAGTAGTTCAGCCTGTGATATATTTAGCTTAATCAAAATGATACCAAACACAAATTTATTATCAACAGTATCTCAATGATCCAGCATAAAATGAAAAAAATTGGAAACTATTTTAAGCCTGTGATATATTTAACATAAGCTAGATGAAACTATACTAATTATTATCTCCAAGAACTCAACGAACCAGTAAATAAAAAATTTCACTTTGAGTTTGCGTATACAATACTCTTACAAGAATAGTAGCCCAGTCAAATCGACAATAAATTCGCAAAGCATGATGTATCTCTGATTTTTTAGTATGTTGTTTGGACCCATTAGGGCTATTTATACCCAAGTTTCCAACTCTCAAAAAGTTGTGGAAAAAATTGTATACACGAAAAACCGCGAAATTTTCGGACTTTTTTCAGATTCTGCTCTATATCTCCTAATCCATGCATTTTTCGTCGAAAGCTATTCTATACATTTTTAAGACCATTAAATTTTTGACAAAATAAGCCCAACCGGAGCACTATACGTCTAATAGTTTCCGAGATATGGCACTTTGAATATAGACCAATTTTTCCAAATATTGCTAATTTTAGTTTTAGACCTTCTTTGGACCGAAATTTCGTCGAAACGATTGATCCTACGAGTAAAACTTGTAAATGTAATTTCTAGACAATTTAATTAGCTTTAAATTAAGCGCAGAGTGGGATCTGTAAGCCTCGTAGTTCTCTCAAAATCTCAAAAAAAACCCATATAAGGTAAAATCGCATTTTCCCAGAATTGTACCTAACCACTTTTTTGTTGCATGAAGTGAGATTTAAACATGCAAAATGTATTATGATCATATAGGAGGTATGTAAATTGAATAATGTAGGTAGGTACCCCTCTTCCAACCCTCTCATGGATCTTCACCCCCTCTTTCACGTCACACTATCCGGTTTCTTATCTTATTTGATATTTTGGTTTAATTAACACCCTAAAAAGTTTTTAAAATAATGTATTTTATAGAGAAATGTTCGTAGAATGTAATAAAAGAAACCGGAAGTTGATAATTTTATCCCTTCACAAGTTACAGCACATTAAACACAATTGTTAAAATTTTTAAAAAAATTTAATTTTCTTTTGAAGAAACATTTAATATTTTGGCTTAATAAATACCAAAAAAAAATAATTTAATACTGCATCTTATGGAGAAATGTTCGTAGAGTTTAATGCAAGACACCGAAATTCGATAACTTTGTCCGTTCAGAAGTTACAGTGCATTAAACGGGAGCACACAATTTGGACAAATATAGTTTTGTCAAAGTGTAGTTTGACCAAAAATAATTAAGCCAAACTGTATTTTAGTCAAACTGTAATTTGTTCAACTGGAATTTTGTCAAACCGTAAATATGTCAACCCGTAATTTAGCCAAACTGTATTCTAGACAAACTGTAATTTCACATTTCGTTATTTGACCAAACCGCAACTTCGACTAATATTAATAATATTATATTGTCAAATCTTTTTCAGGTAAACCCTAATTTAGTCAAAACACAACTATACCTATCTTCCCAACTGTATTTAAAGACATAGTTGCGTTTTGGCTAAATTACGGTTTATCTGAAAACGATTTGACAATATAATATTAGTCGAAGTTGCGGTTTGGTCAAATTACGGAATGTGAAATTACAGTTTATCTAGAATACAGTTTGGCTAAATTACGGGTTGGCATATTTACGGTTAGACAAAATTCCAGTTGAACAAATTACAGTTTGACTAAAATACAGTTTGGCTTAATTATTTTTGGTCAATCTATGCTTTGACAAAACTATATTTGACTAAATAAGCGGACGCCCATTAAACACAGCAATTATTAAAAATTTAAAAATTTCTTTACTTTCTCTCGGAAAAACATTTGAAATTTAGGCTTAATAAACGACCTAAAAAGTTTTTAAAATAATGTATCCTATGGAGAAAAGTTCGTAGAATTTAATAAAAGCAACCGGAAGTCGATATTTTTATCCGTTCAGAAGTTACAGCTCATTAAACACAATAAATATTACAAATTTAAAAATTTCTCAATTTTCTCTTGAAAAAACATTTGATATTTTGGCTTAATAAATACCAAAAAAAAAATACTTAATTTTATGGAGAAATGTTCGTAGAATTTAATGTGATAAACCGGAAGTCGATAACTTTATCCGTTTAGAAGTTACAGCACCTTAAACACAATAAATACAAAATATTTGAAAACTTTTCAAAAAAAAAATTGATATTTTGGCTTCATGAATGCCCTAAAAAGTTTTTAAAATAACGTTTTTATAGAGAAATGTTCTTAGAATTTAATAAAAGAAACCGGAAGTCAATATCTTTATTCGTTCAGAAGTTATAGCTCAAAATTACGAAAAAAGCAAAAATTTCTCAACTTTCAATTTTTGGAAAAACTGGTCTATTATCAAAGTGCCATATCTCGGAAACTATTAGACGTATAGAGCTCCGGTTGGGCTTATTTTGTCCTAAAAATGTATGGAATAGCTTTCGACGAAAAATGCAGAATCTGAAAAAAGGCCGAAAATTTCGCGGTTTTTCGTGTATAAAAATTTTTCCACAACTTTTTGAGAGTTGGAAACTTGGGTATACACCTAATGGGTCCAAACAACATACTAAAAAATCAGAGATACATCATGCTTTGCGAATTTAGCGATTTTTTGTGTCGATTTTGACTGGGCTATAGGTACATCTAAATATTTGTAAATCTATTTTTGAACAAATCTTTAAAACGATTACTTTCCCATATTTTAAAAGTTATTGTATGAAAATACATAATTAACTTCAATTTGAATAAACAACCATCAATAGCTATAAGAATATGCTTAATATTTCTGATACTAAAATTTATTCATATCATGTTTATACTCGTAAGAAAATCAATATTGTTCTTTTATGAATAACTGCATATGTAAATAATTTAAATACTTAAAACAGAAAGAAAAAATTGATTTGATTTTCATTATAAAATCAGTTCTTCTTTTCATGTTTATAAGAATATCAATATTGTTCTTTTATGAATAACAACATATGTAAATAACTAACAAAAGTAATTACATGTATGTTCTCACATATAATACGATAGTACCTGCTTCAATATTAATTAAGTATAATCTCACACCCCTGTTGTACAATACTTAAAACAGAAAGAAAAAATTGATTTGATTTTCATTATAAAATCAGTTCTTCTTTTCATGTTTATAAGAAAATCGATATTGTTCTTTTATGAATAATTAGATATGCAAATAACTAACAAAAGTAATTACATGTATGATCTCACATCTTGTGTCACAAAGATACATGAAAAATATAGGAATAGTAGTGGATCTTTCTATTTTAAATTATTTCAAATACTAGAAGATAAAAATAATTTAATTTTTTAGTGTAAATAGTTCTTGCATAATACTCGTACACCTTCTAAAAATAAACGTTGTGCTACATATTTACCATTCTATTTTTACCACTCCAACTTATACCACAGCATTTTTACCACCATTCTTTTTTACCGCTATCCTGTTTTACCGTTAACCCATTTTTTAGCACTCAATTTTTACCACTCCAACTTTTACCTCTGCATTTGTACCACTATAATTTTTACCGCTATTTCGTTTTACCACTAATACATTTTTACCATTACAACTTTTACCACCATACTTTTTTACCGCTATTCCGTTTTACCATTAATAGTTTGTGGGGCTATAGTACAGTTTTGTTAGTGTAGTAAATACCAAAACCGAGTTTGTGGGGCTCTAGTACGGTTTTGTTAGCTTTGATAGTGTAGCAAATACCAAAACCGAGTTTGTGGGGCCCTAGTACGGTTTTGTTAGCTTTGTTAGTGTAGTAAATACTAAAACCGAGTTTGTGGGGCTCTAGTACGGTTTTGTTAGCTTTGTTAGTGTAGCAAATACCAAAACCGAGTTTGTGGGGCCCTAGTACGGGTTTGTTGGCTTTGTTAGTGTAGTAAATACCAAAACCGAGTTTGTGGGGCTCTAGTACGGTTTTGTTAGCTTTGTTAGTGTAGTAAAAACAAAAACCGAGTTTGTGGGGCTCTAGTACGGTTTTGTTAGCTTTGTTCGTGTAGTAAATACCAAAATTGAGTTTGTGGGGCTTTAGTACGGTTTTGTTAACTTTGTTAAAAAAGAGGCGGTAAAAATAGATTGGTAAAAAAACACGTTGGTAAATATGTTGGTGGTAAAAAGAATTAGTGGTAAAAATAGGGACGGTGGTAAAAATGGATTGGTAAAAGAATACGTTGGTAAATACGTTGGTGGTAAAAAAGAATTAGAGGTAAAAAGGGACGGTGGTAAAAAATGGATTGGTAAAAGTATAATGTTGGTAAAAAATGGATTGGTAAAAGAATTACGGTGGTAAAAAAGGGACGGTGGTAAATAGGGATTGGTAAATATGGGGGCAAATCAAAAATAAATACTCCCATGTTTGTGCAATTTTAAAAATAAAGAAGAAAAATATATTTTTTTCTTATTACTATCAGCTCTTGTATGAAACACAATTTAAAAACTGCGTATTTCATTTAATTAACAAATTGTAATAGCTTAAACAGATCATACTTTTGTTATTTGTCATATATTATTCCAGTGATTAGCACATAAAATGATATCAGGTACCTAATAAAATACAGACACTGTATAATATTTACATTTACTCAGCCAAACTTATTATGGTACTGTTACGGTTTTTTTTTTACAAGTTGCGCCTTCTAGACGCAACCCCTGTATCGTTACCGTATATAGGTAGAAGACGGTACGAATCTTAGCGCAGTTGTTTAATTTAATTAAGATTTGGTTTTTGCGAGTCATACAATCTTTAACGAACTTTTGAAGTTGCTGGTCGATTGTGAATATTGTGATTGAAGTATTGGAATCTAAGTACAATTTAATTTGGAGTTTACGACCATTCAATTCTATTTGGAATATTATATCCTCGGGAGAATCCCGGATTTGAACAAAAATTCGTTAGAACTACTTTCAAGCCACACATCAACGAAGGTAACGCCCAAAACATTTATATTAGTTAAATTGGTCAAGTATATTTTCATTTAGTAACTTTATTAAATAAAATGCTCAGTTTATATTAAATTTATTTTATTCGATTTCATATTTTTTATAAGATAATAAGTAATTATTCTGTTTGCTAACTAACCAGTGGCACACTTGAGCCACATGGCCTTTCGCATCAGCGATACTCGGGTTTTACAAACCGAGAAGGGTGACAGATCGGAGACCATAAACTATATCTCGAGGGAATTTAGACCGAGATTCTGCAAAATTTTGACGCTCGTCCACCCGCCAGAAATCTAACGTGTGACGCCACTGCCCACTGCCTAGTGTCGGAATTTGGAACCACTCCGCGTCAACATCGGTCCAGCTGATGACAAATTGGAATCTTTGGATTGGAATTAAATGAGGTCAATATCAACTTGGCTGGATCGCCGCTCACCGTCAGTGCAGATAAGCCCTCTGAGTTATTTTTCTTATTCTCTAAAAACTTATGATAAGTCATTTTTTCTTCAAACGTCAGAAAAACATAATATTTCATATCTCCATAGAAACAGCTAAAGTTTTACTTTTCTGAGAACGGCAGACAATAATATTAGCTACCGCTGTGAGCGTCAGATAATATTATCTGCCGCTGGTGAACCAATCAAATTCCTTCATTTTAAAAAACAAAAAAATTTAATTCAAATTTTTATTAAACAAAATAAATCAAAGACGACTATATTATTTCAATCCGAATTATTTTAATAAATTTTCTTACACGAATATCAATTTTATTGTAAGGTTTCGACGTCTGAAGAAAAAATAGCATATTTTATGCGGAGCTAAGTGACTTTTTATGGCTCATCTGTGGTTGCCGGATGAGCCAGATTCGCCACAAAAAGTTCCACTTTAGCTCCTTATTAAATAATATACTATTCATTAGTGTTGTTCGTAATTTATTATTTTTTTTAAGGGGAAACCCCTATGGCTTTAGGTACCTTGCCTATCAGCCAGTAACATATGTGAAATGAGATTATACAAATTATATATAAATCAATGTTTAGACAATCACAACGCCCATGCTCTTCAGTGGGATTTGAACCCACAACCTCGCTGCCCGCTCGGTCCACAGTGAGTCTAGTCACGTTAGACCGCGCGGCCATCGTGGCTGGATTGTTCATAATTATATATTTATTATTTATTTTCGTGGTTAACGTTTACGTTAGGTCGCACCGACGTAGTTTACTTACACATGTAAAACCTGATCCCGCTGCGTGCTTATCTAGTCTACTTTTGTTTCCGGCAATTCCCGTAGATTACATAGGCACCCGAGTAGGGCGTAGTACAGGCCGTCTAGGTTGTAGGACTTGCTAGTTAGTTTTAAGCGCTCGCATATAGTTCCGTTGGTACCATCGCGACTCCGTGCGTTATTGTTGCGCCATTATTGTCAATACCTATCTTGATACGCTCGCGGTCCTCGATACTAATTCGGTGTATGTCACCAACCCCTACGCGGTCGTCTGTCAGTCAAATAATTATTTTAGTAGTGTCACTGTGTGCTCAGGTCAGATTTCGACGACCGTATTTTCTGTCTGACGCTTTCATAGTAAACTTGTTAAACGTTACCATAAGATTTATTATTACTTGTATTATTCATATCTTCAAGGAAAGTTAAATTATATATCTCTTAGATAAGATCAACCTGAGCTTTATTTTTTTTTATATATTGTGATTGTCTGCTTCGTTTCCGCCCCGAACTTGGTTCGCCGACCAACCTTTTGTTGAACGTTGGGCGTTTGGTCGGCTGGCGCCCAAATCTCATTTTAAGCTTTTAATAATTATCTCTATAATACTGTTTGGAGAATTTTAGACTCACACCCTATCTCCACTACCATAGCTCGCCGTGGTTCAAACGGACTTGCCCGGGATCCCCCATTCTGGGGGCGTAGCAATGGTGAGAATCGCCTGTCACATAGCGCCGTTGCTAAATTAAGGTGCTCCTCTACCGCCCATAGCATAAAAGAGTCAAAAACATTGATTCCACACTCGATTCTATAGGGTTTATTGTTTTAACATCTCTAAATTAAAATAACAAATAATTTATGTTTGTCAAGAAAAAAAAATTGCCACCCATAACTGCAATATTTGTAAATAGAGGGTTTTCGCGCGTCACTGTACCTACAGTTTTTATTTATAAGTGAATTAACTTCAAATTTTAACATGTTGTCAACAAAGCTTGGATCTGAGAAATAACCGAGCTATTTTTTTTAATTTGTTACGTACCTGAGAGGTGGTAACAGCGATCTTACAATGGTGTGGTGACGGCTTCGCAGCGTGAAGGGGAGGGGGTTCAAAATAAAGGGCGCCACGCAATCACCAGATCATACTCACCCGCTAGATTGCGCTAGTCGCGAAGTCGCCGAAAGCCACTGAAACTTAGAGAGGGCACAGGAAAGTGTGGGTATCGATATTCGAAGTAAACCACGCTATTGTCTTAACAAAGAGATTTATTTTAAATAAATATTAATAGAATAAACGGTTATGAGGCGATGAGGCCCTGGTAAACTCCCTATCCTGGGTGCTATAAGGTCCCTAACTACCTAACTGGTCAGAAGGTTTACAAACTAGATGGCGGGAGTGGTCGCGCAGAACGAGGGGATTTTAGGCGCATGCGTACAACACGCGCATCAATTATAAGAAAATGCTCTGAATTTAAAACAGCGCACAAAACGCAAACATCCACGCTCACAACGCAAAATGAAAATGTAAATATGCTCTTGCCTCATGTTAAGAGTAAGCTGAGGGCTTTGTAGAGTCGTAGAAAATAATAATGATGCAAAAGGTAGTCACGTGGCCTAGTACTTAGGACACGTAGGACGTAGGTATCGTTACAGTTTACAGTACACGTATCAATAAATCACGAAGTTACATCCACAAGACACAAAAAACCACACTTATTTGGCTCTCCTCTCTCCTCGGCAGGGCACAAAGAAAATCGGGCGTGGCCTGAAAACTGGGTGCAGAAATCCAGCAGGACGGAAGAGGGAACACCTAGGGCTCGAACAGCTACTAGAGCTCATGCCAAATAGAAATGGGAATGAGATTCGATGCGCAGAAGACGCATTTGCGTTTGCTCCACCCTCCTTACTTGAACGGGCCAATGCTATTTCTTTGTAAGCTGCTGGCAGTGGCGGTGCGTGACTCCTAAGTTAGGTGAGGCTAACAAAATTATTTTTTTGGTTCAAGGTCAAATGCTTTAAACGCCTTTAAATACTTTGTATCATAATTTCAATGAAACGTTCTAAAATCAATTTTTTACGAATAAAATCAATAAAACAATAGAACTTTATTTCATTACTTAAATAAATAATTTTTTGTGAGTCAAAATAAAACGCTATAATCGTAAAAACAGCAGATAATATTTTTAAAATTTTGTTTTCTCTAACGCACAAGAGTATATTTAGCACGTCCACAAAAAGTACATACATATTTAAATAAAGTAGGTAACAGAATAGAAAATAGAATAGAAAAAAACATTCAACAACACGCGACTAGCGTTCTGCGGCTCTCGGCAAAATAACATTCAAGCATGAGGCGAACAAATTTTATCTGTTCTTGATTATTATGATTCTTATTCTGTCCATATATAAAATATTTATAATAAATATTTAATTGATATAATTTTATTTATTTGTTCATAATATAGAATGTTGTTTATTATTTAAATATTGATAAAACTAAACTATTACAAGTTCTATTTGTTAGATTTTACATTTATTCTTATTCATTTCGTGTTCTGTTATTATTATTATATAGATTTGTGCATAAATAATAATAACGTTATCACTAATATTCATAATTTTTATTAGAAACTATTAGTTTCAAAACATAACTAATTATAAAATAGCATTCACAACAATAAATAAGACAAGCAATCAACAACAAAGTAAAAATAAACTTTGTTTCTTCACGTGTATTTAGTTGTGTGCGCTAGGCTATGCGAGGCTGTGCGTTGTGTATGTGTGTGCCTTGCGCGAAGACAGACGATATTTCCCTAGCCTCTCTCAAAGTCTCTCCATCCACCGCATGAAAATACGAGAATACACACACGTCACTGCGTTGCTCGGTCGCACTGACGATGAATGAAACCAACCGTTGCCGCAGCAGCCTCACTGTACACATTATTTATGATTCGCGCGAAAATAACACTATTTAAATACTTTTTTTTGCATTTTTAAATAAATATGTAGTCGATTTATAATAAAAAATAAATTAGATAAATAAAATTAAAATAAATATTAAAAATTTAAAATTACGATTTTACGCGGTGAGGCTCAGCCTCACCTGCCTCATCTGACGCACCGCCACTGGCTGCTGGTGTGAGACAGTAGATGCGCGAGGAATGATTGGCATAAGCTCTACTAACGTTCGCAGGGCTAGTGGCTGGTGGACTGCCGCATTGGAAGTTGGCGAGCAAAGCTCGGTGAAGGTGTATTGCGGGTAATTCGCCGCGGTAACGTAACTTAACAACGAAAGAAACGCGAACGAAATTAATAGTTTTCTCGGATCCTTAAATCCCGATTAACGGATACGTTTATTATATAAACTTGCCGAAAAAGGTTTCCGATAAAACAAAATCACGTCCTTGACTTAGGTAAGGCTACTCTGCTTGTTCCTGCACAAACGCACGCCTATGTAGGCGCGTCCTATGCGTAGAAAAGGACCGAAGAGGGTGAAAACGAGATAAAAGAAACTCAAAATACGCGACAGAAGGGGAGGGGCGGCACAGGGACTGCGGCATCTGCCTTGACGTCATGGAGTAATAACAAATTCAGTAGAATATATATATATATATATATATATATATATATATATATATAACCAAACTTATAAATGGAACAAATGAAAAATAATACTAAAATAAAGGTTGAATTTAACATAAAATTTTAATAGTTCGAATGAATAAACAAAGATAAAATGAATATTAATTAAATAAAACAATACTGATTATTTTCATGTCGATCTTAACAGACGTGAACGAATAAAAGAAAAGACAGCAAGATGAGTTATTTTATATTGAGACAGTAATTACAAAATAAAATAAGATTAAATTTTAGGATTGATTTTTGGGCACGTAACAACTGTATAACATAAAACATGAATATATAGAATAACTCTCTATTTACTGTATTCATTTAATAACCTTCCACTGGTCACTAATAAAAATAGTCGAACTCAACCAGAATAACTGCAATACTTATTTATTTTATTTATTTATTTTAACTACGTTACATAATATTAATATGTTTGTAGCAAGTCAAGAATTTAGTCATATTCAAATCCTTGGTAGATTGAGATAGATGGTTGTAAAGATCAAGGTTCAGTGAATTTTTTTCAGATTTTTTCTGTTTATAATGAGGTTTTCGCAACTTATTTGCCGATCTTGTCAATTATGTCAACATTTTCAACTTTAGAATTTAAGTAATTTGAAAATTAAGTTTTTAGGTTTTTAAATATAATAAAATTTAATAAACTGACCATCAGTACCATCGTTACCGGTCCACATCCAGTCGGCCCATTGGGAAATTTTCCGAAATCCCAATGGACCCATCCGCCTTTGATTGATTATCTTAGGTAAATAAATAGAAACACAACAGATAACAGGAAATAAAAAGAAGATAATACAAGAGTATCGAAAAACAGTATTTATTTATTTTTTATTAATCTTTTAAAAACAAAGAATAAGCATATCGCTATAAGACACCAACCAATAGTAAAATTGGTCCAAGCTTGGTATAGAATACCTTTGTTTTTATATATCGTATATTCTAAAAGAAGAACATCAAAAACATGAAAAATAAATCCAAAAGTAATTGCGTTTGTGTTATAAAAAAGTATGTCTCCAGTGTACAAATATGGTGCGAATACAAATATTAAACCAAAAACAAATGACGTCATGAAATCATTCTTAAATGTTCTTTCTTGTTTAATTATGTTGATATTTGTAATCCTATATACAAAAATTCCGATAAAGATGTTAGGTAAAGTAACCCAAATTAATAAATCATATTCATTATATTCTATAACTTTGGAGAATATGGATGTTTTTCCAGCTAAAAAATAAATAAATGATTCAAAAACAGAATTAGTTTTCCTATTTTAAAACTCACCTGTTATAAATAGTAGCCAAAAAAATTTTAAGATTTTTGAACTAAGTGATATTTTTTCAACATTTGTAGAAGTTGAAATATTATGAATAAATCCTATAATAGTACTAAGAAAAGCAATCCATGAAGTAACTAATGCGAACAATTGTATATCTGTAAAATTACCAAAATTAAACATTTCGCATTCAACAACATTTTAAAATTTATTTTTATTATACACGGTTAAGGTGGATTAGTTTCCAGCGAAAACCTGATATTTCATAAGCTAATAACATATTAGAGAAATCTTTTCACTTTTTGCACTTCTTATGAGAAGAACTGTAAGTAAAATCATGATTATTCTGAAATTCCTTTTTTACAAACAACTTAACGCAAATAAATACTACTTTTTGGATCAGCAGTTTACCTGTCTTTCTGTGCTAAAACAATCTAATTTATTAAGGTAATTAATATTTATAATTCAAACTAATAAAAGTAACTTTCCTGTTATTTATTTTAATTTACAAAATGTTGTACACCTTCCAAGAGAAAAATAATAGTATATATTGCAATGAGTTTATAATAATAGTGTATTAATAGCCATTATACACGAGTTGAATACACTATTTTTTCTACTTCCAAACTATAATTTAAAAAAATATTTATAATCATGAAATTTATTTACAGTATTATTATACACATGGAGGTAATAAATCATTCGTTACTGTTGACTCCTTTTCAACAATATCAGGCGGTGTTAAAGTTTTTTCCGAGGTTGGTTCCATATCACTATCACTATTACACATTATTGTTGTTATTATAATAATATGATCTGTTTGAGATCTGAACAAGAACTGTCAAACAACTCTGATCAAAACACATGAACACAGGAACGCACGCAGTGCGCAGTGATGCCACCTGCTTACTAAACAAAATGCTGTGCTGCTATTGGTTAATTTGGTCGTGTCATAATGATAATCTGTATCGAAATGAAAATCTGAATCGAAATGAACGTCATTCAAGTACAGACAATGCATATTTAATAAGTAAATTAAAGCATGGGAGTAGAAAAAGAAATTTTAGTACTTTTATCACTTTTTTTCCTCAGCAAAGAAAGCTACTGACGTTGTCATCATGATAAAAATTCATTTTTTGGTATTTACATGAACATATATGAAATAAGTAGTTAGTCCGGCGGTTATAGAACGAATCTATGCATTTTCTGATTGGCATACATATCAATTAAACTATTCTCTTTCATATTAAAAGTGGTGCCAAAGTGTTAAGTACCTACCAGACACGGCCGCCATTTAGGCTATTGATTATGTCTTAAAAAACAGGGCAATAAGGAACTAAGACGTTCACGGGTTTTTATTGCAGGAATCGTTCAATGGGTTATAAAAGAAGAAAAAAACCGCGGAGTTCTATTAAATTGGAAATTGAAGATAGGGGTGAAGAGGCATTCCTTTTGGTTTTCCCAATATATCTCATAAACAAACCAAAATTTCGATATATTGTATTTGTATATAAGGTACAACTTTTTGTAGAGAGTTAAATTTAACATCGGATTAGTATTTTTTAAATATTAAAAAAAATCCATGCCAAAAGCCGAAAAATCGATTTTTTTAGTTTTTTTGCTTTTCCGCCTATATCTTTTTTTTAGGCTGCAAGATAAAAAAGTAGATTAAATTTATTTCAAAATGCTGGGCTGAAATATTTTTTTGATTCAAAATTGACCGAGATATAGCCATTTGAACTGGCTTGTTTTCGCATTTCATCCCTCTTATACGAATATTGTTTTCGTTCGCATTTTATTGAAAAAATTATTGTTTTACTCAACTAAAAAGGTTTTTAATGTTTATTATGTAGGAATACATGACATTTACAACAAATGTTTGGAACAATGATGCTACTACATTTCAACAATAATATTTGGAAGAAGCTCATTAGATTTTGGTACCTACAAATATCTTCACCGGAAGTGCTATTTTTTGAAGATTGAAAAGGTTAATTGTCAAAAATTTATATAAATTTGAATAAATATAGTATTTATTTGTAATTAGAATAATACACCAGGAGATAGTGACACATTTTAGAGAAAGTCTCATACCAGGCTGCCTCTTGGAAGACTTATTATTTGCGTTATTTAAGTATGATAAAAGAAATTTAAAAAAAATTCGCTACCTACGCTACGCGTCATAAAAAAAATTCATACCAGGGTGCCAAAGACGTGAAACAATTTTTAAGTAAAAATATCCAAGAAAAACAAGTGGCAGCCTGTTTGCACTTGGACATGACATCTATTTTATTATTTTTAAGTGTACAATTTTCGTTACATAAAAAACGATTCATACCAGCACCAAACTTATTTTTGGTTTAGTTCATACCGCCCAATGTTCATTGATTCAGTGGCAGCTGATTACATCAAATGGAGCAATTATTACAACACGAAAAATAATGCAGAATATTTGAATATTTAAAAAAAATTCATATCAGGCTACCATTTTATTATTACAATAAATATGTTGTTTTAAGACGTTCACTTCTCTGGCAGCCAGTTACAGCATGTAAAACAAATTTTTTTAAAATTAATATAATGTAAAAATCTTCGGTTATCTAAAAACGATTCATACCAGGCTGCCATTTTATTATTATTAAATTTATAATATTTTAAGACGTTCACTTTATTGGTAGCCGGTTACAGCATGTAGAACTTTTTTTTAAATTAATATAATGCGAAAATTATCGAATATCTAAAAACGAATTATCTGGTATGCTATTTTATTATTACTAAAAATATGCTCTTGTAACGTTTATTTATTTGGGTGAAGTGTAAAAATTAGAGAAACACGAATATTTATATAACTAATATTTAAAAAATATATAATAATAATAATGTATTTATTTAGCTCTGCTAAATATTTTTATACATCCTCAAATTTATATCTAGCCTTTTAATTTGATATCAAACAGGATATGATTCTAGATTTTATCGATAAAAACAAATTTGGATCGTCGTTAGATATTATTGTTGAAATGTAGTAGCATCATTGTTCCAAACATTTATTGTAATTGTCTTGTTTTCCTACATAATGAACGTAAAAACCTTTTTTAGTTGAGTAAAACACTATTTTTTTCAATAAAATGCGAACGAAAACAATATTCGTACAAGAGGGATGAAATGCGAAAAAATAGCCAGGTTCAAATGGCCATATTTCAGTCCAGCATTTTGAAGGAAATTTAATCTACTTTTTTATCAATGCCTATACCTATCTCAGCCCAAAAAAAGATACAGGCGAAAAAGCAAAAAAAAAACTCAAAAAATCTAAATTGTGGCTTTTTTTTCATGTTTGTTTCGACTGTTTTGGCATGGAATTTTTTTTTTAATATTTGAAAAATACTATTCCGATGGAAAATTTAATTCTCTACAAAAAGTTTTCATATACAATATATCGAAATTTTGCTTAGTTTACGAGATATATTGAGAAAACCAAAAAGGGTGCCTTTTCACCCCTATCTTCAATTTACACTCTCTAATTTAATAGCACTCCGCTGTTTTTTCTTCTTTTATAACCCATTGAACGATTCCTGCAATAAAAACCCGTGAACGTCTTAGTTCCTTTCTATATGACATAATCAATGGTCTTGTATATATTTGAGCAATTTCTATAAATTTTCAACAAAAGCGTAAAAAACAGCTTTTATTTTTTAATAAATAAATAAATCAAGATATCGACCTCCTGTCTCCAACATTCGATTTATTTGATAATTTTTTGTACCATATATAATTTTCAACTTTTCCAAAGAGCTAGTTCGGCCACAATTCAACATAATCTCTTAAAGACAATTATGAAATTTTAGTATTTTTTGTGTTTATTGAAATGTCATTTCTGAACAAATTAAAATATTTACTTACGGTTTCCTGCATTAAGTTCTTCAAAAAATTCTCTATAAGGTACTTTATATAGAATTCGTTTCAGGCCTTAGTTTAACCAATACCTAACCTACTCAAAGAGTTTTTCTTCGAGAAAATATTAAAATTTTAGTATTAATTTTATTTTTTGTGTTTGATCAAGGTGCGTGAAGTTAGCAGCGATAAATAAAAAAAAATAATAAATAATAATCGATTGTATTTCGTTTGTATTTGATTATATTTCTATTAAAAAGATTTGTAATTTTGAAATTGTTTAAATAATTGACAATTATTGTTTATGCTGCTAAGTTCACGCTAGCAGCGAACTTTACTTAAAAAAAAATAAAAAGTATATCAATCGTTTGTATTTCGTTTGTATTTGATTGTATTTCTAGTAGAAATAAGAAGAAAAAATTCTACAATTATTTATAACAATTTCTTTTTTATTCTGCCAAGTTCACGCTAGCAGCGAACTTTACTTTAAAAAAAATAAAAAGTATACCAATCGTTTGTATTTCGTTTGTATTTGATTGTATTTCTAGTAAAAATAAGAAGAAGAAATTCTACAATTATTTATAACAATTTCTTTTTTAATTCTGCCAAGTTCACGCTAGCAGCGAAATATACATTAATAAAAATAAAAACTACGCATATCGTTTGTCTTTGATTGTATTTCTAGTAAAAATACCAAGAAAAAATTCTACAATTATTTATAACAATTTATTTTTTATTTTGTCAGCTTCACGCTAGCAGCGAAATAATATACTTTAAATTCAAATTAACTAGGTCCACGAAGTGATTGTATTTCGTTTGAATTTGATTGTATTCCAAGTTCCAACCCAAGTAAAAATTCCGAGATAAAATTCTACAATTATTTATAACAATTTATTATCAATTCTGCCAGTTTCACGCTAGCAGCGAACTAGTAATACATTTTTAAAAACTAGGTACACCAATCGTTTGTATTTGATTTAATTTGTAGAAAAAATACCAAGAAAAAATTCAACAATTATTTATAACAATTTCTTTTTTAATCTGTCTAGTTATGTGGGACTCAAGAAGGGTATTCTGTTCAGTTCAATCAGAGTTTCTACTAAAACCGAGAATGTGGGATTCAAGAAGAATAAGAGATTTTTTTATTTAGTTTACTTCAATCAGAGTTTGCACTAAAACCGAGTATGTGGGACTCAAGAAGGATAAGAGATTTTTTTATTTAGTTTACTTAAATCAGAGTTTTTATCAAAACCGAGTATGTGGAACTCAAGAAGGGTGTTAGGTTCATTCAGCGTTTCTATACCAAAATCGAGTTTGTGGGACTCAAGAAGGGTATGAGGGTCTTTATATAGTTAAGTTTAATAAGAGTTTTGTCGGTGTTTCTTACATTGGACAACGTTATAGGCTCTTCCACCATAGTCAAAATTTTATAAAATCTAGCTAAAATCTTTAAAAACATACCAAATCATAGCTGTTTATATAAAAAAATTATTTCAAAATTCATTTAATAATGAAATACAAGCGTTTAAAATATTGTGACATCCCAAGTGCTATACCTACTCCTATTGGTTCTACAAAAATGACAAGCCAATGAGAAACAGACGTTGCGCTAGTACCATGCGCAAGCAAACGCCATGCGGTATTATATCAGTTCAGGGTACCTATTCTAATTCATAGCAAGATCTCATGTCGCTATCTGCTGAGAAATTGATGTCGTCATAACAAATTTGTAACTATATCAAGGTCTAGGAACATTTCCTAATAGTTGGTACCCATAATAGAGATTTACTAGATATTGTGTTGGCCACCTGGAAGTTTGACAAGTTGACCTACAACTTTATGAATAATAATAAATAAAAATAATAAAATGTCAAATTGTGAAAAATAATAATACAATCGTTTTCATTGATTTTATTAAATATAATTAATTTTCTAAATTTCATATTAAATTTTTTCAATGGTCTTTAAAAAACTCATTATTTTCGCAATTTCGTAATATTTAATTATTATTTAAAGTCTCTCAAAATTTGGATAATTAAAATTTCTTCATCAAAGTCTCGGAGGGCGGAGGGTTTGAAAGTCTCATTTTTCGGTTTTTTGCTTATATCTCGTATCTCTATACAAAATGAAAGCTTATTAAATTTGCAACAATTTAAGCCCAACCGCAGCTCTGTACGTCGTTTAGTTTCCGAGTTATGACACTTCTAAAATTAGCAATTTTTTCAAAAAAATGAAAGTTGAGAAATTTTAGCTTTTTTCGTTATTTTTGTGTTTAATTAACTGTGAATTCTGAATGAATAAAAATATTGTCTTCCGGTTTCTTTCATTAAATTTCACGATTATTTCTCTATAAAATACGTTATTTTAAAAACTTTTTAGGGCGTTCATTAAGCCAAAATATCAATTTTTTTTCGGAAGAAGTATTCAAATATTTTGTGTTTATTGTGTTTAATGAGCTGTAACTTCTGAACGGAAAAAGTTATCGACATCCGGTTTCTTGCATTAAATTCTACATACATTTCTCCATAAGATCAGTATCAGTATCTTTTTGGGTATAATGGGTATATAATTTTGTATAGTGAGGTTTACGAGATATAAGCAAAAAACCGAAAAATGAGACTTTCCAACCCTTCGCCACCACTCGGCTTAAGGGCTACGGGCGGGGACTTTTTACATGTACACCTCCTAACTAGTCAAAACAAAGTTACAAAGTCAAAAATTGTGTTCCAAGCATTTCCCTCTATACCTTTTCGTTGACTGGGCTACAAAAAGACATATTTATTTTCGAAAAACAAAGTTTGTTTCTAGCAAAATTTTTATCAGTGTATAAATTATTCATTTGGTTAATAATAATAAATAACAAACATTAGAATTCTTGATAGAATGAGCTCTTCCACCGTATGTTTTAATTTTTTTTTAAATGAAACTTTATCAAAAAATATGATGATCTGTGTAAACGCGGCGTGAAACTGCGCTTTATTAAGATAAATGAATTTTTAAATTTAAAGTTTCGGTTCTGACGTCCCACGTGCGATACAGTGACCCAAAACTGTTCTACTTAACGAACACCGATAATATACATATTTTACATTATGAAAAGTATATAATTTATTATAAAAGTAATTTTCTAGAACTAGTTAATACCATAAAACACACAAAACTATATTTTATTTTTAGTTTTACAATAAAACAAGTTCAAATCAAAACAAAAATGACAGTTCAACAAACATCTGAACTGTTATAATACCGCATGGCGTTTGCTTGCGCATGGTACTAGCGCAACGTCTGTTTCTCATTGGCTTGTCATTTTTGTAGAACCAATAGGAGTAGGTATAGCACTTGGAATGTCACAAACATTTTATGTCTTCCTAGTATGTAATTGTTTAATTATGTCATGGATACGAGGTATGTTATATACTACATTATACCCTAGGGCATTAAGAAATTGCCATGGTAATATTGAGACATCACTAATGTTTTTCTTCTGAAATTAATATATTTGCTGTCTGTTACTAGGATACCAAAAATATTAACAAAATTCGAAACGTCAAAGCGAAATGTCACGCGCGCAATATTTTAAATAAAATAGTAAGACATAAAATATTGTATGCACCACGGGCATCATTGATGTTGATAGCCCTCGGGCGATTTACAGGCCCTCGGGCCAGAGGCCCTTGGGCTTGTAAACATGTCGCCCTCGGATGAGCATAAACATCATCATGATGCCCTTGATACATAAATAACTAAAACGCTTGTATTTCATTATTGAATGAATTTTGAAATAATTTTTTTATATAAACAGCTATGATTTGGTATGTTTTTAAAGATTTTAGCTAGATTTTATAAAATTTTGACTATGGTGGAAGAGCCTATGGCGTTGCCCAACGTAAGAAACACCGACAAAACTCTTATTAAACTTAACTACACTCGAGGAAAATAAAAACGCACCACTTGAAAATGCACCAAAAATGACACAATTTAAAGTGCGATATCTCGGCTGCATTTCGACGAAATTGGATGAATCTGCAAGTTCTGAAAACGTTGAAGTCTTATCTTTAATGCCAATGTGACAAAAAATCCACTCCACCACCTCCCACCCTCCTATGAAAAACAACTGTACCTGATGTCCAAAAAGGTCCAACTTTGGCAACTCATGCGCAGTGCCAAAAAAATCGTGGACCTTATTGGCCAACAGAGTAATAAAGATCAGACTTTTTCTTCAAGGTCCGCAAAATTTCAAGTACCTACGATGATTTGGCGCGAAGTTATGAATTTTTGAAAAAAAGTGCCTTTTTGAGGTTTTTTCCGTAACTTGGCGAATTTTACACGTAAATCAATAAATTTTGGATTTCCGAGAACGTTAAAGGTTTCTCTATTCGGCCCTGTAAGTTAATCTGCCACCAAACCCGATCCACCCCTGCCACCCCCGGATAAAAAAAAAGTGTTTTACTGAAAAATGTTCAATTTTAGCAACTTGTAGCGTGAGTAAAAAAAAATCGTGGACCTTATTGCCCAACAGGACAATAAAGTTCAATCTTTTTCCTTCAATTTTCTCAAAATTTCAAGTACGTGCGATAATTTGGCACGAAGTTATGAATTTTTGAAAAAAATTGGTATTTTTGTGCTTTTTGCCCATAATTTGTCCGATTTCGCACCAAATTCGTATATTTCTTAAAACATCTAAAAAATAAAGGTGTTTAAAGAAATAAAAAATTTAAAGTCACTTTTAGATAGGTAATTGATAATGAAATTCAGAAACCTCAAAAAGGCACCTTTTTTCAAAAACTCATAACTTCGCCCCAAATCATCGTAGGTCCTTGAAATTTTGCGGACCTTGAAGGAAAAAGTCTGATCTTTAATGTGATGATATCCAATATGACGAAAAATCCACTCCACCCCTTCCCACCCCCCTTAGAAAAAAAATGTACCTGATGTCCAAAAAGGTCCAACTTTGGCAGCTCATACGCAGTGGCAAAAAAATCGTGGACCTTATTGGCCAACAGGGTATTAAAGATCAGACTTTTTCCTTCAAGGTCCGTAAAATTTCAAGGACCTACGATGATTTGGCCCGAAGTTATGAATTTTTGAAAAAAAAGTGCCTTTTTGAGGTTTCTGAATTTCATTAACAATTATCTAAAAGTTACTTTAAAATTTTTTGTTAACACCTTTATTTTTTAGATGTTTTAAGAAATAAACGAATTTGGTGCGAAATCGGACAAAATATGGGCAAAACTACAAAAATACCAATTTTTTTCAAAAATTCATAACGTGCCAAATTATCGCACGTTCTTGAAATTTTGAGAAAATTGAAGGAAAAAGATTGAACTTTATTGTCCTGTTGGGCAATAAGGTCCACGATTTTTATTACTCACGCTACAAGTTGCTACAATTGAATATTTTTCAGTCAAAAACATGTTTTTTATCCGGAGGTGGCAGGGGGTGGATTTGGTGGCAGATTAACTTACAGGGCCGAATAGAGAAACCTTCAACGTTCTCGGAAATCCAAAATTTATTGATTTTCGTGTAAAATTCGCCAAGTTACGGCCAAAAACCTCAAAAAGGCACTTTTTTTCAAAAATCATCAAATCATCGTAGGAACTTGAAATTTTGCGGAAGAAAAAGTCTAATCTTTATTACTCTGTTGGCCAATAAGGTCCACATTTTGTCACATTGGCTATAATCACATTAAAGATTTCAACGTTTTCAGAACGCGAAGATTCATCCAATTTCGTCGAAATGCAGCCGAAATATCGCACTTTGAAATTGTGTCATTTTTGGTGCATTTTCAAGTGGTGCGTTTTTATTTTCCTCGAGTGTATATAAAGACCCTCATACCCTTCATGAGTCCCACAAACTCGGTTTTGGTATAGAAACGCTGAATTAACCTAACACCCTTCTTGAGTTCCACATACTCGGTTTTGATAAAAACTCTGATTTAAGTAAACTAAATAAAAAAATCTCTTATCCTTCTTGGGTCCCACATACTCGGTTTTACTGCAAACTCTGATTGAAGTAAACTAAATAAAAAAATCTCTTATTCTTCTTGAATCCCACATTCTCGGTTTTAGTAGAAACTCTGATTGAACTGAACAGAATACCCTTTTTGAGTCCCACATAACTAGACAGATTAAAAAAGAAATTGTTATAAATAATTGTTGAATTTTTTCTTGGTATTTTTTCTACAAATTAAATCAAATACAAACGATTGGTGTACCTAGTTTTTTAAAATGTATTACTAGTTCGCTGCTAGCGTGAAACTGGCAGAATAGAAAATAAATTGTTATAAATAATTGTAGAATTTTATCTCGGAATTTTTACTTGGGTTGGAACTTGGAATACAATCAAATTCAAACGAAATACAATCACTTCGTGGGCCTAGTTAATTTGAATTTAAAGTATATTATTTCGCTGCTAGCGTGAAACTGACGAAATAAAAAATAAATTGTTATAAATAATTGTAGAATTTTTTCTTGGTATTTTTACTAGAAATACAATCAAAGACAAACGATATGCGTAGTTTTTATTTTTATTAATGTATATTTCGCTGCTAGCGTGAACTTGGCAGAATTAAAAAAGAAATTGTTATAAATAATTGTAGAATTTCTTCTTCTTATTTTTACTAGAAATACAATCAAATACAAACGAAATACAAACGATTGGTTTTTTTTTTTTAAAGTAAAGTTCGCTGCTAGCGTGAACTTAGCAGCATAAACAATAATTGTCAATTAATTAAACAATTTCAAAAATACAAATCTTTTTAATAGAAATACAATCAAATACAAACGAAATACAATCGATTAAGCATATTTTCAATTATTTTTTTTATTTATCGCTGCTAACTTCACGCACCTGTTATAATAATAATATTTTATTTGCCAAAAAGACCAGTACATTGGTATATGGTACGTCATATAAGTTACATAGTTCATAGTAGTACAATATTCAATTACAGAGAAGAATCTTGCATATATTCATTTATGGAATAATAACATTTATTTATAAGTATAGTTTTTAGTGTGTTTTTAAATATCTTAAAACTATTTACATTTTTTATATTATCGGGCAAGTGATTGTACATTTTAACACCAACTAAAAAAGGATTATGTAATGTCAAACTTAGTCTATGTTTGGGCATCACAAAATTATTTTTTCCTCTCGTATTATAACTATGATTATTATCATGTGTTTGAAGTTGATCTTTTTGTTGTCTAATAAATAAAATTACATTAAAAATATACAGACATGGTAGCGTCAAGATTTTTTCTTTTATAAAAGTATCTTTACATGAAGAATGGAAACTTAACTTAAACATATTTCTAAGAGCACGCTTTTGTAGAATAAAAATACGTTGTACAGTGGGTGATCTTCCCCAAAAAATAATTCCATAAGACATAAGGCTAAAAAATTTGGCATAATAAAAAGTTTTTACTATATGTACATTGGTGATCTGTGCGAGCCTTTTGATAGCATAACATAAAGGTGCAAGCTTTTTACAGATTTCATCAATTTCGAAGTCCCATTTTAAATTTTCAGTAATATTCAAACCTAAAACTTTTTGTGTTTGAACTTGTGGAATTAAATTATTATTACATCTAACGAGAATACTTGAATCCCTTTTAGTCTAACATACCTAAGCTATTTTGTACCCGATATTTACAAAATAACAGTTTGTTTTTTATTTGGTTATTAGAATTTATGTTTCGTTTGTCATAAATATCATATAATTTTTTTGCATAAATAAAGTTGTCTCATTATTACCCCAGCAATAATAATATGCTCCATCATAGCGCACTATCCATCTGAAAAAACGATGTCTCATTTTTTTTTCCATTTAAAATGAGACCTGGTTTTTAAGTTTTTAATTTTTAAGTGTTACGCTTAGATTAAAATGTTTATGCTAGATTTATTCTACAGTAAAATCTGTATATCATGGAATTTTTTGATCAATAATTTCGTTCATTTAGATGGTTACAAATTCAAACCTTATTTTAATAATATTTGTTTTATCGCTCAAATTATTAATTAGATATTTTTAGACTTGTTTTTGAATAAAAAATATATAAGAATGTACTTAGGTAGGTACGTTTTAAAATTCAGAAAAATATGTGTCCTTTTCGAAACTGTACAAATAAACATAAGTTCCTATTTTCTTACTACAATACATAATAATACTGCATAAGTTCACTTGGAAATTATCTCTCTTATGCCTATTTTACACGATTCAATTTATTGATCAATAAAGTGATCAAGTTATGTCGATTAATTTGTTGGCGAAATAGAACGTGATCTATTTTTCTAAAATTTTTTAGGGATTTTTATCATTGCCAACCTTTGGTGTTTACTATTTAAATTTTATTAAAGATTACGTTTTCATGACGTTTTCATATAATTTCATTTCGATTAGATACCGTTTAGTTAATTGGTTATGAAACAATAATATTGTTAGCCACTGTTGGCAGAAAAGTAAAGTGACAACTGATATTGGTAGGTTGGTACTATGGAAATTTTCATAATATTGAAAAAAAACTTGATGTGTGTAAAACGAACAAAAATATTTTTCTACTTAGCAATTTATTGATGAAGAAATTGAAGATCAACTTGAGCAATTTATTGATGAATAAATTGAGTCGTGTAAAATCGGCTTTATGTTATCAGTTGGGCACTGGCAATTAAACCACGATATACTATTCTGGATCGTAAACTTAAACTTAACTAATATAAATGATATAGAAAAGCAAGAAGGAAAAGCGTTAAGAATAGTAAAGAGGGAAGCAATTTAATATCTTAACTTCATAACAGAAATATAGTAAAATAAAAGATGGAAGCTGCTAGGATTCTTGTCTGTAAAATTAAAGTAAATTGTTAACTTACAACCGTCATTGTATTTCAGAATATATTTATCGGTATATATCTCATTAAGAAAAATTACAGGAACATTTTCTATGTATGCTTCTATAACTTTTAAAATAGTTAAATATCTAACTTTTTTAATCAGTAAATCATAATCCGATTTTTTTAAAGGAAGTTTTTGAAAAGCAAGTTTTACTTTTTTCCATCGTATTTTGAGTATATCTTTAAATAATATGATTCCACTGGAATTTGTAATAAAAAGAAATGCAGCAACAAAATAAAATTTTAATCCTTTCTTCAAACGCGTACACGTGCGCCTAGAATTAAATGCAAGATTTGTATATTATGTAATTGTTAATATAAATATACAGCTTACCTTTCAAACAGTACAGTCAGTATCGATGAACATAAAAGAAATAGTAACGTTAAGCCAGCAAAAGAATAATTCTCTTTTATATATCCTTCTTGTTCTTGGAAATAAAAGAAAATTACCAAACTTATGTCCGAGTAAATATCTGCCAAGTATAATAAGCAAAATGCAATTGTTGTGATAAATTCAAATATCACAGTCATTATTCCGTCTGTCTCCATTTCTTCTTTATTTTTGCTGCATTGAGTTGAGCTTTGTTCAGTTACTACATTTTTTTCAACTAAATTTTCTAGTTGGCACGTAACTTGCATTTCAATAACTGTGAGTTTATCAACACGAGAAGTACTATTAATATTTTTAATACATCTAAAAAAATAATAATTGACTCATTTACTGTATAGTTTATTATTATGTGAAAATTGGCATAACAGTGTAGAACTGTACATTCTCCATGATGTAGATTTCTCCAAGGTCCAAGAAGTAGGTAAGCAAGTAAATCAATTTCACTGTAATTTGTAAACAAAACCTACAGCCTGGGAAACAGCCAGTATAGTCTATAAAATCTGATGTGGCCAGTACAAGACCTCTCGCCATACTTCCTCTACTTATTCTTTTTACTTACACAAATATATTAATACAGGGTGTCCTATGAAACTGGTTAAACATGAAGATCTCGAGAACCATAAGAGTTACGAAGTTGGTTAAATTAGACTAAAGTTGCTCCATTAGGGGGCCAATTTATAAATGTTTTTGTTTTTCCACAAAAATGCATAGGTGACTAGATATACCCAAAAATGTAAATTTTACTAATTTTGTTTGTCACCTATAACTTTTTTGTTTGAATTAGTACAAGTTTCTAATTTGCACGTTCTATAGGTAGTTTTGAACGAGGAATTCACTGCAATCCTCAAAAAAATTATCTCCTATGAATTTCGAGAAATTCAAACCAAAATCAAATTTTCATATGGAGCTATGGCTCTTCTTAATAGAGATAGACACTGTCCGTATTAATACTAAAACAATTTAAATATTTTTAAAAAGTAACTAAACTTACCGAAATAAACGTATTCCACCATTTAGCATTGCTATTATTATTATTACAATTGTAAACTGTATTAAAAATACAGGTAAAAAATTACCAATATATTCTAAAACAAACCAAAACAAATATTATCTATATTTTATTTAGAGTCAATTGTTGTTAATTATTTTAAATATTTAGATGCAAATCATGTCGGTGGTTTTTAATTATAATTTAAATGCAGTCATCTGGATAAAACACGAAGTTGTGAATCACCTGTATATCAATAAAGCAGTCAAAAGTCAATCAATATTTTTTAAAGGTAGGAAATCCGTCGACCATAGGCGTGCGTGATTTCGGTGTGAGGTGAGCACAAAGCAGTCAAATATCGAGAAATAATTCATTAAAAATCGTAAATCATAGGTACACATTGAAATAAAAAATCTGATGTGAACACCAACATGACTTCCTTGTGCGCCTATTAAACTGTTCATACTTTTCTTAATAATATAATAACCGTATTTGACTTATGCGGAAAATACAAAAAAATACCTTGAGTAAAGTGCCCTTTTGGCACAGACGATCGCAACCAAAAATATGAGGTGATCAACTAGATGCAACATGAGTCTCAAATACAAAATTTCAACTTTCTACGATATACCGCTTTTGATTAATGCGAAAAATACCAAAAAGTGCCCCTTTGGTACGGAATGATCGCAACAAAAAATAGGAGGTGCACAATTAGATGTTATAACAGTCCTAAATACAAAATTTCAACTTTCTACGTGTAACCGTATTTGAATTATGCGACACAAATTCGTCTGTCCGTGCCTACGTATAGACGTCACTACGAAATTAGTCATAATGGATTCAGGAAAGGTCAAACGGATATTGCCGTCAAAATCTGAGAACCGAAATTTTTCGCGATTACAATACCTCTTTTTTACTCCGTACAAAGAAGTAAAAAGATAATTAAATTTAAAATTTGCAATGAAATATAATCTTTCCTTCCACTTTACATGAGATATCTCAACAATTATTGCGATGACGCAAAGTTTTTATTTTTAAATACCTCAAATATTAAGGAATAACATATTCGTTTTACAAACATGTGTTGGGTTATTATGATGTAATATTTTCTAATCGTTTAGTAAAACTACTGCTAACCTCCATATACACAATGCATTTTAGCGCGTTTTAGTGTTAACTTTAAACTCAATTATCTTTGTTATATTTCAACGGTTACCTACGAATATTGATTTTTATTATTTATTAATTTTACGACTTGTAATGAATGGTGTATATTAATTTGAGTCAAATTTTGGGTTGTGATCACTCATGGATTTACTACCTTAAACAAATATTAAGATCGAGACTCGATAATTTTTATTTCATCTTATCATGTCTCGAAAATTAATTAATTTGAGTCAAATTTTGGGTTGTGATCACTCATGGATTTACTACCTTAAACAAATATTAAGATCGAGACTCGATAATTTTTATTTCATCTTATCATGTCTCGAAAATTGAGGAAAAAAAACATCGACGTTGCGAGATGACATAAAACAAGGACGAGATGAGACGAGATATAAATTTGCCTCATAGCGCGGCAACTTCGACCGACACACTAGATCTTTCATGTTGAAAAATCTTAAAATTTAATATTTCATTACAAAATGAGAGATAATGAGGTTGTTATATCACAAAAATCACAAAAAAAATTAATTTACAGCTATAAACAAAATGTAACCTTTTTTATGGATTGTGTAGGTATAGAAAATTAAAAACATCCTGCATGATTTTGCACAACATACCCGCGTATAAATTGTATTGAGATTGTGTTTCTGATTCTTTGAAATTTATAACCACGGAGCTTTCATAACACCATGGACAGTTTTCTACCGAACAAAAATATCTATTTTCGAATATGATATCTGTAGTAAAATTTGATATTAATCCTTGATAATTTACGGAATAATCACATATTCGTCCTCCTTTTAACGATAAAACTCCATTACTATTGCAATAAATAACCCCGTTGTTTTCTTCACTTATTTCCCTATAATCAATTAATTTCCAATGCCAGTAAACTTGTGATGCGAAGCAATATTTGCATTGTAAAGTAATTGTGTTTCCTAGTTTAGCTGTTGTGATATTAGATGTAATAGTTGGTGTAAATTCTTGCAGAAGATCAGTCCACAGTTTATGTGTGACATTGAGTGGCGTGACACACTCGGGAACTTGGTCCTTGTTGACGAGACTGCGGCGGTACAGTGCCGTGTCTATTAGCTCGCACAGATTTGCATCACAGTGCCAGGGATTGTTCTGCAAATGCAATCGATCCACACAACTAATATTGTCAATTATATTCAGCTGTAGGTTCCTTAATCTATTATTATCTAGATTAATCATTCGTAAATTACGAACTTTTGTAAAACTACTTTCTTCTATCGAACTTATCTCGTTGTTGTGTAAATATATTTCTTTTAAATGTGGTAGATTTGAAAACACATGTTTATGGACAACAGTTATTTTATTATTCGAGAGCCAAAGCTTTTCTAAGTTTGGCGTTTTTGTAAACAAATTTCTATGCAAAGTTGTTATTCTGTTACAATTTAAATTTATTTCTACAACAAAAGTCATATTTTCGAAAGCAGTTTCACTTATGGTCCTAATCAAATTATTACGCAAATTTATTATCAATAAATTATGAAAATGGACGAAATTATTTGATTCTAGGGATGAAAGTTGTTGGCCTATAATTACATATTTTGTTATGTCAATAAACTATAAAGTACATAAATAATGTTCTTACCATCTAATATCAATATGTGAATGTCTGCGTGTAATGAGTCTGGTACACCAGTTAAATTCAACGTTGGTTTGCAATAAGCTTTCACTGGAATTTTCCATGGCCCATCTGTTGTACAGTTGCATGGTTTACAGCTACAGCTACAGCTTACTATGCAAAATAAAAAACAAAACACTAGACTACGCATTGCAGAAGCAAACTAAATTCAGATTTAAAATAAGGCATAATACATTTTTTATCATTACCGCAGTTATTCATTCTATTTTCTTTTCTTTGTAAAAAACCAACGTCAATTATTGTGGTTGCAGTGATTCATTATTAAGGATTACGATACATTTGTCTTATTTCTTAGCAATATTACAATATGAATGACATCAGCATTCTTGTACAGGCTGGGCCATAAGTCACTGAACATTGTATTTTTGATAATTTTTTTAATTGAAAATGAATAATTTTGATTACAAAAGATAGTTTTAATCTTGGAGATATTAATTTTTTTTAAAATAATATCTTTTAGATGCCTGTCATCAGCCTCTTCTTCATAACACATTAATTACTTACAATACCCTAGACAACCATAATAACATCAAAACTTTCAACAATATGCAAACTGTCAACTAATTGACAGATAAAATTGTTGATTTGTTTTATCATCGCTGTCGTTAAAGATACGATTAAGCTTTGAATATATCGCGAATATATGCGATTTAAGCCCTCTTGGATGTTCAAAGAGACTCGGTTTCACCTCGTCGCTTATCATCATCCTGGTATTATAAATCGCATTATATCTTGTTATATTAATAGCTATAATTTTTCCGGCTGGCCGTAATATATTCTTTGGGTAATTTGCAGCCTCGTGTTGTAGTTGGTCTGAACTGAAGCAAACATGGAGCGGGTAAAGTGCTCACATCCTACATTAAAATATCTGCAAACGGGCAGTCCGAGGGGCAGTCACAATAATTAGGTTTTTACACCAGTTGAAAATATGGAAGTATTGTAACTTGAAGGATATCAGCATAGCAAAAAGGGCAAACAATGAAACTGACTAAAACCAAATGAAATGTACAAAAACTAAACACAAACACAATACAGGGTGTAACAGCGAAACCAACCAACGCCTATATTTTCTTTATTATTATAGTTACAAAAAAATGTTAAATAGCAAAGTTGTAGCTGACCAAGGGGGACATCTGATTAAAGAATAAAATAATTTTTTAAACCAGTGGTTCTCAAGTTACAACACAAAGTTATATTTTTTCAAATGGGAATATACATAATTTTTAGGCCTATTCGGTAGAGTATTTTTTTCTGAATTCAACCATGTATTCGTTTTATATCCTTACATAATAAAAATTTTGAGAAAAATGCAATTGAAATTTAAATAATTTTTAACTTTTAATATTAATGTATTCTATGGATGAAAAACAAGTGATAAATTTTTAAAAAATAATAAAAATACCATACAAGCTTGCGATATTTATGCCACGAGATATCCAAAGAAACCACGTCCATATTTTTAATTTATCACTTGTTTTTCATCCATAGATTAATATTAAAAATTAGAAATTATTTAAATTTCAACTGAATTTTTCTCAATATTTTTATTATGTACGGATATAAAACGAATACATGGTTGAATTCAGAAAAAAAAACTCTATCGGATACGCCTAAAAAATATGTATATTCCCATTTGAAAAAATATAACTTTGTGTTTTAACTTGAGAACCACTGGTTTCAAAAATTATTTTATTCTTTAATCAGATGTCCCCCTTGGTCTCCTACAACTTTGCTATTTAACATTTTTTTGTAACTATAATAATAAAGAAAATATAGGCGTTGGTTGGTTTCGCTGTATATTCACTTAATCATGCCACTACATGTGGTCTGTAGTTACTCGATGGAAGCAGGGGAAGCACTGCTTCCCTTGTCTTTTATATATTTTTTAAAATGTATCAATATTAAAATAAATATTAATTTATATACGATATTTTCCTTTAAATTAGTAAACTTTTCTAAATTCATATAAATGATGCATTCAAATTTTAAGCAACACGCGTTACACATAAGTTATTCCGGTGCAAAATAACGTAGGGAAGAGGAAGGATTTGTTGTACCTTGGGACGCATGTACCTTTGGACAAAATCAATTGCAGCCACATCTAGCGTTAAATATACTAATTTCAAGTATAATTTGACAATACTTTTGGAAATAAAGTGATACACATTGTTTCAAGACTCATGCAGTTATTGTTCAGTTACTGAAGATGAAAGTTTGTTTTTTTCCAGAAGGAATGTATTTTTCTATCTATGTTGCATTTTGTATTACTAAGTACCTTTCATTGTCTGATAGTCCAGTTACATACATTGTTACGTCTTCGAAAACTTCTTGCACTGATATTTAAAAGATAAGTAAACAAATAGGTACTGCATTATATTTTTTAATAAAAATATTTGCTTAGTTGTACCTTTGGACAATAATTTGCTTGTACCTTGGGACATGGTTTCAAGGCACAGGTACATGTCTTCGAGGATATGTAAACTTCAAATTAAATTTTCAGGGGTAATACCATAAGAGATGATAATTTTTTGAGAATTGTTTTGTCGTTTCCACGGCAACTTATTTCTAAAAATTTCACGACACAAAACATCATCTATCAATTTCCCGAAACGAAGTTGAGGGGAATTGTCAGAATTGCCGTGGAATAGACAAAAATTCTCAGTAATAATATAACAAGAGAGTGAGAATAAATTGAAAATAATTTGACAGATCTTTCGAAAACTTGTTGCCAGGCAATAGTCACGAGCGCCCGTAGTGCTCGAGTGGCTATTGCCACATGGCAACAAGTTTGAGAAAGAATCTGGAGAATTATTATCTAATTTATCGAACTCTCGAGTTATATTTAATTAGATTATTTTTTGACTGACAAATTTAATTCAAAAATGGGAACCAAAAAACAGTTGTTTTCTCCTATTATGATTCTCAATAAATCCGACAGATGTCTCTTAATGCTCCGATTACGATTTTCATTTCAGTCAAATAAAGACAAAACGTTACAAGAACATACATAATTATTATGAACATGATTACCAAAGTAAACATTACAAATAAAACATAATTAATAAAAGTACCTATTTACATTAATGCAATGAAAAACGCAGTTATGGAATAATTTCGAACTTCATTGTTTACTTGTATTACTTTTTAGGTTAAGTATTTCGTTATTTTCTCTTAAATTATTTACTATAGATGAATGATGTTCTTGATTTAATTGTAGGTATGGTTTTATTGAACTGGCATAATTGTGAACAGTGATTTTAATCAGCCCTTGTTCTCCTACACCAGTCTTTGATAGGTTAGTTTCTGCACTTGATTTAACAGAATGATTTGTGAGTTTTTTATTTATTGTATCCAAACCAACTTTATTTGCAGATTCTTTCATCAATTTGGAAATAGAATTGATTCCAACAGTAAGGTTTTTATACCAAAACAACCATGAGTTTGTCAAACTGAATTTGGAGTTAGAAACATAGATCAGTTGTAATATTATTTTCTGTGCGTTTACTAAGAGATTTTTTAATAAAGACGAACAGAGCAAATATCTGGATTTGTTATATTAGGTGTCAACCATTAACTCATAAAAGGAATGTGTTGAAAAGTTAATATTTATTTGACATTTGCGAAACAAACAAAAGCTACAAACATTATTCCCGGGAATAATCACAAGAGCTTTATTCCCACTATAACAATAACAGGATTGGTTAAAAGGCGCACACGTGACAAAGAATAAAACATTTCATTGGTTCTAAGAAACGTCAAAAAATAATCTCAGAAAATTATTATCTCGAATGGTATTTAGGAAGAATATTTTTCTTGTTAAAAATACAACCAAAACGACTCATTTTGCTAAACATTTTTGACGTTTCATGTGACAAATTTATTTATTTTTTGTAACTAACGTAACAAAATAAAACCTAATCTACATAATTATGTTGTCAGATACATCATTTTACATTTTCAATTCTATTGGTTGCATTACGTCATCATTACGCAATATGATTGGTTAAACCATCTGTCAAAAAATATTCAAGGATAATGGAAATTATAATTGCGTACATTTATCGTTAAAATAAAATTTTAAGTATCGCGACACGGTATAGATTTTAATGTGCATTTGCACTGCTTCCAGTTAAATTTTAAGTATCACTTAAATGAAGAATATCGAATCGAACTCATGACAGCAATGTTAATTCTACGTTTGACAATTTGATTTTGATTCGATATTGTTCATTTAAGGAAAACTTAAAATTTAAGTCGAAGCGGTGCAACTGGCCATAAATCGTATAAAATGGAATAATTTTATTTCTTTTCCCAAACTCAATTATATTTCTTTAATTGTAATGTAATATGTGTAATATAAAAAATATATAAACATGTACATTCGTTTAAAATTACTAGTTAAATAAATGATTGTTTGTTTGTTCGTTTGATTCTTTCTTTTATCCTTATATTTTATTTGTCCCGTAGAACAATCAGCTCTGATCCAAGGTACAACACCGCATTGTACCTTGAGACAGTTTGCCATTTTTATTTCTTATATAAGATTTCACTATTATTCTTTCAAATATCATTACAATAAAAATAATAGTTGTTAACAAATATTAGTTAGGTATTTGTTTAACTACTAACTAGGCAAAAAATATTAGATTTGCTGCCGCGGCTAGACGAGGCACAGCCGAGGCTATGAATTTATACCCTGGACGCCGAACAGATGAAGTAGATACTCCTCCCACAAATGTGCGCGAAATTGGTAGGCCAGTTTTATACTGAACGGCGAACTCGACAGCTGAGATCGGTAACAACGGAAACTAACCGCGTAGCCACCATAATGCTTTTCTGTCATTTGGGTTCGTGTTGTTGGTCGGTGAGGTTGATTGGTGTCGTTTGTGTTTATGTGTTTGAGCTTTGTAGCATCATGTATATTCATGTTTAAATTTGACTTTCTATTTCTTTTAAAATTATATTTATTTTAAATAAACCGCCTCAATTATTTAGCGTTTTGAAATTTGTTGCTTGTAACGCAGGCTTCTGAGCACATCGTACTGCGCAGTTTAAGCTTTACCCAGCAGCAAATCTGTATTTTTGCCATGTTAAACACATTATTTTTTCGGCGATTGTTATTAATTAATATTAATTTAGTGATTATTTTAAATATATTGATAATTGATAGATATCACAATCAAATTATGTTGCTATGCGTATGTTGACAGTTGCTATGAAAGAACAAAATATAGGAAGATTCACCTAAAAATGGCATTCTTGGAATTCCATTCCGATGACGTCATTATAGAGTATGAATTGAGAACTACACATACGTTATTAGCAACGACATTGTCTAGAGTCTTGTTGTAATCACAGAGTGTTTGATTCCGTACGTCGACACTTGAACTGCATGGTTGACAGTTAAATATTTACTTTGTTTACATGCCCTTGTTATCAAAAATGTAATTTGTTTCAACTTTCAGTTAGATGAGCGGTAGACAATAATCATACACTGCAAGAATATAGTATCAAATGCTGATCTGCATTCCTCCAAGCAGAAAAAATATAGGTACAGGTCCCTTGTCGATTCCCTTTTTCGCTCTGTTGGTCTAATAAATATGTAAATATCGATGATGACAATACCAGCGATAATGATTAAAATATACGGAAATGTTGATGTTCGACCTGGAATTATTGAATTATTTAAGTCGGAAAAGCTGATCTTTATTTGGTACAACTTTTAACATCTCTAAAAATATCTGTCGGGTTTACTTAGCCGGCTTGAAAATGACAACTTTCTCGTGTAGAATTTCTTTATGTTCGCTTTGTTTAAATCAGCTATGAAACTATATTCAGGATTCGTAGATACTGATTTTATTCGATTATTAGTCGTTGTTTATTTATGTCTCCTTCAGCCATATCCTACAGATGATACAGTGATAAAGAAAAATGGGCTTTAATAATGGCATGGGCTAACGCTACACAGGGTGAACCTAGCGTGAACCGTTTTTTTGACATAAACTAATCTATGCTAATAAAATCCTTCTTGAGTCCAACAGAACTCCGGTTTCTTGACATAAACTAATCTATGCTAACAAAACCCTACTTGAGTCCAACAGAAATCCGTTTTTTGACATAAACTAATCTATGCTAACAAAACCCTTCTTGAGTCCAACAGAAATCGTTCACGCTAGGTTCACGCTGTGTGGCGTTAGACACTCCCTTTAATAATTGGCAACAAAACTAACATACCTCAAAATAAATTCTGCAACAATTTGGTACTGCGATGAATGATGAATTCCAGCTTCAGCTCTGTGATTTCTATTCTAGTGTTCGATAGGTTAATCGTTACTCGACGATAAAGGTTGAAAATAACAATCACTCTTTAACATGTTACTAATTCGCACCCAAGGAGGAAACATTTTATCAAAATAGTATCAGTACAACAATCATCAACTAGTCCAGTCAATCTGTAAAATTTGATGGGAAAAAATCGCAAAGTCAATTTTTTTTCATAAATCGTTAGAGGGGCATGCAAGGATCTTAA